>CM035406.1:32668129-33143129 GCA_020310875.1 Ceratopteris richardii
AAGAGGGAGCCCACGACATGGGATCAATTTAAAATCCTATTTTATAACAATTTTATACCAGCTGATGAAAGGTCTAGAGCACTAGACACCTGGTTCTTTATTAGTCAGAAGAATCAATCAGTTCAGGAATACATAGATAGGTATAGAGAGGCACTTCTTAAAGTACTTGATACCATTCCAGAATTTCTTCAAGTCCACAAGTTTGTTTTGGGACTCAGAGAAACTATCGGACCTTTAGTGAGGAAGGAGTGGTGTCAGTCTTTCGCACATGCCACAGAGATGGCCTTGGTTTATGAGGACGGTCGCAGGATCACAGGTTCCCAGGGCCAGAGATCCCCATGGACTAGGGTTAGCCAAGCTTTCCATACTTCGACTCCTGGTTCGGTCAGTGCATAGCCTTCTAGGGAGGCCAAGCAAGTGCACATGATCCAGACAGTCTCAAGAGGAAAGAGAAAAGTGTCTGCTCTGGCTGAGAGGGCATATAACCGATCTATTCTTACCCCTCAGTAGAAAGAGAAGGCAATGAAAGAGGTTTTGTGCTATGGTTGCTTAGGGCAGCACTTGTATAATGATTGTCCTAAAAAGAAAAAGATAGCCGCCTCCATAGTCATAAATCTGACTCAGGCAGGGGGTGGGAGTGAGGATGAGTTTGGGGATTCCCCATCTCCATTATCATCTCCCATAGTGGCCATGACGGTCACTAAAAATGTTTCGACTGTGCCAAATGCTGTGCTTTCGCCAGTGGCACAGAAAGGATACTAGTTCCTAGATACTGAGCTTATTGTCATGAGAGAAGTTGTGGTAGGATAGCCTATCAAGGTACTCTTTGACAGAGGTTCGACTCATAATGTTATTAGTTCCCGATTAGTCAAGAGATTATGCTTAGACACGGTACAGTCAGATTATACTTATACCATAGAGCTAGCCGATGGGAAGGGAACTGAGACTTGGGATAGACGAGTAGTTGATCTTCCTATTCAGATCCAGTCCTATGAAGACATATTGGACTTTGAGATAGCGAGATTAGCTCGATTCGACGTAGTTCTTAGTAAGAAGGGGCATGCGAGGAAGAAACCAGTCATTGATTTTGCTTTGCATGTATATCAGTTTGAGCATGAAGGAAGGAGATTACTGATCCGTGGAGAACCAGATCTCCAAGAGACGCGATTGGTGACTACTACCAAGTTGCTCAAAATTGATTGTAAGTATATCTATTTTCTTTATTTCATGTATTTATCGTATGTTGAGATGGATTCATGCAGTCATGGAGACTCAAGTTGGAATGCTCCAGCACTTTCAGTCAAAGTGAGAGCAGAATTCCAAGAATTGTTTTAAAAGGAATCACCATCAAGTTTGCCTCCTTGCAGGAATATAGAGCATAGAATCGAATTGGTACCAGGAGCAAGTCTGACCACTCGACCACCATTTCGAATGATTTTGCAGGAGGAAAATGAAGTTCGCAAGGTTGTGGACGAGTATCTTCAAAAAGAGCTGATTAGACCCAGCTATTCACCCTTTGCCGCACCAGTTCTTCTTGTGAAGAAGAAGGATTTATCTTATAGGATGTGTGTCGATTATCGAGCACTCAATAAGATCACTATTAAACATAGATATCCCTTGTCCCAGATTGATGATCTTTTGGATGCTCTAGGTGGAGCCATTGTGTTTAGTAAGATAGATTTAAAGAGTGGCTATCATCAGATTAGAGTAAAAGATCATGATGTACATAAGACAGCTTTCAGGACCCGTTTTGGTCATTATGAGTATTTGGTCATGCCCTTTGGTTTGACAAATGCTCGAGCTACATTTATGATGTTAATGAATGATCTCTTACGACCTTTCATAGGAAAGTGTGTTGTTGATTTTGTGGATGATTTGCTAGTGTATAGTGGGACTATGCATGAGCATGAAAATCATTTAAGATTTGTGTTGAATATTTTAAAAGAAAATCAGTTGTATGTAAATCTAGAGAAGACACAATTGTTTCTTTCGAGGATAGAGTATCTAGGGCATGTGATTTCAGCCGATGGGGTTCAGATGGATCCCAAGAAGGTATCAGTTATTTTAGCATGGCCTACTCCTCATGATGAGGGGCAGTTACGGTCATTCTTAGGACTTTTCGATTTCTATCGGAAATTCATCTCTTCATATTCGTCGATAGCAGCACCTATGACGAACTTGCTTCAAGGCAAAATTCTATTTGCATAGAAGCAAGAGCAGCAAGAGAGTTTTGATACTCTGAAACAAGCTGTTTTAGAGGCTCCTATACTCAAAGTGGTGGATCCTAAGAGTTGTATGTGGTGGTGCTTGCACTTAAAGTTTGGAGACACTATCTTTATGGTGCGGACTTTAAGGTATTCACAGATCATCATACACTCAAGTATTTTTGTAGTCAGCCAGATCTTTGAGGCCGACATGCTTGTTGGGCTGAGCTCATGCAGGAATTTCACATGGAAATCTTATATAGAAGAGGCAAAGAAAATATAGTAGCTGATGCATTATCTCGTATAATGTATCAGATGAGCTTTACAGTTTTAGAAAGCTCATTGCTTCAAGAAATTAAGGAAGCAGAGGTGGAAGATCCACATTTGTTACAGATGGTTAGAGCCATTAGTGATGACTCTATTTTAGAAGACGAGATAGTTCCACAGTTCCAGTTGTTTCTTCTTCTACTAAAGCAAACAAGTCCATTCTGTATTCTAATTTCTCACAGGAGAATGGAATAGTGAAGCGGAAAGGAAAGGTTTGTGTGCCAGATTCCTGGGATTTGCAAAAGAAAGTCATGCATGATAACCATGATGTTCCCTGCGCAGGACATCCTGGTGTTGACAAGACAATACAACTTGTTAGAAGAAAATTTTGGTGGCCTAGATTAGCCAGAGATATCCATACTTATGTTCAACAATGCTTTATGTGCCAAGTCAACAAAGCAGAAAGAGTAAAGACACCAGGTCTTTTACATCCTTTACAAGTTCCAGATCATAATTGGGATAGTATATCCATGGACTTCATAGTGGGGTTACCGTGGACCCAAAGGAAGCGGGATACAATCCTAGTTGTGGTAGATAGACTGAGCAAGATGGCTCATTTCATACCCATGCAGGAGATGATAGAAGCTCCACAGGTAGTGGAGTTGTTTATCCATCATGTCTTCAGATTGCATGGGTTACCGACATCCATAGTCTCAGATAGGGATGTCAGATTTACAGGACATTTTTGGAAGTTTGTATTTGACAAACTGAAAGTGTCACTAAAAATGAGTAGTGGTGATCATCCGCAGACAAATGGTCAGACCGAGAGGGTCAACCAAATTCTAGAGGATATGTTGCGGGCATATGTGTCTGAGAGACAGGCAGATTGGGATAGTTATTTGCCACTAGTAGAGTTTGCTTATAACAATAGGCCTCACAAGGTGACTGGGATGTCACCTTTCGAGATGAACTATGGCATGAATCCCACTGCTCCCAGTACCATAGGAATGCTTAAGAAATGTCCTAGTGCTTTTGAATTCTTAGCAAATCTCCAAGAAAGCAAAAGAGTATGCTGATAGGAAAAGATCTCCTAGATATTTTGAGGAAGGAGACCGAGTCTTTCTTTAGGTACCAGCTAGATCTACTTCATTGTCCATAGGGAAATGTAGTAAGCTATCACCAAGGTATTGTGGACCTTGGAAGATAGTAAAGAAGTTGAGTGATGTTGCATACCGATTAGAGCTTCCTCCAGATTGCAGAATCCATCCAGTGTTTCATGTCAGTAAACTAAGAAAGTATATTTCTAGGGAGGATAATCTAATAGAGGGTATTGTTTCTTTGCAGGAAACCGATAGAGCAGATCCTTCTCCAGATAGAATACTAGATAGGAGACAGAAACGGTTGAGGAATCATGTCATCCAAGAATATCTGGTAGCTTGGAGAGGATTACCACTTACTGACTATACTTGGGAATCAGTAGCTTTGGTTCGCAAGTACTTTACCTCATTGATCATTGAGGACAATGATCTTTAGAAGGGGGCAGACATTGGTCTACAGAGACCATTCCATGTGTGTGTGGGACGAGGGCTAGTTAGCCAAGGTCCTAAGCTCGGGGGTATATCCTAAGGTATTTGATGGTTAGTGGGGATGAGTGTTGCATGCTGGCCACATGGTGATGCTAGATCATTCTAGATCACTACTATTTTAGATACAAGAGGATATAAATGGATGGGAGGAGAGTGGCACACACATCATTCACATGTCTTCTTTTGAGGAGAGCCTCACATAGATAGATAGATAGATAGATAGATAGATAGACAAACAGATAGATAGATAGATAGATAGATAGATAGATAGATAGATAGATAGATAGATAGATAGATAGATAGATAGATAGATAGATAGATAGATAGATAGATAGATAGATAGATAGATAGATAGATAGATAGATAGATAGATAGATAGATAGATAGATAGATAGATAGATAGACAGATAGATAGATAGATAGATAGATAGACAGATAGATAGATAATTATACATACATACATAGACACACATCTACACACACTCACATGCATACATACACACTTATGCATATTTATGCATATGCATGCATACATACACACATTTACATACACACACATATACATACACATGCATATGCATTCATACATATACACACATATACATACATGCATGCACACTCATATACATACATGCACATACATACACATGCACACTCATATACTTGCATGCATATATATGTAAGAAAATAATGGCACAGCGGAATAGACCTGTAGACAGAGTTGAGAGAAAAAACGCACACAAAGATAGATGCAGACTGGGAGATAGAGAACTCAAATTCTCAAATTGCCAAGCATAATGCAGTTACAATGATGGTGATGTCCACCCATGTGCTCCCACTGTGAAGCTTAGATGGCGATCTAGACAGACTCTAGATGAAGGGCTTACTAGTGCGCAATGCTATATAAAGCTCAACCTGGGTCGTGCTTATATAGCTTTTACAAGGCGGTTAGGTACAGATAAACATAGTCGGGAGATACAAAATAGTCGGTAAAATATATGATCCGACAATATCACCACAACCTGTAGTCCTACCATCTCAGCCCTATGGGCTGGGGGGATAGGCCCCCCGGATCTCGCAGAAGGGGGCAAGCCCCCCTCTGCACTCCCCCCATTAAGGTTCTATGGGGAAACCGCGCAATGCCACAGGGCCTTTATTTTCACCTTAAATGGCAACCCAGTGGCCTGGAAGTTCATGCCCTACCTAACCTAATGGCTAGGCTCACAAAGATCATCTACAACCATCAACGATCACACATAGAGCTCATCTAACTTTGAAGTTAGAGTTCCACAAATGTTCGGGCTTTCATAATTGCTTCTCCTCATAATGGAGGCCTTACAACTTAGAGCACCATGGATCATTTGTGGTCACATGAGGGTGGAGTATTGAGCATATCTAACAATATACACACACAAAAGAAACACACATAGACACACAGATACATACACACACATGTACATACACACATATACATGTACACACACATATAGGTACATACACATACACATAGATACACATAGTCACATACACATATATATACACATGCATACACACATACCCATACACATACACATACACACACATATACATACACAGACATACACATACACACACACATTTTAGAGTTAGGGCTTTAGGGTTAGGTTTTAGGATTTTACATACATGCACACGTGTGTACACACATATACACACATATACACACATATACACATACACATATATATATACACATACACACATATACATTTTTTTGGGTTAAGATTTTAGGGTTTTACATACAGACACACATATAAACACATATACACATACACATATATATACACACATATACATGTTTTAGGATTAGGGTTTTAGGATTCTTATTTTAGGTTTTTTCATACATACACACATATACACATACATGTGAGGAGATGGATAGGTAGGTTCCAGAGATGAGCTGGTGTTGCACAAAACCTGCTCTACACCTGCCAAGATAACTCTAGGGATGGTTACTAGACTCCTTTAGCTTCACATTAATGCATTTGAAACTACTAAGTGTATAGTGGCATCATTCCCAAAAGTTTGTATCAAAATAGATAACTTGCATGTACTAAAAATGTGAAGAAACCTTCTATGTTGGGAGTAGAAGTACTCAGTAATTTGCTCAAAGCTCACAACTTGGTATGGATTGACTAGAGAGATTTTGCACACATTGAGTTGGAGTGTGTAGCTAACTAAATCAAGTTATTTCATCAATTTAGCCACACCATACACTGATAAATGATTCTAACAAGTCAAGGGGGCCATCCTGACATTTCAAGATCTAAAAGGTGTACAGACACAATCACCTTCTATGCTTCATATCTCAAGCTCCTCTGAACCAAATGTGATGAAAATTTATATGCAAGTATTAAATACTTTATTCTAACTAAACCAAGTTAAAGTGTAGCAAAGGATGGAGTACATGTATAAAAATTGATTCCACAAAATCGTTGTAATGATGAAGATGCAATAGAGAATAGTAGACAAAGATATACTTGAAGAAATGTATCAGAATATATATGCTAATGAACATGATACAAGGGAAGTGTACTGGACTACTCACACATGAGTTGAGCTCAATTTGTGCTCACTGATGTAGCTCAAAGTCTCTCAAAATGACTCACTCTATCCCATGACTAAAAGCATGTCTATTCATACTCATCATTTGAGTTTGAATTTGAATTTTCCCTCACCTAAATGTGATCCTACACTTTAGGGAGGATTTGAATTGATTTTTCCTACCAAAATACTCATGGGTTCCACCCCCCTAACTTCACGAGATTCCTTATTCTCTTGGCCCTTACATTTATGCAAGGTGAATACAACCAAATTGATAAGCAAATGTTCATGTGTGGTTCTTCTCTTGTGAGGAACTAACTGAATGTGTAGTCCTAAGGCTTTAGCAATGCACTTAGGCTTGCTAATTGCACCAAAAACTCCCCTCAAGCCTACGATGCTTGAGTCTTCAATCTTTCATGACTTGTTGTAGTCCAATCATGGATTTGAATCTATTCAATTTGCTCCCATCTAATGCTTTTGTCATCATATCTGCACATTGTTGATGTGTGGATAGATATGAGAGTTGTATCTCCTTACTCATGATCTTTTCCTTGACATAATGGTAATTAAATTCTATATGATTGTTCCTAGCATGATAGATAGGGTTAGCAACAAGATGTAATGAACTAATGTTGTCTCCAAATATGTGTGGAGTAGAAGTATTCAACCCTTAATCTGAATATAAGGTCCTAATCCACATAGGTTCTTGAGTAGCATTTGCAAGTCCTTTGTATTCAGCTTCTACTAATTGAAGAGCAACTATAGGCTGCTTCTTGGAAGACCATGACATCAGTTTGGTACCTGCAAAAGTAAGATAGCCTGAAGTTTCTTCTCCTATCATCTTTTGAACCTGACCAATCTGCATCAGAGAAGAGCTTGACATCTATATAAGATGTATATAGATAGTACAATCCTTCATTGATTATACCCTTCAAATACTTTAATATTCTCTTGGTTGCTTCCATGTGAGGCTTCATTGGAGTTTGCATGAATGGACTTTAGTACACTAGCTCCATAGCAAATATCTACTCTAGTTAGAGTTGTATAGTTTAAACTTCCAACTAAGCTTTGATAGCTAGTAACATCTTCAATTAACTCACCTTCATGAGCACTTAGCTTGTGATTTACCTCCATGGATGTACTTGCAACCTTTGTATTTTCCATCTTGAAATTGGTAATCATATCTCCAATGTACTTTCTCTGAGTTAGGAGCATACCTTTCTCTGTATATATATACTACTTCCAAACCTAGGAAGTATGTGAGAAGTCCAAGATCACTAATCTTGAAATCTTCTTTCATCTGAGCTTTGATCCTCTTGATTCCATTTGCATAATTACCTGTAATGATTATTTCATCCATATATACACACAGGTATATGACCTTTGAGTGGGTCCCCTTTAATGAAGAGGGAAGGATCTCCCTTGGTTACCATAAAACCTTTATCCTTTAAGTAAGTGACAAGTCTATGATTCCAAGCTCTAGGAGCTTGCTTCAAGCCATACAAGGTTTTCCTTAACCTACATACATATTTTGGATATGATTGATCTTCAAAGCGAGGAGGTTGAGCCATATATACCTCCTCTAAAATCCAACCATTTAGAAAATTCTATTTGATGGATATTCCAATTCTTGGAGGATGCTACACTCATGAGTACCCTAATTGTAGGAATTTTCGCACACATGAGAATGTCCTTCATAATCAATACTTGGGTTTTTGCAAAGCCTTTGGCTACAAGGCTTGCTTTATACTTGTTAACTAAGCCATTAGAATTCTTCTTTACCTTGTAAATACATCTTGATTCAATGACATGCATAGATGGTTTCTTGGGAACCAATTCCCAAGTCTGATTTTCTTGTAAAGCTTGTATCTCTTCTTCCATAACATCTCTCCATTCTGGCTTCTTCTTGGCTTCTTCAAATGTAGATGGTTCTTTTGAGTTTGTATCCCATGCTATGTAAATCAAATGCTTAGTGACTAAAGAGGTTTCATAACCATACCTTTCTGGATTCCTTTTCTCTTTAGTAGACCTCCTTATCTACCACATCTTCATCTCCTGCACTTTGGCTTTGCCTTTGGAGTTCCGAGAGTTGATTTCCCTTCTTGGAGTCTTCTGGTCTTCTTTAGAACCACTTGATTCCTCATGTGTATGCTCATTCCTCTTTGCGAATGTTGGAAAGTCTTCCTCTAAGTCATAGGGAAGTTTGATTTTCCTGCAATAATCTTCAAATCAAGATTTGTTTTCATCAAACAAAACATGTATATTTACAATAAAACTTTTATTTCTTGGATTATATAGCATATAGCCTTTTTCATTAAGATCATAGCCATTGAATATATATTTCACTGCCTTTGGATCTAATTTTCCTCTCATTTTTGAATGTATCTATGCATATGCTATGCACCCAAAGGTTCTGCAATGATCAAGACTAGGTATTCTTCCATTCCATGATTCATATGGTGTCATCCCATCCAATGCTTTTGATGGGAGTCTATTGATCAGATAGGTGGCTATGTATACAACCTCTGCCCATAGGTAATTGGGTAACTTCTCTCATTTAGCATTGATCTTGCAACCTCCATTATGGTTCTATTTCTTTTCTCTGCCACTCCATTTTGTTCTAGATTATACCTCGTTGTAATCTCTCTTTTGATTCCTCTCTCTTGGAGATAAGAATCAAAGTCATGGGACAAATATTTTCCCCCTCTATTTGACCTTAGCCTCTTCAAAGTTTTACTTATTTGATTTTCTACAAGTGTTAGATATTTCTTGAAACAAGAGAACACTTCATCTTTATGCTTTGTAAAATATAGTATTGTCCATCTGCTACAATCATTAATGAATGACACATAATACCTAGATCCAGAGATTGAAGGCTCCTTTCTTGGTCTCCATACACCTGCATGGACTAGCTCCAATAGGTCTCCATGAATGTATCCCTTCTTTGTGAATGGTTGTCTATGAGACTTGCCAAATTGACAAGCACTACATTTGCAAATCATGTGTTGTTTGGAGTTCTTTGGTGGACCAAGCGCACTCTAATCTCTACTAATTCGCTTTAGAGCCCTTTCACCTATATGACCTAACCTCTTGTGCCAAATTTCCAAATCTGATAAGGTTTGACTGCCATAATTGAACAAAGCAATGTTTCTAGTATCTTGGAGCTCAAATGTAAATAATCTATTTGAGTGTGGTCTCCATCCATAGTTGATTCTTTCTTGCCTTGGTACTTGATGAGAAGAATGCTTCAAGAGCATTCCAAGTCTAGAAGTCTTGCAATTCTTAATGTGTGGAAGCAAAAAATGAGAGATTGAGTTAAGAATATATGACCTAGCTAGAGCATCCTTTGAGCACCATGTGGTTAACCTCTCATGTTCTTCTTGAGTTGCTTGTCCTTTGCTTTTGAGGATTGGCATCATCTCATCTCTAGATATGTAACCATAGAAGTTTCTCCCTTGAAGATAAGCTTCCATTCTAAGTGACCAAGCCGAGTATAAGTTACCTTGATCCAATTTGTCTATGGATGAAGGAAATCCATTTCTCAGGTTGATTTGTTATTGCTCTAATACCACTGTGAGGAGATGGATAGGTAGGTTCCTCAAAGCTCACAACCTGGTATGAATTGACCAAAGAGCTTTTGCATACATCTAATTGGAGTGTATAGCTAACTAAAGCAAGTTATTCCATCAATGTATCCACACCACATACTAAGTAATGATTCTAACAAGTCAGGGGGTTGTCATGACATTTTAGGATATAGAAGGTGTGCAAACATAGCCACCTTGTATGATTCATATCTCAAGATCCCCTAAACAAAATGTGATAAAAATTGCTATAAAAGTAGTGGAAACTTTGCTATAACTAATTCAAGTTAAGGTATCACAAACTTGATGACAAGGCAAAGAAATGTATATTTGTTGGTTATAGTGCTGAAAGTAAGGGATATCGTTTGTATCATCCATTTGAGTCGAGATGTGGTATTTGCTGAAAATTTAGTTTTCCCTCTACTTGAATGAAAAAAACAGCCAACAGTTAGCTCACAAGATGTGTTCAATACACTCATGCCTTTGTTCCAAAATGGTGCGCTTGACTATGGCCATGTAGACCATCCAACTGAGGTTCAAAGGGTTGAAAACTTCGAGCCAAATACAGCTAAAAATGCAGAGAATTTCCAACCAAACATGTCTAAAATGTTTCCGCAAAAAATTGTCAAAACTGCTGGAAATTTCCAGCCACATATGGCTGAACATTTGCCACAAAATATGGCTGAAAATGAGCATGAAATTCAGCCCACACATGATGTACATGTTGAAGATGTATTACATAATGAACGCATGTCTATCAAGAGTGCACAAACTATGCCAAAGTGGCTGAAACAAACTTTGCAAGACACCTTTACTTGGAAGAAAAAGATCAAGCTCTCACCATGCATCAAGTAATTTTGTGGATTATTCTCTTATTGCTATAGCACGTAATGAAGAGCCACTTTCTTTTGAAGATGTATGTGACGATCCACAATGGATGAGTGATATGCAATCAGAAATGGATTCCATACATAGGAATGGTACTTGGGAGTTATGTGAATTGCCAAAAGGAAAGAATGCCATTGGTACAAAGTGGGTTTATAAGATTAAGAGAAAATCTGATGGTAGCATTGATCGCTACAAAGCTAGATTGGTTGCCAAAGGATATGCGCAAAAATATGGCACTGACTATGAGGAAACTTTTGCACCTACTTCACGCATGACTACCATTCATACCGTGGTTGCATTGGCTACCCATCGAGGTTGGAAAGTGCATCAGTTGGACATAAAAACAACCTTCTTGTCTTTATCAGCAAGCTGTGGGATGTCTTATATATGCATGCAACACAAGGCCGAATATACAATATGCAGTTTCCCAGTTGAGTCGATTCATGCATAGCCCTGGGACTAAGCATTGGCAAGCGGTGAAACGTGTGTTTAGATATCTTCGAGGCACTTTGAACTTAGGTCTCTTTTATGGAAGAGATATTCAGCCATGCTTGCATGCTTTTACAGATAGTGATTGGGCTGGTTGTTATGATACTCGCATGTCCACTAGTGGTAATTGTTTTTTCCTTGGAGACTCATGCATATCTTGGTTGAGTAAGAAGCAACCTACAGTGGCGACCAAGTTGTGAAGTTGAGTACAGGGCAGTTTTCATGGCTATAGTGGAGTGTATATGGCTCAGATGCCTATTGATGGATCTTTGCATGGAGATTGATGCTGCTACGCCTATTCTCATTGATAGTCAGAGTGCTTTGGCTATTGCACAAAACCCAATGTTTCATGCATGGACCAAACATATTGAGGTGCATTATCACTATGTGAGAGAGCGCCTTCATGCAGGAGATATTGATTTGGTATATGTGCCTACACAAGGTAATGTGGCAAACATATTCACCAAAGCTCTTCTATGGGAAAAGTTTGAGGCTTTTCACAAAGCTTTAGGCTTATTACCTTGTGGGGGCTGATCTGTCACTCCCTGTATGTGTTCACATCATTCGCTCCAGGGGGGTTTGTTACACTTATGTGTTCCTCGAGTAGCTTTGATGTGAACCTTTTCGCTATACATGGGCACTTTTTACTCTAGTGCTGGCTAGAGGTTTTTTCCCCATGTTACCACATACTTGATACTCTCATATGTGGTAGTACTTTGTACTTAGGGATATTATTTAGCTCTTACTTCAGTTCTGTTGATCATCAATAGAGTGAGCTATTCCAGCCATCGTCGTCTTCGTGTGTCCATTAGGGGAAAAAGTGAACCCTGCATGGGCCTTGTAAGGATCCCTAATTTTTAGGGATTAAACTTAATCATGTGTGGTATTGAGGAAGAAAAAAATTGCTCTTGGTTTTTAATATAAAAATACTATTTGTAAGAGACCACATTTGATATCCTTCCTATCTTGGATTCGTCGCTAATATGAACCGTTGGATACTCCTCACAAACGGATGAGATTAACTTGTGTCTCTGGAAAAAAAACAAAATGAAGCTCTTAGTGTGCTTGGATTCGTGAGTATTTGAAGCCGTTAGATGTTCTTCATCGATGGACACGATTGAACAATGTTTCTCTGGCAGAAAAATACAAAATAAGTAAGAACATCACTTGTAAGATGTGGCATAAATGAAGAGAGAGAGAGTAAATCTCACGGGTAGCTCAAGGCCATTCGATCTTTCTCACGGATGCGTATGATTCAGCTTGGGAAGTCTGGCAGAAAACGACAAAATAAGGGTCACATCACTCATGGGAGATGGGAGAAAGTAAGAAAGAGAATGTCAGAATCGGGACCCGACGCAATAACATCCATTGGATTTTTGAAAAATGGACGTACGAGATTAGCATTCCGCTTTTGTGTGGCTAGGACTTAAATGGAGCCGTTGGATGCGTTATTGATCTAATGGCCTTGAAAGAAAGATTCCATGTATTTAATGCAGGGGCTTGAGAGTCATCAGATTAAGATTCAATCCAATGGCCTATATTAAAAGATGCTCAATCTTCTACAAAAGAAATCTCACACCTTGGATTGATATCCCCATCCAACGGTCCAAACTTAAAGGCACATTTTTTTCCTTCTTTCAAGCTCCATCATTGGATCTTCTCAATATCCAAGGGCTCAAATCAAATTCGACTGAACAACTTCAAAATTCGTGCTCCATGAAACCACTCTCAACACATTTTAGTTGTTTTGACTACTCCAAACCAAGGGAAACATAGGCCTAGCCTACTTGATTGAGGCTCTAGATTGTGGCCATCACCCTCCTCTCATTGGTCCATCATTAATCACCCCTTAATCTAAAAGGCCCATGCAAGGTTCATTTTTTCCCTTAATGCTTGCTGCATTTGTGCTCGTGTGTGCTTCTTGTGTGTCTCTCGCACTTCTACATGGCATTTCCAATGGTTGTTTCCCCTTATGTGTCGCTTTCTGTGGGAGCAAGTTAAGCACCTTATCTGGCAATGTAGATCCAATGATGGAGCTCTCACTATCCGGTTTGTCTTCATTGCTAGTAGTGAAACCATCCTCTTTACTAGTGGTATAGCCCTCTTGGTTCTCCTCCTTGTTGGTGGCAGTCTCTAGGGTTTTACCTTCGCTGTCTTCTTCATAAAGATTCCCTCCTGGAAAGACCAACTCGTTGATCTCCTTTCCTAGGTTGTAGTACAAGTTATTTAGAGGAACCATGAATGTGGGCTTCCTCTTAGGGGACCCTCGAGGGATTCTTTTCCTTCTACATCTAACTTTCATGAACCCTTCTGAGCCTGCCTCAGAGACCCTACAATCTTTCTCTTTCACACTAATAGGTAGGAGAGCTTGTGCCCTAGTACTTGTCTAATCTTTTCTAGAGGCTTCTTGATTTTGTTTGTAATTATAGGATTTCTGTTTCTGCAGACACTCTTTAATCGTGTGTCGTTGAAGACCACAATGAAAGCACGGGTTTGGCAAATTCTTGTACGTGATTTCATGTTCCCATACTTCCCCTTCCTCTAAGTCAATGGAAATCTTTGAGGGTAGAGCATTGTTAAGATCTGTCTCAGTGCAGATCTGTGGGTGCCATTGTGCATTGAAGGAATACGTTGGTCCTTCGTAGATGAAGCCCCCCACATCCTCCCTCAAGGCCAATGGTCAACCAATAGCTGCAACAATATCCCTCAATGAGTCATACAAGAAAATGGGGAGGTTGGGAAGCTCAACCCAGAGCGGGTACACAAGGGTTTAGACTTGTTTAGGACAAAACCTGGGTAATGTAGAAAAAGGGGACGTTGGGAAGCTCAACCCAAAGCAATAACACAGGGGACTTGAATGCCTTCACATGGGCAATTGATTGTTGTCGGCCGTCGATGGGAGTGCATCCTCTCTTTTTAGAGAAGCAAAAAGCATTGTGTGTGACCCCCTCTTATGGGAAGGGTCATGCTCACGGAGGGCCATTCAAGAGTGTCCTACAACAGCCCGGGCACGCACAACGCAGGAGTCTAAACTCCACATAAGTGGAGGTGAGCTCACGAGCTCTCTGCTCCTTGATTGAGAGCTGAATCCTACTATTGCGCTATATGAAGACTTGAGCCGACTATCCTTACATGTGGGATTAAGGCACCACCCATGAGTCGACATAAGTATGGGCAAGTTCAGCAGCCCAAAAAGTATGGCCTTTCGCGCTTGCAGCTGAAGAGAGAGCTCTCGAATGCTCCTCCTCTTGGACATAAAGAGGTATCTTTTAGCGCTGATCTTATATTCTTTGGAATGTCTACTTCTTCTCACATGGGTGATATGAAAAGTGGCACATGGTAATGAAAGCTTTGGGAACACGAAGAGGCTACTTCATTAGTGAGCACACTACGCACAAGAGAGGCTTTTCTCTTGCTTTCAATGGATAACATATGGGAACGTTTTTTTATTTTCTTTGTATGATAGCTAAGAGCTCACACTTTATTTAATCATAATTGAATGAAGCACGATCAAAGTCTAGAGGAGGAAGGCTTGTAAGGGATAGGTATCTTCATCATTGAACTAATTCATGACTTGAAGTGTGAAGATATGCACTAAGAGAGATCAAAGAATGGATAGCTTCTTTTATGTTCTTGCATGAAGAAATACATTCATTTTAATGGATAGGATCATGATAAATGTTCTTGTGAGCATTTTGGAACCATTGAGGAAGCTACAAGAGAAAGAGGGAGTCCATTTAAACTTCATGGAGCCACCATAGAGTTATGAAAGGCTCCTTTTAAGAACCACACAAAGAACAAGGTTTGAAGACTACGATAAGTACCTTTCCAACTTAGTTTTTACCTAATGGAATTTTGAGTGTATATATCTTTTTATGCACAAAGTATAATTCTACACACTCTTACATGCATTTATAAAAGTACGATTCTTCTTGATGAGGATAGCATAAAGAGATCATATCTTTTAAATATGCATGGATAGAATAAATGCATATTGAGTACATGCACATATTGGGGAAAAAGGTAAGGATAGGTATGCCCAATGACTTTAAGAGAAGAGGTGGATGGCCCAAAACCTACATCAATACCATAGAAGTAATCAAGGGACTCAAGGGATGGACGAAGCATAACTTCTAGATAAGTACATATCCTCTTTCTCTTCCCTTTGCAAACCATAGAACATGCAATAGTTAAGAGATATATTTTCAGAGATCCAAACATCAGAAGTTTTCTAGGTTCTTGTACCATTATGACATTGAAGGGAGGATTGTTGGATACAATGTTAGATAGTCCAAAGCAGAAGCTATTGTAATATGATGTGTATGCTTTGTTATATCCCACAACAAGAAGGCATGGGAAAAGTGGTTTACATGAAAGGATTCTATAAAGCAAACGATGGATGTAAATTCAAGTCCAACCGGCGAGAAATTGCAGCGCATGATATTTTTTGGAGTGTTGTAGTTCCTATTTCTGCCTAGATTCAGATATTGTTAGTTGTATCATATTCACACATTGTGATTTGACATTCATATATAAGTTAGTGTAGGTGAGCACTCTAGCTTATCGTACACTTTGAAAGATCCTATCTATTCTCATCCGTGATTTATTGTTATTGTGGCCCACCCCATTTCCAATAGTTTTTTCCATCTTGAATATTTTAAGAATATCTTTAATGTACTTCTTCTAAATAAGGTACATGTGATGTTTTGTATATAGTATTTCCAATCCAAGGAAGCATGTGAGCTAACCTAGATTACTTATTTTGAACTCTTCTTTCATTTGATGTTTTATTCTTCTAATGCTTTCAACATCATTACCTATTACTATGATGCATCACATGTACACACCAATATATGCTTCTCCATGTGATCTTTTAATGAATAGTGAGGGATCTAAATTGCTCACCACAAATCCTTTATCTTGTAAGTAATTAATTAACTACTCTATGATTCCAAGCTCTTGGAGCTTGCTTTGGCCCATATAAGGATCTTTTTAATCTACAAACATATTCATGATGTTGTGAGTCTTTAGAAAAAGAAGCTTGAGCCATCTATACCTCTTTTGAGATCCATCCATAAACATTCCTCACATCCATCTGATATTTCTTACAATTCTTTGTTGTTGCAATACTCATGAGTACTCTGATCATAGCATCATAATCAATACCTTGGTTCTAAGCATATCTTTTGGTTACTAACCTTGCCTTGTACCTATTTATTGCTACACCAAAAATTCTTTTTTACCTTATAGATCCATCTAGATCCAATTACCTTCATGGTTGATGTCTTGGAAACTAAGTCCCAAGTATTGTTTTCCTGCAATGCTTGAATCTCTTCTTCCATAGCATGCTTACATTATGGTTTCTTATTGGTTGTCTCATAAGATGAGGGCTCTTCAAAGTTCAGGTCGTGATGCATGTATATTGAATTCTTGGTTACTAATGAGGTGTCATATCCACACCTTTCTGGCTTCTTCTTCTCCCTTGTAGACCTTCTGATGGTTTGTTGAGATGATTCTACTATATCTCTTAGCTCCTACACTTTTGCATTACCTTTAGAGTCCCAAGAGTTGATATTCATTCTAGGTGTCTTCTGATCATCATCTAATGCATTTGAAACTTCAAGTATATGTGAACTTTGCTTGAGAGTGTTGGAAAATCATCCTCCAAGTTATAGGGCAATTTGATTTTCTTGCAATGTCTTCAAGACTTATTTTGATCAAATACTATATCTTGACTTACAATGGGTCCCTTAGTGCTAGGATTATATAGCCTATAATCCTTTTGATTTAGTCCATAACCTATGAAGACACATTTCTCTACTTTGTGATAAAGTTGTCCTCTCATTTGAGATAGTATGTGTGCATATGCAATGCACTCAAATATTTTGTA
Source organism: Ceratopteris richardii (assembly GCA_020310875.1). NCBI lineage: Eukaryota > Viridiplantae > Streptophyta > Polypodiopsida > Polypodiales > Pteridaceae > Ceratopteris > Ceratopteris richardii. Next base: position 32,685,618 of record CM035406.1, read on the forward strand.
ATGGTATAAGCTTGGTCTTCTTCCATTCCAAGATTCATAATGAGTCATTCCTTCCAAATGCTTTGAGGGTACCCTATTTAGAAGAGAGGTGGTAGTAGATACTCCCTCTACCCATAAATAATTGGGAAACTTCTTTTCATTAAGCATTGACCTAACTGCTTCCACAATAGTTCTATTTCTTCTTGCTATTACCCCATTTTGCTATGAGGTATATCTGATTTTTATTTCTCTTTTGATTCCTCTTTCTTGCAGGAAGGAATCTGTTGGAAGCAGTCAGAGGCACAGTCAGAGGCACAGACGACATGGAAGCATGTAAAGACGGAGCAGGGAGCCAGTCGGATTATTTTTTCAAACAAATATGTTCTTATTATTTCTTCAAACATCCAACAGTGATTTTCATCACTCCTGTAACATATGTAATATAGACAAAACCCCATTTTGTAATTCATAGCTTCATTTTGTGCAAGCCGAGGAATCCTCGAGCTTGAGGAGCTTAGGTAGAATGCGCATACCAATTTCGTTATTTTTAGACATCGTTTACCCTTCCAAATAGCCTCTAGGACCTATTTTTTAACTAGGCCGGTCACTAGATGTGAAACCGGTCAAAACTAGTCTAGAAACTATAAAAAGAGCTAGAGAGCTCATTTTTGAGGTTAGCTTGTTTGAGATTAGAGTTATTTTAAGCTTGTAATAGTGATCTTCAGTAATAGAACTAATTTCCCACCTTCCATTGTGTCTTGCTTGTCTCTTCATTGTGTGTGTGTATGTGTGTGTGCATCTTTGTGCTTCTCACCTTCACTCTCACATCATCTCACGTTCACGATCTTCATATCACTCCTATCTCTTCCGCGGATTGACATTAAGGAGGTGAAGCTTCTTAACGTGGTTCTCACCATTGTGCTAGAGCAACACCAAATTTGGTGCCGTTGCCGGGGATCGAGTCTAGGACGAATGTGTGATGGTAAGAGTATAGCAAGAAGTGGCGTTGGAAGGTAAAAATTTCAGTTTTTGTTGTTGTTTTTACTTAGTTTTTAGTGTTTTTCACCTTCCCCATACTCCATCTTCTTCATCATCGCATCATCATCTCCATTTCCAAAAAAATCAGAAAATTCACCATATCCACCCATTCACCTCATTTCCCCTCATTTGTGCATGCGAGAGAGCGAGAGAGAGTTTTTGCGCTTGTGTGTGCTTGCGTTTTCTTGAGTTTTCTTGCAGGTACAGAGCTTCAGAGCATCAGGAAAGCTTCCAAAAGGTAAAAAATGTACTTTGTGTCAGAAATTTCCGACTGTGTCAGACCATCGCGATGGTCCGCCAAGTTCGGCTTTTGAGGTAGGCGACCACACCACGAGGTAGGCGATCCCTGCGTATACACGAAACCACAGCTGCATTTCAAAAATTCGTTGTTTGGTGGACCATCGCGATTGGCTCAGACCATCGCGATTGTGTCGCACCATCGCGATAGGCTCAAGCCATCGCGACGGCTCGGCCGGACCATCGCGACGGTTCGCTTTTTCGGACCATCGCGACGGTCCACTTGAGCCATCGCGACGGTCCACTTGGACCATCGCGATTGTTCAACTGACCCCGGACCATCGCGATTGGCCCACGCCATCGCCACGACAGTGCCACGTGTCACGATAGACCATCGCGACGGTTCATTTTTCGGACCATCGCGACAGCCCAAAATCGGACCATCGCGATTGGCTCACGCCATCGCACTTGGAACCATCGCGACGGTTCACTTCGGACCATCGCGACGGTTCGACCTTTGACCGTTGACCGCGCCATCGCGATTGTCCGCCTGATCACGCCATCGCGACGGTTCATTTTTTGGACCATCGCGACGGTCCATTTCCACGCCATCGCGATCGTTCACTTCGGGCCATCGTGACGGTTCGACCTCACGCCATCGCGATCGTTCATTTCGGACCATCGCGACGGTTCACGTTTTCGGGCCATCGCGATTGTCCAAATCCCACGCCATCGCGACGGTTCGCTTGGACCATCGCGACGGTCCCAGACCATCGCGATTGTCCACCCCCATCGCAAATTTTGGGCTCCAATTTTTGACCAATTTTGAGGGTATTTTTGAGAAATTTTTGGGCCATTAGACTCATAGGAGACCCCTTAGCTCATATCTGAAGGAAAACCTGATTGTCAGTTTTTACCCCCCGGGGCCTGAACGCTCATAACTTTTTCATCCGAAGTCCGTTTTTTGAGCTTAATAGCTCGTTAGAAAGCTCGTGACGAGTACTACGTGACCTCAACTGTTTTTTTCTTAAAGGATACATCTATTTTTAGATAAACTATTTTGAGGTTCACCTAGTTTGGGACTAGGAAGTCAGGGGGCACACATTGAAAATCTGGGCAAAACGAGAAGGGACTTAAAAAGGTGTATATGCTCAAGTGTTTGATCATCTTGTGAATTGGGCTAAAATTGGATTTTTTCAGGTCAAGCAAAGGCAATCAAAGGCAAGCAAGTAAGGCAGTGAAGACAGTAAAGCTTGGGAAGCGCGGCTTCTTGGGCAACAGGGCATCAGAGCAACAGAAAAGCCGACTCGAGGTTGGAAGATTACTCAACCCCCTCAGTCAATTCTTAGCTTAGGCTAAACGGTAGTTGTGGATTAACGACGATAGGACGCCTCAAGTTCAAGATACCTAATTCTTTCAAGTCTAAGACTTAAAGTAAAGGTGTGTGTGACGAAAACCTAAAGAAAAGAACCTAAGTCTGACGGAACGAGAGCTCAAAATCATAACGGAAAGTCAAATTCCTGACGCATAAATTAAGACAAGAATCCAGAGAAAATTAAAAAGAATCAAGAAAGTAATCACAAAGGACCATTGATGATCTAAGTGTGTAATTGAGCGTGCAAGGAAGAAAATTAATGAACCTTAGATCAGGGAGACACATAGGTAAATCGGACCGACGAAGCCTTAGATCATCAGAGGCTAGTGTAAGAACTACCGCTCGATCTTGGGCTCAGCAATTGAATAGCAATTACCCCTACGAGAGCTCAGATACTAGCGAATCAGAAATGGCATTTAGCACAGACAGACCAGAAGGAGGGTCTCATGTAGCATACCTAGAAAAACCTGAAGGACCCTATAGAACGCAATTAGAGTTTCTCCGAACCAACCGATTAGGTGCTCGCATCTATGAGGATGGTTTGCAAAGGCAAGTGGTGCAACTGCACAACCTTGATCAACCCATTGGATTGGAAAGACCAGTGGTGAAATTTAAGAGAGACGCTTACATAGACAAAGAAGGAACCATGTACGTTCTAAGTACGCAACCAAACGATACTAATGAGTTTGGCACAATCCAATTAGAGACGGAAACGAAATTTCAAGGAAAAGAACCGTTAGAAGAACCTAGAACACCGAGAGGGAAATCCGTATTAACAAGAGTACTCATCCCAGAGTGGATCCCTCAAGATAACAGGAGCACCGAGTTGTATGTAAATAAAGAGACAGATGAAGCCTTTTGGAGGTACAGAAAGGAACACCCTGGTGAGATAGGCATCATTACAATTTATGAATTCAAGGACCCAGATACACCTGGAAAGGTTGTATACCTGGATGAGACTTCAGAAAGAGTCTTCGTGGTGCCTGAGCGCGCTAAAAACACATACACATGGAGAGGTGAATTGATATTCCCTCCATCTAGAACAAACATGAATACAAGTCAACAAGGGGCAGGAACATCCTCAGCCCATGGACATCAAAGAGAAGGAAATAAAGAGAGACCGGAAGTAAGCTTTAATCACCCCATAGGGAGAGATAGAACAACCTCGAACACTAATAGAGCGGATAGACAAAGAGATCATGGAATACCAGGTGGTAGAGATGATTTTCCTCTACCTAGACCACGCGAACACGCAAGAGTTTTGAGACCCACACAATTAGTAAAATCAATGAAGAATTACTTTGATGGGACAGGAGATCCCTATGACCATGTTGCAGAATTCAAGCAAGTACTAAGAGCAGAACAAGTCGAGGACATGTTCGCGCAATACAATGCATTTGGACTAACGTTAAAGAATACAGCTTTAACTTGGTTCCAACCATTGCAACAAAGGCAATTTAGAGACATCCATCACTTTTTAGAGTCATTCATCACTGAATTCTCTAAAAGTGGGATTAGACATGACACGTCTTCGTTGATTCATAGCTTTAAACAAACCCCTCAGGAAACAGTAAGACTGGCAGGACGTAGATTCAGACAATATGTCGAACGATGTCCAATGCAAGAGCTACCCTCACAAGCCAAACAAGTATCACTGTTCCTAGATGGCTTGTTGAGCGCTAAACTACGCTCTTATGTGTACCTAAAAGAACCCAGAACGCTAGAGGAGTGTGTAAGAATATGTATAGACATTGAGGACAACCTAGGAGATGAATTAGAACTCTCAAAGGTCTATAAGGACTCGGATTGTTCTTCGCTAGCATCCACAAAATTGTCTAGCTCGATAGAGGACCTAGCAGAAAAAGTGGCCCAAAAACTAGGAGTTTCTAGTAAACAGGTGCCCAAGCTACCCACTAATGTACGTTGTTACACTTGTGGTGGAAACCATTTGGCAAACATGTGCCCCAATGCACCTCAACCTCAAGCCAACCCTAGTGGCCAATATTGCACAATTGAGAGAAGATATACGAATCATACGGCTCAGGACTGCCCATACAACAAACAAACTGTGAGACAGAACTACCCGCAAACATACCAGCAGCCAGGTAGGTATCAAGGCCAATACAATGCTCAGCCTTATTACTATAGGCCTCCTCAGAACTACCCATACCAGGCTCAACAGAGACCTCAACCAGTCTTAGCTCAGCAGCCACCCCCACCAGCGAATGTCATCTCAGTCAAATACGCTGCTGCAGAAGAGAACCTAAGTAGGGCCTTAGTGCCTTCTTCACCCCTGATCACCGAAAGTGACCCGAACTCAAACAGTTTTGACTCTACTCATGTAACTAGTCCACCAGCTTATTACACGGAGTCACCAGAACATGTGGAGACATATCATTATGATAGTCCACCAATGGAACCTAGTTGGGAGCCAGATTATACTAATGTGATGTACGCAAACCCAAACCCTCGGCCCCAATTGAGACAACAGAGACCACAGGGCCCTAGAGGACCATGCTTTAGGTGCCAAGGAGATCACTTCATAAAGGATTGTCCACATCCCCCAATAGTAAGGCAATCACAGTACTATAACATACAAGGCTTTTGTGCCGATTGTGGCAAAGAGCACATAATCAAAGATTGTCCTAAGAACCCAGTTAACGCTTCGAATGTGACACCGATCAACGTGATAGGTATTGTAAATAACGCAGATGGATCCAACCCTACATACGTGCCTATCCAAGCTAAAACCAGAGCCCAGGCGCTCTTACAAAACCAACAGCTCAATCAAGAGAAAGTAGCCGGAACTAGTGAAGTTGCAGAATCGAGTAGTAAAAAGACGAAATCTTGGAAAGATTCTAGAGAAAGAATCAAGAGAAAATGGAGTAAAAAGATAAGTGAGTTGGAAGGAAGTTTAAGGGAATCTAGAGCCAAAATACAAGAATTGGCTTCACAAGAGGTGAATCAAGAAGACCCAGCTCCAAAATCATGATCAGTTTTAGCGGAACCCATACCAGAAGATCTAGACATGATGTTTCGTGCATATCAGGCTAGATTAAAAGAGGGACCTCAAGTAACGGAAATGAGTAAAAACTACCCTCGAGCTGATCTAGAAATTGAGAGAACTAAACTTTGCATGAAAATGGTAGAACTAGCACAAGCTTTGTTTGAAGCCTCTAGATATCTTAATTGGAATAACATGGCAAAACCGGAATTACACTTTCAAGGACTAATGGAGAGGCTAGAATATTTGATAGAAAGCAAAGAGAAAAAGGATCAGTCTAGGAACCCTATTGTCCCAGAGACACAGGAGAGGAATGCACCATCCCTGTCTCAAGTGCCCAATACAGAAAGTCAAGATAACATATCCTCCATACATAGGTACTCACATGAATTTTTGAGGGAAATCCAAGAAGAGAAATGGAGAAAAGAACAAGGAACTCATCCTCCTATTCAAGAAATAGACGACTTGCAGGAACAATTTCCCCAAGACATCCCCTCTATATATGATGATGTAGAGGTGGAACGACTGAGTGAACCCACATGATTTGAATCTAATTCTTTACAAGAATTACCTCAGTTCACAGGACCTTGGGAAGCAAAGTCTATTAGTATGAGAGCACCCACGATAATAGTGAGGAATGAAGAATCAGTGATCCCTAGAAACACGGAAGTGATCAAGAATACGAAAGTACAGTGTAATCTCACTCTGGAGGAATTGTTAAAGGTAAAACCAGAATTGTGGAAGCATGTAGCAAATCAATTCCCCGAGCTTGCTACCACACCCTCTCAAATAGGATCACATAAGAAGGTACCAGAGATACCCGTGGAAAAGATTGGAGACGTAAGCGAAGGAGAGGAAGGTAACACTTATCTTCCAATAACCCATCAGGGCTACACCACGAAAGCCATCTTAGATTCAGGAGCCGGAGTAGCCATCGCTACCACCGCTTTGTGGAAACGTTGGGGTAAGCCAGCCCTCAGACCCACCAGGATGAAGCTGCAAATGGCTGATGGACACATAGAAAAACCATTAGGCTTACTAGAAGGCATATCTCTCACCACTTGTGGTGTGGAGTTTGAGCATACCTTTGCCATTTGTGACTTTGCGAAAAATCGCGCTTATGAGATGATATTGGGACGACCATTCATGCGTCAGTTGCAAATAGTACAAGATTGGGGAACTAATTCTTTGTACTTGCAACACTTAGGAGTGACCACAAAAGTCAATCTTAAAGACTATTCACATCGAGATGTACCCCCAATACAATGGAATACCATCCATAAAACACCAGTAGAGACGGAATCCGTGCACTCATTAGAATCAGATCCTTCTTGGTTGCATGAGGATACCCATTTATGGATATGTAAAGTAGCCAAACAAGAGGAAGAGCGGTTAGAAGCCAGAACCTTAGGTGCGGAACAACATTCACGAACCCTTCAAGATCCAGCATATGCACCTGTAGTGTTCCCAGACGAGGAGTTTGAACCCCATGGTTGGGCAGAAATACTAGCAACCATGGATGTAGCCATCAATGAAGAACAATGGACACCCCACTGTGACGAGGATGGCTATGACATTTCAGTTTTCACGATAGAGCCAATCATGGGCGATGCAATCTTAGAAGAGTGTGAACCGAACACTGATGCATTCGAGGATGCAAGCGATTTTCATTTAGAATCAATTATCATGGACCCACCCTTTGCATCAGAGGAAGAATATTTCTACGAAGTAGAGACTCACACTCAGAGACACGAGGAAATTACGAACGAGGTAAGGTTAGCCACTCAAGTGACTGATAAGAGTGAAGGCAAGAAGAGAAAGAAGAAAGAAACCATGTCAGAAAAAGAAGAATCTTTGTTTGAAGTACCCGAGAATTTCAAGAAATATGAAATCGACGATAGAAGAATCATGGTACGAATGCCTAATAGAAAGGCGAATGACGGACAAGTATATGATAACCGAGAGAAAACCAAGAAAGTAATAGTTGCCATAGAAGGAGAAGAAGAAAAATGCACATACATAGGGCATGATTTGACGACTGAAGAAGAAGAAGAGTTAATTGCCCTATTGCGCGAATATAGAGATGTTTTTGCTTGGAGTTATAAAGATTTGAAAGGAGTGGATCTAGATATATGTTCTCATAGAATCCCTATGACTCCAGATGCAAAACCGACAAAACAGAAACCTTACACGTACAATGATAACTACGCTGCGAAGATTAAAGAGGAGATAGATCGCTTGATAGAAGCAGGATTCATTTACGAAATTGAGCATACCGAATGGGTATCCCCCATTGTGGTAGTGCCCAAGAAGAATGGAAAATTGCGTGTGTGTATTAACCTTAAAAAAGTTAATGCCGCCACGATTAGAGATAGTTATCCTCTTCCTATCACGGAACACCTATTGGAAAGAGTTGCGGGCAAGGAAGTTTACAGCTTTCTTGATGGATTCTCAGGCTATAACCAAGTAGCCATTGCTCCAGAAGATCAACACAAGACGGCTTTTGCCACATAATGGGGCATATTTGCATTTCGTGTAATGCCATTTGGCTTGACAAATGCACCCGCCACTTTCCAGCGACTCATGTGTCATGTTTTTAAGGAATTCTTACGCAAGAGCTTGGAAATTTATGTCGATGACTTATGTGCTCATTCAAATGTAAGACAGACACATATCCCGGAGTTAAGACAAATATTTGACAAATGTCGAGAATATCAGGTTTGTTTGAACCCAGAAAAATGCGTTTTCATGGTCAGACAAGGCAAAATTCTAGGACACATTGTGTCAAAAAATGGAATCTCCACGGATGAGGAAAAGGTGAAGGTAATTGCAGAATTACCTAGACCAACTAATGTGAAAGAGGTACAGGCATTTATGGGCCATTGCGGTTATTATAGGAGATTCATACACATGTATGCAATCATAGCCAAGCCTTTGTACTCTCTTTTGACCAATTTTGAGTGGACAGATGAATGTGAAAATTCATTCAATGAACTTAAACGACGCTTGTGCTCAGCACCTATATTGACTACCCCAGATTGGAGTAAGCCATTTCATGTACATGTGGATGCATCCAATTACGCCATAGGATGTGTGTTAGCACAACCCACGAATGAAGGTAACATAGATCTCCCCATAGCTTACGCTAGCAGACAACTGAACGCAGCAGAAAGAAATTACACCACGACGGAACGAGAAGGATTAGGGATGATCTACGCAGTAAAGAAGTTTAGGCACTACTTGTTGGCCAACAAGTTCAAGTTCTTTACAGATCATCAAGCCCTATTGTACTTAGTCAACAAACCATGTAACACAGGACGATTAATACGCTGGTTTCTATTACTCATGGAGTATGATTTTGAAGTCGTAGTCAGGAAAGGAAAGACACATCTTAGAGCTGACCACCTTTCAAGATTAACCTCAGGAGAAGCTCCTCAAGGAGTAGCGGATGATCTACCAGATGCATACTTGTTTAACCTTGAGATAGCACCAGAATGGGCTAAGCCTATAGTCCCTATTCTGACATACGGACCCGAGAATCCTAGGATAAAGATCAGAGAAGGAGAGATTACCAAGTCTCAGAGGTACCAAATAATGGCAGGAAGCATATATAAACAGGATAATCAAAAGATTCTTGCTTGTTGTGTAAATGAATCAGAACACGCGAATTGGTTGCAATTAGCACACATAGGTGCACTAAAGCAACATCATTCAAAACATCGAACATTACAGACTCTGCAGAGATTAGGAGTATATTGGCCTTCTATGGAAGCAGATGTCTACAAGTTGTGTAAGGAATGCAGTGTTTGCTGTGAAAGATCACCAGTAGAGCATGCGACACTATATCACGTGTCTCTCACACCCGACTGGAGTGAACCTTTAGTGACATACTTGAGGACGCACACATTCCCTCAAGGCATGACTTTAGCTCGACAACGCAGTCTAGAGCAGGAAGCTCAAGACTATTCACTTATTGGCGATAATCTATACAAAAGAGGACGAGATGGATATCTAAGACAATGTGTTCATGAGAGCGATTATCTGAGCATACTAGAGACTGCACACCAAGGCGTTGCAGGAGGTCATTTTGGACCCGATAGGATAGTCAAAGCCATTCTCTTTGCAGGATTATGGTGGCCCACTCTTCACATGGATGCTCATACCTATGTAAGGAGATGTGATGTGTGCCAAAGAACTCAGTTTCCTACTCGCAGAGATGAAATGCCATTGAAACCCATGATGGGCGGACGTGCATTTTCAAAGTGGGGTATAGACTTTGTAGGACCCATTAACCCCCCTGCAAAAGGTACACATGCGGAATACATTATTGTTGCCACAGATTATCTAACCAAATGGGTAGAGGCAAAAGCCACAAAAAAGAATGATGCTCACACGACTGCAAAATTCTTATTTGAAAATGTCTTTACAAGATATGGATTGCCTATAGAGTTAGTGAGCGATCGAGGCACTCACTTTCTAAACCAAGTCATTGAATATTTGTTACAGGATTTTATGGTGATTCACAAGAAATCTGCACCATATCATCCTCAGGCCAATGGTCAGGCTGAAAGCACTAACAAAATACTGTGTACCGTACTGACGAAACTCGTAAACAATAAACGTTCAGATTGGGACAAACAGTTACACCACGCTGTTTGGGCATATCGAGTGGCCTACAAGACCGTACTCAATGCAACTCCCTTTCAGATGGTTTTTGGTCAGAATGCTGTGCTTCCGTTGGACTTCTTGATACCGACCCTTAAGGTTGCACAAGAACATCAGTGGACCGGCCATGAGTTATCAGCAAGAATAATGGACTTGGAACGATTAGGAGAAACCAGGCTGAAAGCAGCAGCAGGAATATACGCAGCGAAGAAGCGACAGAAAGCATATTTTGATGCACATGTGAAAGATAAAGGCCTCAAAGAAGGAGATTTAGTTCTAGTGTATACACTGAAACAGCACGCACGGAAGTTAGAAAAGCGAGGTTATGGACCTATGATCATTAACAGACTTTCGACTAGTGGAGCAGTACAGTTAGCCACCTTAGAAGGAGATATAATGCCTAATTACATTAGTGGCTGTAGAGTCAGGCTATATCAAGAACCTCTTACTGAGGATATGCTTAGACGACTCACATTGGCAAAGAAGCGTAAGGAGGAAGAAAATAGAATACGAGCTGAAGCTCAGGTAGAAGCCATAGAACGCATTAAGCGCATGAAGCTAAGAAGACAAGGACTAGGGAGAGAACATTATAACCATCTGGAAACATCACCCAGATATCCCATGGCCATGTGTCAAGTAAAGTCAACCACTCATCCTAGCATAGTGGACAGGAGACCATTCATTACAGTTAGGCTAGAGCACGGCAATCCTTGCCAAGAACTCAGGGCTTTAATTGACTCAGGTGCTGCGACTAGTGCGATTAGATGGTCCCACTATAAGGATTCAGGAATAGAAATGCGGCCAATTGAGGAATACCTCATAGGCCTAGGAGGCATGGAAACCCCTTGCATGGGTGAGGTGGACCTTCCTATCCTCATTAAGGATTTGACCATGACAGCGAAGCTACTAGTGTGCCATGATGACGACCTGATAGAACCCCTAATCCTTGGCCAAGATTGGCTATACGATCACTCAGTGGACCTAAACCTTAGACAAGGCTCCTTACAAATTGGAACCTTAGAGCAGAAGCGAGTGATACCGCTTGACTTCCCTAACGGCATGCCGCCTGACGGTTGTAACCCTAGACCCTATGAAACACATGTGACGGGAAACCGGAAGATCTTTAATCAGACCAGTCGCGTTACGTCTACACCAACCCACTCGGGCTTGGTTATAGACAGTTGTCAATCAGAAGGACGATAGAAGATCTTCCCTGGGACTTCCTGCAAACTAGAAGAGACAGTTACCCAACTGCAAGGGCAGATGGACACAATCAGTGGTCAGGTGGGTTGCATCAGCGGCCGAATGAGCGCGACACCCTGCGGTGCTCATCCTTCCAAACTTGTTGCGGACTGGCCTAGATTAAAGTTAAAGAACGCATCACTTCCTAATGGGCAGGTCATGCAAGTGTTGGATCTCCCTTCTTTTCCAAAGCAGAGTGTCCATCCGACCTCTCAACCTCAACAACAACAGAGTCAACCACGACGAAGGAACCCGGACCGACGGCAGTATCAGAAGACACAACAAGGAAGGCAGTTTAGGCCACCCAAAGGAAGCGGCACCAGACAAATATGGGTGCCAAAAGGACAAAAAGCACTGAAGAACTCCAACCAAGCAGAGATCGACAAGAAAAAGGCAGAACAGAAACAGAATCGGTATCCACCATCCCCTCAACCTTCTTCCACAGGTTCGAGCATTCGACAAATTTGGATCGCCAAGAAATACCTTATCCATAGACCCACACCCACGCAGATTTGGGTACCCAAACCATGTATCATAGCTCAACCCTTAAGCCATGTAATACATACCCCTCACAAATCTTTCCATCCCTCAACACCACCACACCCGATACTACCTTTTGCCCCTCAACAGAAACCCACCACCCAGTCAAAGACTCTTAGGAAATGGATACCGAAGCGTGTCCAATCGTCTTCCCCTAACCCACTGTCTAACTACCCCCCGACTAACATACAACCTTGTAATAAATCACTAACCTTTAAACCTTGTATAAATTCACCCACCATCATCACACGTCACTCATAATCTCATCTCATCAAGGAACGTATGCATCATCTGAAACGTGTAGGTGTCTAGAGGCCTGCACTAGTGCTGCAAGAGGCATTGCATCCATCACATCACAGCACTTGGCTACACGGGTTACGCATCAGTTATGGAAAGGGATTGCGGTCTCACTTTAATGGGATCATAATTAATTTCCATGCTAATGTGTTAATCTTTTGTAGCAGATCTTTCTCAATAACGCATCAGTCATCATGCAAACCGACGAAGGACCATCAGGAGCAGGCCCCAGTGTAGCGGCAGTGCCCCTCAATGTTTTACGAGCAGAATCCCACCCGACTGCTCCACCGCCAGAATTCCAAGGATTTCCAGGGCCCATGCTGATGGACAACCCACCTATGGGCTACACAGAAAAGATACACCGTAACTCTCACTGGTTTCAGGGACTTGCAGGACCCTTAGCGGACGCGGATTTCATATTTGAATCTACTTTGACATTTGAAGACCGCACTTGGGGAAAATACCAATTCTTCTCCAGAGAGTTCGAAGACCTACAGAACACCCAGGACCTAACTCACGTTTGGGCCAGAGCAGGCTTCACGGAGTATTTCAGTGATCCCCTGCCCAAACCTGACTTTTACAGGTGTTATTACTTAATTACTACTTTGCTGGCCTCAGAGAATAAGGATATCCCCGGAACTTTTATTTTGCCTTCTTTAGTGGATGATCCACCCTACAAAAGGTTTTACCTCTCAAAGGATTTAATCAGAGCGGCCATCAAAATTCATGGCACCCACACACCCACAGATCGAGAAAGATTAATTCCAGACCCTATGAAACGTGGGGATGTCACGAAGTGGGAGGAGATCTCAGCAATTACACCTGAGCTGTCAAAGCCGCTACGGATATGCATGCAACATTTTGCATTCCCCGCTCAGGACAGATTTACCATGCCACACAAAAGAATATGGTTTGGATTGTACTTAGCGTGTACCGGACCTCAGACTGTTGATCTGGCGAGCTGGATCATTGATCAAATGTATTTGGCACAACACAGATGGGAACGCAAGAAAGTGCTTAATGGATATTGTGCGCTGACACGAATTGTTTATATGTGCTTGGCTTATGACTTGCCAATTGAACGTGCATTAACAGGAGAAGAGCTGAAAGCATTCAAGGGAACTACGAAGAAAGCCAGGAAACCCAGCAGAACACGGGCAGGTAAGCGCATGAGAGGCACCATTCCTTGCCTTCAAGTGCCAGAGTCACCATCACCACAACCCTCTCCAGAGCGATCACCAACAGAAGCCGCTCCCACAGTACAACCTATTCGCATAAGGTTGTCAAGACCAGTGGTCACGGAGGGTATTACTAGTATCGCTGCACCTCAGGCAGCTGCAACCACAGAACCCACCACCACTACAGCAGAAGCTCCCACCACTATTGGTGCGAAAGCCTTTTCTTTCCCAATACCACACATGGAGGCAGAACCAATAAACACAACATTCGATTTTGAGATGCCGGATGCATTCTCAAATGAGTTCCAGTTTTCAGAGGCACAGATGTTCTCCCAAGAATATGAACGCCCCAGTTACCCTACCACACCGCGGGATCTGCCACAGGGACAAGTTGTGTCGAGCTCTGATGATGAACGAACAGCCACCGACAATGACGAAGGTGATGACGAAGCCAGTCAGGGCACGCACGATTCCCAAGAACAAGGACAGACAGACGGCCAAGGCCAACAAACTGATGCACACGGTGACACCAGCACGCACGAAGAGGAGACTTTCGAAGCAGCAGCGTACACGCTGGCAATCAAGAAATTATATCGTACGATGGAGAAAGTATGGGCACGGAAGAAATTGACTGAAGCAGAGAGCCAGGCCCTAATCGAACAAGAACTAGTCTCCGGAGGGTTTGAAGAAGTCTACATCAGAGGGTTCAGAGAACTGGTCCAATCCATCGGCCCGGTTGAAGCACTGAGGTATTTACAAAGGAAGCCACTCCCCCAATAAGACCCTCGCAGAGTTCGACTGCTATCGAAGCCCGGTGAATATATTCGAGTTCCGGTAGGTGCTCAATCATCCCACCAGGCACAAGATGCACGCCTACGACCGAAAAGATCCTTCACCGAAGAAGCCATCCTAGTCGACTCCCCGCCACGTGCCACCGTTGTACATACTACCACTATCCTTGAAATAACATCCACACCATCTACTCCTCTCTCACCTCAAGTTTCACCAATCCATCCGGTATCCCCCGCACACCCACCTGCTCCTCCCACATCCACACCAGTCCACGGCAACATAGCCACACCCTTTGCCCTGCCCATTCATGCCACCATGCCCCCACCCAATCCTCCACGCCTACATGTTAACCCCTTCACCCCTTCATCCTTCCCATCCTTTCCCCCACCTTTAAGACACCCTTTCACCTTTCTAACCCCACTAACCTTCTCACCAGTTTCACCTCCTCATCCCACCATAACCCCTCTATCCCCTTTTCACCAAGCTACTCCAGCCATCCCCCCTGTAAATTACTCTACATTTGTAAATCCCCTCTTCACACCTACACAACCACCCACTTACACACCGCTTTTCACAGTCACCGCACTTGACACGTCCAATGACATGGACATATCACCATCCACCTCACCAGCACCCACTCCACTCACAGCACCATCATATTTAGGTACGTCACAGTTTTCCACGATCACCACTGCATCCACCTTCCCAACCCCATTCCCCATTCCCGCTGCATCTACTTCCACTGCATCATCACTTAGCACTTCATTACTATTCTCGCCCACCATAGACACTGCACTTCAACAAATGTTCACATGCATGACACAAGTACGAGATGAGTTTGCATCTCTTGGCATCAACTATCAACAGCTGCAGAGGACGACAAATGAATTACAGTCGCAGCTCAATTCATTATCAATCGAGAATGCCTCGTTAAATACGCGACACCAAGAACTAAGAGAGGCCTATCATAAGCTAGAGTTAGAAAGTGAAGAGAAGACAAAAGAAGCCACTGCTGATCTGGACAACCTGCTTCGAGCCCAAACAATTAGGAACGCAACGCTGACCAGGAACATGGGCCTACTCAGGAGGCACCTAGCCGCAGCCCAGGAGGAGAACGTGAGACTCCAAGCGCAGAATAGAGAAAATTTGGAAGCGGCACTGGACCACCCTGAACAACCATTAAGTCCGAGCAGATTCAAGGCAATCCCATCTGAATCGATGCGGATGTTGCTAGATGACCACGTCCGACTGCTCGAGGACTACGATCGAATGAACGAAGAGCATCAGAAGCTAAAAGAAGATCACAAGTTACTACAGCTCAGAGAACCGGCACCACAACAACTACCAGTGGCAGCAGAAGTACCAGAACCTGTGGACCCCTCTTCTGAACTCATAGAGGAACTAAACGCATTACGGGCCCAGGTAACCACTCTCCAATCACGCATAGATGTATACGAAGCACCACCACGGCCTGATTCCCCACCGGAGATCCCAGCTGACGACGAAAACATAACCATTCCGATGGAGGAAACGTTTGAAGAAGCATACGAACCAATACCCATCCCAGGCGGACAAGTCGCGGCCGAAGGCCAGATGACCTATGAACTTCCGACCCCCGCATGGATGAAGACTGTGGAGGAGATTGGAACAACGCACTCAGCTAGAGTCGGGGCCCAGCTACATGCTATGGCCATGATAGAAGAACGAATTTTGCAATCTCCCTACTTTGCTCAATTGGCCCCACGCAGGTACATATCCGGGCATGAGCTTCAATACAAACCTTACTTCATGCTAATGGCCGAATACCAGCTGGCCATAGAAAAGCGAACTGGCAAGAAGCCATCACATGCAACCCAGTTCGAGCCTGAAGACTTGCCACTGGATGCGCAACAAGGCACTATTTATCAACCAGATTGGCGTACACGTCTTTTACAGGAGTACCCAGAAATGATGAGCACTTGGGTGAAAGCGCCCTTACACTTAAAGTATAATCCTTGCTGGGGACCAGTACCACGACGCCGCTCCTGGACTGCATTCGCTATCAAAGTACAAAACAATAGGCAGTGTCAGGATTGGCTGAATTACCCCTACTTCAAGCCACCTATCGAGTTGCCCACCGTTGGCTATATGATGGCCACAATCCGTCACTGGCTCCCTCGCCTGAAGCATATGGATGATATCGCAGCGCATATGACTGTCAAGATATTTGACATGATGCAAATGATATTTAAAGTCTTCCGGAGAGTCAAAGCACCGCATGTAAACACCCCGGGATTTGAGCATGGTAACTTTGATCTAGTATATGACATGAGCACAACGCCATCGCTCCGGGTGTGTTATGCCTGGCACTGTAGGATAAAATACCTCCCGGCATGCTATAAACAAACCTTTGAAGAGATGTTCACCACCGGGTTTTGGGAATACCATTCCGAGGTATTCATCAGCAGGCCCACACATTTATTGCAACTTTTTGCTTGTGAACGAATGGTTTATTCCACGCATTATCAACTCCCGCCACCCGACGAACCGCAACCGATCGACTGGGAGAAGCTCGAGGCTGATCTAGCCCGAGGCATTAGAGTATCTGAGCACACCCTCGCTCACGACCTCCTACAAAACTACATCCGGCAGACCGCACAACAAGGTTCTGTCGAGGACGACAGAAGCGAGAGGGAGGGGGGTGTTGGAAGTAGTCAGAGGCACAGTCAGAGGCACAGACGACATGGAAGCATGTAAAGACGGAGCAGGGAGCCAGTCGGATTATTTTTTCAAACAAATATGTTCTTATTATTTCTTCAAACATCCAACAGTGATTTTCATCACTCCTGTAACATATGTAATATAGACAAAACCCCATTTTGTAATTCATAGCTTCATTTTGTGCAAGCCGAGGAATCCTCGAGCTTGAGGAGCTTAGGTAGAATGCGCATATCAATTTTCGTAATTTTTAGACATCGTTTACCCTTCCAAATAGCCTCTAGGACCTATTTTTTAACTAGGCCGGTCACTAGATGTGAAACCGGTCAAAACTAGTCTAGAAACTATAAAAAGAGCTAGAGAGCTCATTTTTGAGGTTAGCTTGTTTGAGATTAGAGTTATTTTAAGCTTGTAATAGTGATCTTGAGTAATAGAACTAATTTCCCACCTTCCATTGTGTCTTGCTTGTCTCTTCATTGTGTGTGTGTATGTGTGTGTGCATCTTTGTGCTTCTCACCTTCACTCTCACATCATCTCACGTTCACGATCTTCATATCACTCCTATCTCTTCCGCGGATTGACATTAAGGAGGTGAAGCTTCTTAACGTGGTTCTCACCATTGTGCTAGAGCAACAGAATCCTACTCTCCCCCTCCATTAGACCTTAACCTCTTCAATGTTATAACTGTTTGATTCTCTACTAGTGCTAGATACTTTTTGAAACAAGTAAACACCTCAAGTTGATGCTTCATAAAATAAAGTATGGTCCATCTACTACAATCATCAATAAAGGAAACATAATAGCTTGACCCTGAGATAGAAGGTTACTTGCTTGGTCCCCAAACATCCGTGTGAACAAGCTTCAATGTGTGTCCATGTATGTGTCCCTTGAACTCCCTTCTTTGTCAATGGTTGTCTGTGAGATTTGTTGAATCGGCATGCATTGCATTTGTAAATTATATTTTTCTTTGAAATATTAGGTATTCCAAGTACACTTTGATCTCTTATAATTTTTTTTAAGGTCCTCTCTTCAAATTTGTGCCCAACCTTCAACTTTGATAGGGTTTGAGCACCACAATTGAACAATACTATATTCATTGTGTTTTCGAGTTCAAGAGTGAAAAGCCTACATGTCTTTTCCCTTTGGCTATCTTCTTGAATCCTTTATATGGGTCCTCTACATCAAGTCCATATTTTGTGAAGCTCACATGCAAATCTTTTTCCACAATTCATCCTACACTTATCAAGTTCTTAGTGATACGAGGTACATAGAGAACTCTACTCAACAAGTTCATGTACCATTTGATGTCTTCAAATTTCTAGTTATGTCCACATTGTGCCTTGTTTCATCTAGTATTTGCAATTCATGGTTGTTCTTGGGGTCTTCCACATGTGGCACATTCCTTGCTACATGATTTGAACATCTAGAATCAATACATGTTCATCTTATTTACCTCATTACATTGTCATGTTCATTAGTAGAGGAGTTGAGCTGATCAAAGTGGTGACCATGCAAAATGGTGCACACGTGGTGCATAAGTGGCCAAGGACATGGGTGCACATGTAGTGCACAAATAGTTGTTCACAAGGGTCTTGCAAGAAAACTTAAATGCAAGTTCCAAAAAAGGTCTTTTTGAAGGTTTTTTTATGGCTTTTAAAGTGTTATGGAAGATCCAGGTCAACCCTTCCCTATGTGCACATTATGTAGAAACTAGGGTCAAAAATAGAAAAGATAAGAACTGAATAAGGTACACAAGAGATTATATTTGTGCCTTATTTAATTTTTTGTTTTTTGTAAAGTCTCTATAGGAGAAAGTAGGGAGTTTTCGATCTTTACATAAGAAGGTTCTTAGGACAACAAAGTAAGCATCAAGATGGACAAGTGGTTGAAGCGACGTACGTAAAATGAATCAGCACACCATAAACGAGCATTCTTGGAGATAGACTAGGAGGAAGCAAGGAGTAAGAGCATACACTACACTTGGAGAGCAAGACACACAATTGGACATTGCATATGCAGAGAGATAAAGTGTGCAGAAAGAGAGAGACAAAGTGTGCAAAGGAGGTGACAAAGTATGCAGAGAGAGTGCATGGAGAGAAACTAATGTGTAACAAAGTATCATCAAGGAGGTGTTGCACATCGATATTAGAAGTGACCAAGCCTTACCTTATTGGAAGCTTGAGTGGAAGGAGTGCAGAAGGGCAAGCTACTAAACAAGATGGAGGACAGACATAGAGGTTAACTGCACAAGTAATTGTGATATTTTGTATACTTATGTGTGTGCTTCATTGGCTTAAGTGCTAAATGAGAGAACATTTTGTATTATTCTAGACAAAAAAGCAATTGTAATCTTTTATGCTAATGAAGACACAAAACCTTCTTGTGTAACTTGCTTTCTTGTTCTTCTCCATTCTTCTCCTACAAACACTCAAGCCCCTTTCAAATAAAGAATCCCCCGACAAGAAGTTAATCTTTTTATCATTGATCATTAGTGTAGTTGTTCTAGTCTCTTTTTCCTTTATAGCCACCTTGATAATTGTTATTGCAATTTTTTTTGTTGTTATTGTATCCATAAGTGTTGTTGTATCTACCTCTAGGAGCTCCATATCCTCCTTAGTTGTATCATGTTCCTGTTTGGTTCCTCGAATTCTTGAAGAAATGTTCAGTGATGTGCTTGGATAATCCACATATGGCACAAGGTGAGGAGATTTGAGATCTCCCCCTCACTTTTCTACCATCTTTATCTATTCCTCTTGAACTTGTCCCTCTACTTGCAAAGTTAGTTTGGGATGTACTTGCTTTTATCAGACCTCTCGCCTTTACCTTTGACATCTTTACTTCTACTTTTGTATGTGTAAAGGGTAGAGCACTGATTACCTTTTTGTGTCTCTCCATTCTTCATAACCTTGGCTTCACGAGTGAAGATTTATCCCATGAGTATGTTGAAATTTGGTATTGCATGTCCATGTATAAGTCCATGGTAATGGTTAATGCTTCCCACTTGTCATATGATTTGATTATTGATGACTTGTCTGGCTATTTACTCTTCATCGATGACCTCTTGAATGCTTCCTAGTTGATCAACTATGGCTTTGATCTTTGTGATAGATTCAGTTACATTTTGCTTGGGCTGTTTCTTGAGAGACATAAACTCCATCCGTACTTGATTCTTCATGGCCTTGATGCTTGAAGAGAAGAATGCTTTCAAAGATATCTTCTGAAGTCTTACAACTCCTAATGTGTGGAAATAAGAAATCAAAAATTGAGTTTGGAATGTATGACCTTGTTCGGAGAATCCTTTGCACACCATATGTTCAACCTTTCTTGCTCCTTTTATGTTGGTTTCCTTTGGTCCTTATGTGGAGAAATTTGACTCCAATATGCATGACAGAAGTTAGAGAACCTCTTCTAGAAATTGCATGTAAGACAAATGCTTACTAAAACTTGATTCATCCATAAGTCAAAGATCCAATGGCTCTGAACTCTGGTCCACACATAGTGGACCTTCTTTAATTTCTAATACGTTAAAGAACACTCCATTTGTAGCTCATATGATTAGGCAACTAACTATTCAAAGATAGAGGACCTATCAACTCAGGTTAAGCAAAAAATTGAGGTTCACAAGAAATGTTCCCAATCACTATTAGAGAATCATCTACTAGAAATATTTGACATGGAGAAACTAGAAGAGATGATCTTTCCAACAAGATATGATATGCATTAAATGGATAAGTACATAGAGAGATATCACCTTCACAAGGTGGTTGTGTATAGAAAAGGTATACATCCGGAATACCTATGTGCCTTCTAGCACAAGATTGAGGGCCCTTCTGATATCCATTGGTGAGAGAATGACCCACATATGCTTCTACACCATCTCCTTGTCATCTCCACAAAGTTTCATGTTCAAGTGACTTCTATATATAGAGTTATGGGCATGGAACATTTCACCTACGCTTGCATCTTCTCTCACCTCTTGACATTTCACTTCTTGTCCTTTGTCCTTCCATTGCCTTGGGTGAATTTTGGTGCTCCAAATCACTCCATATGGATAAGGTTACAAATTTTGTGAGTATCTCATCTCTCTAAACATATTTTGGCTTTTATCCAAGCCATAAATAACTTATCTCCTTTTAATTCAACACTCTACTTTAAGGTTATGAGTGTGCTACATTTTCAAGGGGTAGCTTCCTTTTGAGCTTACAACAAATACATAAATGATGAAGAGGTAACTAATGAGAGGTGAGTATGTGTCAAGCATCATAATTGGAGCTTGCACAAGTACCATAAATTTCAACACTCCCCCTCAAGCTACAATTGGGAGTCCATGCTACTCTCCAATTCTCGTCCTCTTTGCCTTTTGCTTCTTTCACCCTCATATCTCTTCCTTTGATTGGTTGGTGATCTTCCTTCTTTTCTTTGAAGCGTATTTGGCTTCCTTCCAACTTTAGCTTTGCTTCTTCGGATCTTTGCATGAGCTCTTCTTCAATCCCTATCAAGAGACATGCTTCATACAAAATCATAGAATGAAATGAGATCACCTTGGTTGTACTTATCTTCGTTGCTTCACTCTCTTCCTCTTTGTTGTCCTCTCTTTGGAAATTTCTCTCTTTGTATGCCTTCATGACTTCATGTTTTCTAGGAGTGCATGCTTTTCTTTAATCCTCCTTTGTCTTTGGATCATCTTCAACCTTTTCTTTGGTTGCAATTCGTTTTGCACCTCCTTTTGACGTCGTCATGGTTGTCATGCTTTCTTCCAACTTGTCTTCATGAATTTTTTTGTGCATCATGGCTGCTCTTTGCCTTCTTGGCACTCCTTACATAGTGGTGGATTCTCCTAGTCCTTGATGGTTGCTCATAATCTTTCTTTTAAAGTTTGACTACTTCTCTTGAAACATGAAAATTCTTTTGGCTCAACTTTGTCTTCTTTGGACTCTTCTTGGATCCTTCAATCCTTGCAAGCTAACCACCCTTGCTTCATGATCTTTTCTTCATGCTTCATGGCTGATTTAATACCTACAAATCAAACAATGGGCTGATCATACATGAACTCTTTCATGAGTTCCTCTTCATGTGAAGCATTCATAGCTTCCACATCTTCTAAGCTTTCTTCATCACCTACAAAAAAACACAAGAAATCCTCAATGTGATCAATGGTGCCTCTTGTGTTGAAAAATGAGGCAAGCTTCAATGGAAGCGTATCTTTTGTATTTCCACCTCTCACTATTTTCTCTCATAGTTTATTCCCATAGGAACCCTCTTTTGAACCGTAGCCTTAGATCTCACCTCACTTGCATATGAATAGACTCGTAAGTTTTCTTCCTTAAATTAAGCATGGAATAAACTTAGGCGCTTAGATATTTCCAACGACTGTGACCTACCAATCTCAGTCTCCATGATTTTCTCCTTAGAATATGGACTTGATTGAAGACCACCGCAAGATAGATAGAATACTATATAAGGATGCATGCGGAATAAAGAGCTGTGGCTTGTATAGCACCGTGGCTCCCATAGCACTGTGGATTCTTGAAGAAATACATGCTGATATTATAGACAACATATCTCGAAGAAATTCTCTGCTCACGTATCTACTGTAAGTTTTGTATGAGAGCTTCAATCAATAGAATATATATTGTGTTACTATTATTCTTCTTCTTTCTCTCTCTGTCAATATTACGCATGAAGCATTAGTGTGAGAACTGCTTTGAAGAAACTAGTCACATCGGATGAAGATCACGGAAAACTGTCATGAGGAGAACATGAGATAAGTATATCTTATTCTTATTTGATATGAAGTGACTCAAGTTGCGATATATGATTTAATGAAATGGGATCACGTTTTTATATGATGTGAAGTGCTGCCTTTATTAAATAAAAACATATTCCTATGATGTGATAGGAGTCAAGACGTGCATTCAAAAGTAAGTGACTATATTCTCTACATTCAACATGAAGTAAATGCTTATATTCTTTACATTCAGCATGGAGTTATGATTCAACATGTACATAGCTCGTGGTTATGTGAAGTCTCACAAATACGTGATGAGAAGGCTTACGGATCATTGCACAGCATTCCATATGGTATTTGATGCATGATAGTGCAATGACATGATAATACATATATGATCTGATTGTGCTGTTATGGAGAAACAAGTGTATACAGGTACTGCTATGGAGGGATGCGCTTGTGCAGGAATGAAGAATGTCATATAATATGCTCATGATATTAAACTGCTGTCCTTATGTCACAAATGATCTTGTATGTAAATGATTAACTTCATGTATTTGATGTTGACTAATTCTATGTGATATATTATATCATATTTGAAGAACAAGATGTGCAAGATTATTATGCATCACTCTATTGAGATATATGCAGAGTTTGATTTAGCAGGAGATATGCATTGTGACCAAAGTCCAAAAATATGAGATGCGGTTTATGCTATCACAGGTTCTAACAAATGGCTTGCTTTACAGAATACCATGTATTCATATATGATACATATCATGGAATGAGAACTCATATGTTCAGGTTGCGAAGTGTTTGTTATTTTAACATACAAGATTGCTAGATATTGAAAGAGACACAGTATGATAATTGTTTTTCAGGCACATGTAAATACAAAGCATGCGCAGTGAGATTTTGATCATATAACTTTGAATATTGCTGTAAGGATTCCTTATGCAGGTTGTTTGTAAGAAGAGAATACCGATTGTGTGAAAGGTACTCATATGTAAGTCGATTAAGTTGATGACATCCGATCGGATATCTAAAGGAAAAATATGATTCTCTTTAGTTGATGTATGAATCCTGTGGTATAAATGATCTTATATCAATGTGATTTTTTGGATGAATTTCTATGTATGAAGTTGTGTGGTAATGATGCATTGAAGTTGTGACTTAGCACTAAGAAGACGAAGTGGACTATAGAGCATTGAAAAAAAAAGTGATTCAAGTTCTCATTTAGATCTCGTTGGGTAACCAGCCCATCACCTTCCGCATGTGCTTCGGTATTGGATATACCAACATCTTGCACCTAACAAGGCTTGCCATTCCTCTTGGGATGGGTCTTACTTGCCTTTACATAGGCTTGTGTTGAGCGTATTGGTTGCCCATCAACAAACAATACCCCAATTTACAGGTTCGGGAACGGGGATTTACGAATATACAATACTCCTAAACATGTGTTTCTATTCCACACCACTTAGAATAACATGGATTATAAACATAGACAATTTATCATACACAGTGTACACAGAATCGTAGCTTCCATACAGTAAATAGCTTCTTGATTTCAGAGTATGAGTGCGGTTACATTACAATATCATCTCGACAATCAGACTTCAGAGACTACAAACCTCACTCTCTCTGTATCTACATATATGCTTACTTCGTATTCGCCACTTTCGGAATCTATCCGTAAGATACGACACCATGCTTCTTTGTAATGGTAAGGGCTTCACACCATTCTGAACTTCTGAAATATAGAATAATCAGAATCGACAATCTCTAGAAACTCTTAGCATCTCCGTAAACCTCCATTCAATTACATTGGAAATAAGAATTTTGATTACAAGGAAAGTGATCATCCACATCGACTGCTAACACTGGCATGCTCGACTGCTAACACTGGCATGCACGGTGGATCCGAACCCACTGATTACAAAGTATAAGAGTTTACAAATCATCATCTTGATTCTGCATTTCCAAAAACATGATTCTCTCCATATCATACATAAGTTCATTGAACATCCCTCTAATATTTTCTTCTGCTAATAGTATCTTCGCTTCAAAAAATTCCTTTGGATATAATAATTATTGACTAGAACTCCTAAAACTAGCTACCGAAACTTCTAATTCAGGGATACGCTGCTGAAATCCCTCTAATAGCTTATCAAAAAGCTACAGTAACATCTAATACTTTACTTATATATTCTGCAGTTGTCTGTGACAGTTCTTCTAACTTCGTTTTACAAGTAAGTTCCAAAATCGAAGCCTCCTTTCTAAGTTTCTCCACTTTTGCGTCCTTATCTGCCAAAACAAGATTCGCATCTACACAATGTTTCTTCCATTGACTAACTTGTTTTTCTAGTTCGGGAATCCCTGCAACCTGTGCCATCACTGTATCTAGATTCTCTTGTACAATCCAAAACTTTTCTTCTAAGGCAGTAAATTTCGAATTTCGGACTACCCGTCTTTCTTCCACTTCTGCGATCGATATACATTGTCTTTTCGTTTCACCGCTCTATTCCTTGACCTTCGCCTTCAATCGCTACACTTCTTGTTCGGCCTTCTGCAACTTAGCAGCTAACTCCTCATTGGTTTTCTTCGATTTCTACTGTGACTTCTGCATTTGTCTGACCTCTGCTTGTAATCGAGCTATAATTTTTGACTTCTCTTCAATACTTACCTTTAAAGTGTTATTTTCCAAAATAGCTTCATTCAAATCCTCCGTTAGTTGTTCGTGGGCTGTACTATCTCTAGTAATGGTTTCAGTTCTAGCAGCTTCTACCCCTGCTTGGAGTTGAGTGATCTCCGTCATCATCTCTTCCCATTCTGTAAACCACTTGTCTTTTTCCACTATCATGGAGTTATATCTATTATGAAATTCTTTGAGCTTCATCGCACTCCATGACAACCCTCTGGCTAGATTGCTGAGTATTTTCGATCTCATAGTTTCATTATTATACATCCAGGGATTAATAACCTCTATGCACCAAAGTGGGGGTAACTTCACCCTTCCTTCCTTAATCTTCCACTTATCTTCTATTCCACATGCCTGAAAAGTATGTAACGCTGGAATCTTACTTGAAGAGCTTCCAAAATGATCTCCGTTTTGCTGTTGTTGCTTCCAACATCTCTCCTCCTTGGCAGCTCTATTTCCCCTTTCTTCCCCTTCTCTTCTCCGGGATTCTTCTTCCTCTTGTTTTCACTGTATCTGTTCTTCCTCCTGGTTTCATGTTGCCTCTTCCTCTCTTGCTTTCCTCTCTACTTCTTCCTTTACTTTCCTCTCTGCTTCTTCCTTTGCTTTTCTTTCTACATCTCTACGTTGATTTTCTGCCACCTGTCGCCTCTGGACTCCACCTCTTCATCAATCTCTATCTCCGCCTAACCTCCAGATTTCCGCTCTGCCGCTCTTTTCTTTAGAATCTATAAAAATACCTTACCCGAGCATACTGTGTATTGTCGAGGTAAGTACACCGAAGTCATGAAAAGCAAAGTAAAAACTACTCCCACCTTGGAGTCTAGCACTGCATTCACTGCTTGTCCGATACGTCTGAACAATCTGCGGACTTCCTTCTTCAGCTTCCAAAAAATGATTTCTACCCAATTTACCCGTGTCTTCGCAGATTCCTTCACCAAGGCATAGAGCTACTAGGATACTCCGTAATGCTTAGCCTGCAAATTAATAATCATTCTTGTTAATAACAATCCCAACTTCAAAGGATTATCATCTAAAAACTACGCAAACCTATATTCATTCGAATAGGGTTTGCCGAGCAATGCACAAATTTCTGCGGCATCGACCAGACTCCATGCTCGACGTGATGCCCTCATTAGCAATTAACGCAGAAGACAACTAGAACACTTCTTGGCCAATGCGAATACTAATTTCTTGTGAGTTGATGTCATTGCCATCCGTCTGCCTTGCTATCTCCATGGGGATGTCCTTCGCTTGCGGATGAGGTCAATTGCTGCACCAATCCAACATTGCACACTGCAAGAGACCCCTGCACTCGAACCAATCCTTCTGCTCCTGTAATAGCTTCTCTGGAATGTATAGCAAGTGGCAATCCGAGAATGAGACCGCCATAACTGTACTTTTGCTCTTCTGCTTCGCTGTTCTGACGCACATCAACTCTGCTCACTGTAGTCGCTCTGTGCATAAACTCACCGAGTAAGCCGAATTCAACAAAGTGCGCAACCTTTTATGCTCGGCCTGCCTGTGTAGAGAGCTACAAGTCTGAGCCATGTTTATTGATTAAGGAATCGTAATTCGCGATTCTTCACTGATTTTTGGCTTGCAAAATAAGAAACAATCATCAGATTGAAACACTGTGGCCGTCGCCGTTCATTGATTGCCTATACGTTTGCATGTTAAGTAGTTACACTATGCATCATGCCTGAGATTCCACGATCCTTTTTTTTTATTAATAAATTTTTTGGAACATTGATAGGGTCGTAATTTAGACCTATTAATGATAGTCGGAAGAACTTCTCCGATCAACATAGCCAATCAAAATGAACGTAGACCGCACATCTCATGAATCCGGAACGGACTGGTCCACCGTAATTTCAATTTACCCATCTTTCTCTTCATTTTGGAGTGAAAATACAGTACCAAATCACTAGGTCAAAAAATCTTAGTTTGGAGATTGCAATCATGCCAGTTCTTCTATCTCCTCTGGACTTCCTATAACAATAAGAAGCTGTGATAACGTTGTTCATCTAATTTTTGCAACTGGTCCATTTGATACGCAAAAGACTCCTCTGGAACCAACCGCTTCCGCACCACAATCCTGAGACTAGGTACTCCAAATTCAAAGGGTAATATGGCCTCTTGTCCATAGAGCAATTTGAAAGGTGTGCTACCCACCAAAACTTTACAAGCAGTTGTGTAAGCCCATAGGAAAATGGGTTGCTTTACCTCTTTTATGCTTTCTTCATTATCATCACCTACAATCAAGTCATCAACATAAATAGTGAATGATCTGCATCGCACATAGAAAACCCAATGGTGGTTAAGTAATCAGCAATCCTTGCATGCCATGCACGAGGAGCTTGCTTCAGCCCATACAAAGCCTTTTACAACTTGCAAACATATTCTCGATGCTTTGAATCTTCATATCCTTATGGCTAGTCCATGTATACTTCTTCCCGTAACTCACCATGTAAGAAAGCATTCTTCACATCCATATGATGCAGAGTCCATCCTTTTGTTGTAGCTAATGTAACAAGTGTTCTGACAGTAGACATTTTATCTATAGGGCTGAATGTTTCCTCATAATCAATGCCATATGTTTGTGCATATCCTTTTGCTACCAATGGTGCTTTGTACCTACTTATGCTACCATCAGCATTGTGCTTTACCTTATAAACCCACTTGCAGCATATGGGTTTCTTTCCTTGGAGCAATGGAACCAGCTTCCATGTATCATTTCCATAAAGTGCAGCCATCTCCTCATACATAGCTTTTTCCCAATCTGCATTCGCAATTGCATCTTCAAAACAAGAAGAATCAGCATCTTGTATTACCTTTGTCATGTAGGCACAATGACGAGCCATGTAACTATCATATGTCAATCGTTGCACTGAATTATGTATCCTCCCATATCTTCTTGGTCTTGGGTCACTTCTCCTTGTATGGTCTGCATGTGCCTTTCTTACACCTGGAATCTTCACAGAGGGCAATCCAAGCTCTTCATCAAGGCTCTTTTCTGAACCGCTTGAATCTCCATCAATGTCTTCAAAACCTACACATCTTTCACTACCAACAAAAAGCTTTTCTTTACCTTTCTTGGATGTATTTGATGAATTTGCTAGACTGAAATTTCCATGCAATCTTCCACTTCATGGGTTTGAGTTGGAACTATTGCTTGGTGATGCATCTAGTCCACTCAAAGCTTGAGATTCTGCACTTGATTTTTCAACATTTTCTTTGTCATTTGGTTCAAGATTCAGTCCTTCTTTGGCATCTACATAGAAGCTTGAAATTTCATCAAATAACATATCTCTACTCACTTCACCTATCGTGTGAGTGGGTTATAAGATTTATATCCCTTTTGTTCAAGGGAGTATCCAATGAAGACACATTTTTCTACTTTTGGATCAAGCTTCGTCCTCAACTCATATGGAACATGTACATATGCAATATAGCCAAAAAAATTCAGATGTGATAAGTTTGGCTTTTTACCTGTAAACTTCTCTTCAGGTGTAACTTGATGTACAGTAGTAGTCGGAGTTCTATTCATGATGTATACAACAGTATGCACAGCTTCTGCCCAATAACAATGAGGCATATTCTTCTCAACCATCAAGGCTCTTGCTATTTTTGCAATATGTCTATTTTGCGTTCAACAA
This sequence comes from Ceratopteris richardii, assembly GCA_020310875.1. Classification (NCBI taxonomy): domain Eukaryota; kingdom Viridiplantae; phylum Streptophyta; class Polypodiopsida; order Polypodiales; family Pteridaceae; genus Ceratopteris; species Ceratopteris richardii. Next base: position 32,714,744 of record CM035406.1, read on the forward strand.
TGCCATTCTGTTTTGGTGTGTACCTGCATGAAAACTAACGTCGAATTCCATGACTTTTAAGAAAGTTGTGGAACTCATTTGACATATATTCACCTCCTCCATCATACCTTAATGTCTGAATATACTTCCTTGTCTGATTTTCCACCATAGCTTTAAAATTCTGGAAGTGAGTGAACACCTCACTCTTCTCTTTCATGAAATATACCAACACTTTTCGTGTATGATCATCAATGAAAGTAACATAAAATCTGCAACCACCCATAGATGTGGTCTTTGTAGGACTCCAAACATCTATATGTACTATTTCTAGCACATTCTCACTAACATGCTTATCATGTGGAAATGATGCTATTGATTGTTTACCAAATTGACATGTTGCACATAGCTTTTGCATTTTTGCAACTTTGAAATTTGGTAGTCCATTGACAATCTCCTTGGATTGCATCAATTTCAACCTTTACAAGTTTGCATGTCCAATTCGTTTGTGCCAGATCTCTATATCAGCAATAACTCCTACACCTTTTGCAAACATGGCTGCATTCATTTCAGGGATTTTCACATTTAAGGTGAACATCCTACCCACTTTGTTTCCTTTGGAAATCAATCATTCATCTTGCTTGTACTCTGCTACATATAACCCATCAGCATTGAACTTGACTTATAATCCTTGGTCAACCATTTGTCCAAAAAAAACCAGATTCTTTGTTATATTTGGAACATGAAGCACATCAGCAAGATGTTTTACCTTCCCGCTTGAATCACCATACCAGACATTATCATTTGATTTTGAAACACCAGCAGACTTCATATTCATGATGTGATGTTGAACCATGAACAACTTCTGAGAATCATCTCCACTTGTGGATGCATATTTGTTTTGTTGCCTTCTGTTATTTTGATTCTTCAACCTGCAATCTTGTTCAAAGTATCCAGGTTTACCACAATTATAGCAACCTTTACTGTCATTACTTGAATCATTTCTTTGGAAATTTCTATGACATCTTTGGCTCCTCCTACCTCAAACTTGTCCTCTTCCTCCTACATGCTTATGTTGTTAACTTTGGTCTTGGTTATTGTTTCCTCTTCCACTTTTGAAACTTCTACCTCTGCCTCTTCCTCTTTCAGAGTAGAATACCTGCTCAGAATTGGGATTTTCTTGGGATTTTGAATCCTCACCAAGATTCTTTTCTTCAATAATTAGCATGGATACCAAATGAGAAAAATTTGGAATATTTTCTCTAGTCTATATAGAAGTTTTGAACTTCTTATTTGCAGCTCCTAAACCATGAAGGCACACTTCCACCTTATCATCATCATCTACATTCATGCCAATAGATGCAAGTGACTCACATATGCTTTTGATTTTCAAGGTGTAGTCACTTACTGACATACCCTTCTTCTCCAATGTATGCAGCTCGTTCTTGAGTTGCAATTTTCGTGCCTTTGTATTGGTCTCATACAACGTGACCAAATTGTTCCAAGCCTCTTTTAGAGTCTTGGCATCCTATATGTGCCGAATCATGCTACCTTGTATGTTAACGGATAGCCAATACATTACCTTTCATGCTCCTTGATTCCATTCCTCATATGCTCTTAATTGGTCTGTAGTTCGATTCCTCTTTGGTAACTATGGAGCATTTTTGTTCTCTCCTTTGATGTACTTCGAGTATCCTTTTCCCATCAAGAAATTCATCATTCTAAATCTCCAAGCATGGAAGTTGTTCTTTTCTAGCTTATCCATCATAAGCTGACGCATTCCATCTACATTTGCCATTTTTGCAGCAGTTCACAACATTGCAAAACACTACAAGCAGCACTTCTTCTTGAACACTGTCTCACTATGATGTGATAGTTCGATCTCAGAAAAACACAATTTTCATGTATCAATAGTACACGGAATCACTTGAAATTCTGGATCTGGAATATATGAGTGTTTTCGAATAGGATGCTAGTTACAGTTTTGCAAACTGACTTGGTTCTTTTATGGGACCCACCTTGCAGGCTTGAAACAGAGGTCGAGATGGCTCCGAAACTCTAATCTGACCAATTTTCATAGCAATCTGAGGTCATTTGCGAATCATCCTTTCTCCATGCCTTCTCGTGTACCCTTCACAATCGACCTTCTCCACGAGCTCTCTATAGGCACATTGGCTCTGATTCCATGTCATGAGGAAGGAGATAAGGAAGAGAGCTCACACACACACACACTCACAATCAAAGAGAAGCACACACTCAGATTGAGGCAAGGAAGAATAATCTTCTTCTTGTTGTTCTATTACATAAAAAGGAATGTACAAGAATGACCTAAAAAACAAGAATACAACAAGTGCAATATATAAAGGCTAGTACATAAGGAAAAAACTATTGTCCGCAAACGAGTGAGCTAGCAAGAAACAAATGTGCCATCACTCTCGGTAGATAAATCTAATAAAACTCAATGAAGTGTCTCTGACATATATCGGCATGACCACTATACATGTCCAAGAAATTAAAAAGTGATATGTGTCATCCTGGATCATCACATGTTGAGCTTGATATCTCAACACTCTTCCCCTTTGATTCCATGTGTTCTTGAAGCATTCTTCTGTGGTGTGATTGGCAAGACCACAAATGTTGCAAGGTGGATTGTTGTAGGATCTCCCCCTGCCTTGGTTTCCTCCTTTGCGCCTTCCTCTAGCACCCTTTCCTCTACCTGTATAATTATCTTGAGAGGTACTAGCCTCTTCTTCATTCTTCTTGCTTTTATCTTTATCCTTACTTTTATTCTTATCTATATAAAGGGCAGAAGATTGATTACCTCTAGAGTTATCACAATTCTTTTTGAGCTTTGTCTCATGGGTGAAGAGTTGTCCCATCAAGATGTTGAGATCAGGTATTTGCATATCCATGTAAAGGTCCATTGATGTGGTGAAGGACTCCCACTTATCATCAGCTTTGATGCCATTAATGATCTATCTTACTGTGTGTTCTCCTCTCCAATGCTTGCATGCTGGTCAGCCATATCTTTCATATTGGTTACATAATCAGCCACTCCTTGCTTTGGTTGCTTCTTTAGAGTTGTAAACTCCATCCATAATTGATTCTCCCAAGCTCTTGTATTTGATGAGAAATATGATGAGAGTATTTCCCAAGTCTCTTGGGAGGACTTGCAATTCCTAATGGGAGGCAACAACAAATCAGAGATTGAGTTTAGTAGATGAGACCTGGCAAGAGCATCCTTTGCATACCATGTGGTCAACCTTTCTTGCTCTTAACTTGTAGGTTGATGCTTGCTCTTGAAGGTTGGCATCTCTTCATCTCCTGAGATGTATCCATATAGACTTCTCCCTTGAAGGTAGGCTTGCATCCTTAGTGACCATGTTGAGTAGTTGTTTCTATCCAATTTGTCAATGAAGGATGGAAATCCATCTCCCATCTTGCTTGTTGTTGCTTTGATACCACCGTTGGAAGAGATGGTGGATAGTCTTCAGAGATGAAGTGTTGCTTGATCCGGCTTCATGCCTACCAAGAATGATTGTTGGAGAGTGTAGTGGGCCTCTTTTTCAACTAACAATCATAAATAATCACATATGTTGCTTGGGACATGATCCACTAATCAATGGATCAAAACATATAGGTAAAAATTGTTCCAAGAGCTAAAACTTGTTATTCTTGTCTCTACACCTATTGAATGTTTTGAATAGTACTCTGAGCGTAGCAGTAATTAGCTTAATTCCTTTTGGGAAACTCTAATTACCTTAGAAAGCTACCAATCATTAGTGATTTCATAAAAAAATGATAGACTACATGTAGAGAATGGTGTTTAGCAAATCACACTATAGTCCTGACATTTTCAGGGTGCAATAGTCAATAGACAAGAGAGTAATAATGCATTCATATCTCATGATTCAGATGAGTGATGAAAATGAGATTTGGCACAATTATATTAGACAATTTTTTATCAAGCTTTAAATAATTGGAAATGATCAATCATGCATTGAGAACAAGCTCTAAGAAAATCACTGTTCTGATATGGTCATGACAGAGAGGTGAGGTGAAAATATGATAGAAAGTATATATTAAAACATGTACATATACAATGTCATTGGCAATGATACATTGCACCATGTGAGGGGTATGAGTGAGCTATAGAGTAAGCTCCTCAAATCATAGTATGTCTTCTCCAATAATCTCCAAGAGTCGAGATTGTGTTTGGAGCTAGTGTTTGAATTCAAATTCAAAAGATCTACCTAAGAAGGGAATCCTAAAGTATAGGATATATTCTCTCATTACTCAACAACCAAATTCTTTGAGATTTGATTCTTCCTCATGGTTATAGGAAACTTTTACAAAGATATATGTAACTAACTCTTACAAGAGATTGATCACATGGGGTTCCATAAGAGATGTGCTAATTAACCAAGTATGTGGGCTTGGTTTGAATTGCACCAACAATATCTATGTCAAGCATAATGCAAGCTTGATGTTCCATTAGATCCCCCTCAAGCTAAAGTATGCTTGACTCTTCATTCTTTGATAGGTTGAATACCTGCCATATCTTTGAATCTACAAAGCTTTATCGCATCAAGTGCCTTTGTCGTCATGTCTACTATTTGCTTCTCACTTACAAAGTGGTAATGCACTTCTATGTGCTTTGTCCTTGCATGAAAATTTGGATTTATAGCTAGATGCATGGAACTTACATTATTTCCAAGTAAATGAGGTTTGGAACTTACAAGTCCCAAATCTGAGTACAACTCCTTGAGTTTTATTGCTTCTTGAGTTGCAATAGTTAGATCTCTATATTCTCCTTCAATTGAAGATAAAGCAATTGTTGATTGCTTCTTGGACCTCCATGACACCAATTTTGAACCTACAAATGCTAAGTATTTAGAGGTACTTCTATCATCCTTTGCTCCTACCCAATTTGCATCTGAATAGATTTTGATATCTAAATCTAAAGAGTAAGGATAATAGATACCTTCACCACGTGTCCCTTTGAGGTACTTGAGTACTCTCTTTGCAGCATCCATGTGTGGCCTTCTAGATGAGTGCGTGAACTAACTAAGCACTCCCACACTACATGATATGTATGGTCTTGTGTGAGTAGCATATATCAAGCTACCAACTAAGCTTTGATATTCTTTAGGATCATCAATCTGGTCACCTTCATAAAGGCTTAGTCTGTGGTTTGATTCCAAAGGTGTACCTACAAGCTTTGTGTTCTATATTTTGAACTTGAGAATTAGGTCTTGAATGTATCTTGTCTGAGTTAGATACATCCCTTCATCTATATAAATCACTTGCATAACAAGGAAATATGTGAGCTCACCTACGTCACTGATTTTAAACTCCTCTTCCTTGTGTCTCTTGATCCTTTGAATGCCATTCAGATTATCACATGTTACGATAATATCATCTACATATACACATAGATAGATAACCTCATTGTGATCCCTTTTTATGAATAAAGAAGGATCTGAGTTGCTAGGTTTGAACCCTTGATCTTGAAGGTATGTAACCAACCCATGTTTCCAAGCTCTAGGAGTTTGTTTCAATCCATACAATGCTTTTTTAAGTCTACAAACATAAGATATATGATTAGGGTTTCCAAAACTTGGTGGTTGTGACATGTATACCTCTTCACTTATCTGACCATTTAGGAATGCATTTTTCACATCAAGTTGGAGGAGTCTCCAATTTCTTGCAGTAGCTACACTTATCAATGTTATGGCTGTAGTCATCTTTGCAACTCATGAGAATGTTTCCTCATAGTCTATACCATGATTTTGTAAGCATCCTTGTTGACTCTCTTAGTCCAGGGGAAAGTGTCTTATGTGCAGTTTTATCTTTCCTAATTTCCTTGCACTTAGTCTCCTTCCTTTGCACGGTATCCACAATTGTATCTTGTAAGGATAACTTCTCGTTCTCTCACTTACTTGCACTTACTCTCCCACACACACTACACTTACTGGCATATACTCAACCACACACACCTCGCAATCCTCTATGCGTTCACATGCACCCCCTTTTCCCCTCACTCTCTCTTACTCGTCCACACTCACATATACTCATATGTTTTCACCTTTTCACTCTTTTACCCGCTCCTTCATTTACACACATCCACTCTATTACACATGCCCACTCTCCCCCCTTCTTATTCACCTCCGCTCGCTCACTTCCTACCCTATTCTTGTTTTCTTTCCTACTATGTTCTTTTGTCTTCCTTCCTCACTCACTATAATTTCTAGGTAATATAAGGCTCAAGGGGCATATCACTCTTGTAATTAAACTCCATTGGTGAGGAATATCTCGGCACTATAATCCATCTCACATTGTGGTGCCATTGGCATTCCCATGAAAAACTACATCACTAGCGACCCAATTATAACTTGCGTGGGTACCTTAGCATTCCCCTTGAGGGGAATTTTAAATGGTCACTCCAGAGTCAACTTTGAAAGTAGTAAAGATCACTTTAGACAAACCCCTGGGAGGCTTGAAACCGCAACTTGAGCATGCCTTTTGATCATTACCTTTCACATAGAAGCTTAACCCACAATTTTGTATTCACAGAGAAACGATACTGCATCAGCGACAATTCCATAAAATCCAAATTGTGAATCTACATAATACATGAAAGCCTACAACATCATGCTATATTTTCAATGCCAAGCATACTCATTTTCTCTCATAACGTTTCACACATTGCACCTTATGAATGTAGGAGCCGTGAGCACACAGAACAGGCCTCGTGCCTTCTTTGACAAAAACCTCAAATGCATATATAAAGAAGCATCATATGCTTAGAGAAATGTGTGTGCAATCCCTGGACTAGAAGAATATTCAATCTGATATGATGCACACACAGAGACCCTCTTGGTCTGTTGGACATCAACTTCGAGCATATATGGGTGCATCAACATGAGAAGTGCGTAGTTAAACTTATCATTCTCTTTTCAATGGAAAGCATACTACATCCTTGCAATTGAATGCGATGTAAACTTCCTAGCATAATAGCATGACTAAGTGTAGTTCTCAGCGTTTAGGCAAAGAAACAAATTCCCATGCAGTCGATCAAGCTAGCCAATCTTGTCCACAACAGGTATATTTACAAAGAATATATGACTACGGAAGATTCATGGACATAACAGTATTGCTTGGTGATGCTGAATTTGGGTGCTGACCTTCAATAAATATCATGCTGCTTCATCGTCTGACCAATGAAACAAACATCAGATCATTGCTTTTACATATTCAGCAAGAGATTCGCAAGCAAGTCTTTTTCTTGCAGCTGGTTTGACTCCCAGGTTCGGAATTGCGTGCTCTAACCAATACAAGTAGTAAAGGTACATGAAGCACATCAGATAACTATGCCCATGACTTCCTCCTCAAGTTGCGCTTAATGACCTCTATACCGATTCTGTGACTGAAACAGGGTTTCCAGCACATGAGCAATTATTGAAAATTCCCACTCTGTTCCAACACAGGAAGCATCTCGTGTTGTTTTCCAACTCGCCCTTCAACTACCCCTAAGCTACAAACCTGGCTATACCCCCCCCTTATTGAGATGTCACCAATGATATATTCTCCTCCATCTATCGAGAAGCACTCCACAAACAATATTCTCTATTCTCCCCCCCCCCCCCCCCGCCCCGCATAGAACTCTCCTCCGCCTCTCTATCCCTTCAAGAGAACCAATCCCCTACGGATACGAACATACATGCCCCCTTATTGGTTTCACCTTGTGAGTGTCTGACGCTCAAGGGCCCTAGCTTGATCACACCAATCTAGGATATTGTATGCAAAAGTAACCAGTACAACATAAGAACATCATTGCAGAGCAAACTATCCATCCATCTAATTGCCATGTTCAATCTTCAAAACCACACAACTCAGCCACTTGTCTCCATTATCACCTATAAAGTACCTTCATTTTATTTCCTATGTATGAACCGAACGTCAATCCCATGGTAATTTTATCTTGCTTTGAAAATGATCATTTCGCATTCCCATCATGATAGCTCTACAGACTAATGTACTGCTACATCATCTTGAACACCATCCAATTGCTACGACATGCAAAGATTACACTGGCGCTTCTACTGAGGGTGGCCGGAACCTAGCATCATCTACGATTTGTCTTGGATTGACATAAAAAAGAATCTTTGTTGAGAGGACCAAGGTTCCCTTTCTCGTTGTCTCACGAAATGTGGTGGAGGAAATTTGAGATGTGCACTTTACTTACAACTGAAGCAATACCATAGTTTTTCATGCCCTCCAAAATTACTTATAACCACCATAGTGAACAGTATCGCACCAAAATATTATGTCCTTGTGCATGTTGTGATAGAAGCGTAGGCATGAACATGATGCAATGCTTCGTGCAAAACAAGGTGCCAAACTTGAGATTTAATGTACAGAACCTGTGGGAGCAAGTATTTCAGGTCATCGATGTGTCGCTTTCAGGCCATCGCGTGGAGTTTTGAGCTTCTGATTCATCAAGTGAGGCATAAAGCTGAACTTCAGTCGGACAGAGAGTGCTGCTAGACCACCAGCTTGCATCGCAAGGAATGAACTGCCCTTCTGCTGGATTTCCCACTGTGCCTTCTAGCCCAGCAACTCCTTCCCCTGTGATATCTCTATGTTGTAAAGGACATATCTCGCATCCTCCCCCTTCTTCTCGAATCCTGCAACGTAGCCCAGCAGAAGCCCCCAGCTCTCTCGATGAGAAGAACGCCTCGTCTCCCTGCTCTACCAAAAACAGAAGACCCTTCACTCCTTGTTCCCTCAACACATCGCCTCCCTCCTTTGGCAGAAGTGTATCTATTTATACCCAGCACGTCCCGTAGACAAGCGAGAGCCCCCAAACTGCTGAATCTCCCCCCTCTTCTATATCCTCTGTCGGAGATAAATCTGGCGTCCGCCTTCTGCGTGCCAAGAATAGTGCAAACCTGACTCAGAGAGCTGTAGGCATCTTCAGAGGCAAATTTTTCATTTGATCCTCCCTGGCATCTAGCCACTACATCATAGCGTTCTGCAAGAATGTCTATGGGTTTCCCCTTTCCTCTGTCTCTCCAATGCGTGACAGTAGCTCTCTCTCTCACTCCTGCTATCGATGGACAATTCCCCAGCCGAATGCCCCCCCCCTTCTCCAAGACACCAGCGCTGCCCTCTACTCTCCGACACCTCCTCAGAGTCTTCTACACACATCAATCAGGAGTTGCCCCCCTCCTCTGAGAAAAACTCCACAGTGCTTCGATGCTTCTTGATGCCAAATCTCTCTCAATCTCTTCTGGCTGAGCGCCCAAGGATCTGCTCAATAGCACCAGAAAAAATTACCTTCCCCCCCCCCGTTGCTACTCTTCAGGGTATCAGTGCCCAGCAGTTCTCTCGACGAGACCCCCTTCTTCTCCTGTTCATACCCTTGCACAAAAACAAAAATAGAGAGAGACAAAAATGGCTCCCTCCTTCCCTTTTTCTCCCGCTCTTGCGTGCCTCTCTACATGGAGTCCCCACTTCTCACTGATGAGAAATGGCCAAAAGAAACCACCATAGATGGCAGGGTTGTAGGGAGTAGTAGTGCTGGCGCAAGGACTCCTCTGTCGCCTTCGACAGTAGTGGCCAAAAAATCAAAAGGAAAAAAAAACCTCCTCCTTTCTGCAACAAAAACGGAAAATGGCCTAATCCTCCGACAAGTAAAACGGACATTCCATTGCATGTAACTTCTCCAAATGCATGACACACTATGAGTAATTCATTACATGATAAAGATTGTTTGTATCATGTACTCCCAGTTAAGAGTCTCTCCAAGTTCTGCTTGAAACTTGACTCAAGCTCCTGAACATTTCTTGCTTCATGACTAACAAGGAAAGGGAGCAACTCATATTCAAAGAAGTTAATGTTTCCATCATTGAACGGAGAACCAGTAATGCAGCTCCTCAATCCCCTACAACAAACAACCTCTTCACCATGTTGAAGTAGATGCCGCCGGGTAAATAGCTGCCGATGCTCTTGAGCATAGTTTGCCAGCAAATCTCGATGCGCTCCCTTGACGACACCTGGTGCTAGCATATCCACAACGGTGATGAACAAGGAATCCATATCTAATGTCTTTGGTTTCAAGACAATGTTGATATGAGCAAGAATCCAATCAACTAATTCTCATAAATTGTGAAGGCAATGACGTCTCTGGCATCAAAAACATCTTGAGGATCAGAAGTTTCAAGAACAAGAGCGTTTGAAAGAGCTTCCACAGAGCAATTCAACAGCCCTTGGATATTTTTCTCAATAAACCCAAATAAATTCACTGCCTTAAACAACAGCTGCAAGTTCACGTGAGGATGTGCTCCATCGGCACAAGTATTTTGTTTTAGGTACTTGCATTCACTGGCTTCCTTGAGCCCCAACTTCTCATGCAAAGAAACATCTGCTCCCTTTTAGCACTACATCCTAGTGCTTCTCTTCGTCATAACACCCACTTTTGCTTCAAGGTACCTGTGATCAAACATGTATTCTACACCCCAAAAGCATATTAGTGCATAAACAATCAACCAATTCATGAGCTAACATACTCCCCTTTACTTATATGTGAAGTCATCCCCGACGAGCCGTCCATGCTGCAATATGATCTAAACAGCCATGAACATGTCAGTATACCATTTGTTGGTACACCCTTTCATCGAGCCATCACTCCCAATGTACTTGCACTCATTGAAGCTATCAGTGCAAAAAAAAACATCACTCATGAATACATACAAATCATTCACTTACAAAATGATCCAAGAACATGCACATATATGCAACTCCATTTCCAACATGCATCAAATTGCTCATGCATTCCATTATGAAAATAGTCTCAACCAAAATAACCCATTCATACCTTTCCATGTCTTACACATACAACTATAGCGAGAAAACAGAAACGAAAGTACCGAAATAAACAACAACAACTGAAATGAATCCAACAGGAGATGCAACATACCCAAAATGCATACCCCTTTATTGCACCTACTATTCTCTATGTACAATTATTCCATGACTAGACACTTCCGAAGAATCCCCATCATCGTCTTGCAAAAGTCATCGAGACTCGAGTACAAGTCAAGCCCTACAGAAAAACCCTAGAGTATGCCACGCACTAGAAAACCCTTGGATAGAGCACACAAGTTATAAAGCAATACCATGGCATTACCTCGCCAAAGGTCTCATCCATAAGTACATATACAGTATCCGTGCCTTTGAGAATGTCGACTCAGAGTGAGCTCATCTGTCGCAAGCCACCATATACCAATTACACAAGCAAATAACGTTCACTTCCAGGCGATCATCACCCTCTCCTCTCTCTCTCTCTCTCCCCCTCAAGAGTGGGGAATAATTTCATATGTAAATTTTATTTATATTCACACGTTGGCCTACGTTGACATTGGATGCGATTCGTGGCCCTGACCACCCGGCCAGGTTGATCCCACCCATCTACCAATGCAACGCAGTGCACAACACACAACCACATAATGATAAAAAATAACATAGAAAGCTAGCCCATAACGAAGCTTGATGTGGTTCGTGGTCGTGACTGCTCGGCCACGATGGCTCCACCTACCTACCAACCTGTTATGGCGCATAGCTAAGACACAAACATATACATCCCAAGCCTATGGCGAAACTAGCTGCGGCTCGTGGTCCTAACCACCCGGCTAGGATTACTCCACCCACCTACTAGCCCACCATAGCGCGTTGGTACAATCACAACAACACAAAGTTTTTTTTTCTTTTTTTTTCTTTATATATATAATATATATATATATATATATATATATATATATATATATATATATATATATATATATATATATATATATATATATGTATATATATATAATATATATATATATATATATTTATTTATTTTTTTAAATTAATACCCCAGTCTTGAGAATTAGGGAGAGGAAGAAAGGGATCTTCCCTACTTTTCCCACACATGCATGCAAACATACACACTCCAGCCTTTGAGAGATCAACCATCTCTTTATTCTCTCTCAATTACAGACACTACATATGTATCATCGATTTGACTTTTCACTAGGTAAATACAACCGGCTATGCCCTGGTCCCTCATATACCTATCCTTGGATGATCTAGAATGTGGCTCTCCTGGATGTCTCATATAGCCTCACCTCATACTCGCATCCCGACGACTTCCCTAGGGTGAGTCAGTCTCAACTTCAGGAGCTCCGTCATCGCTTCCTATCATCAAAAGATCCACCTAAGACCAATAGATATCATTTACCTCGTTAGGCAATTCCATCGTGTTGTCATAGTAGAAGTACCGATCCTTGGCATATCGAGCCCAACTAAGTAGATACCCCTCGAATTGGAGAAATGGAAAGTCAATGTCCATACCTTGATTCCAAAAGCGTACAAGCCAGTGTGCCTCCTCCATGTCATAGTTTGTCCGCAAGCTCTCAACCGATATCTCCATGCTTTCTAACGCTTGATCTGAAAAATATACGACAAGGTCGAACAGAGCACTCTGGCATACTTGATCAGCCATCGATCTCCTAGTCCTCAGTGATCCAACACAGTAACGCACTCGGTTTACCAGTTTCTGCAATTCCTGCAAACAGAAGGTAAATTGAATGAAAAAGTAGAGAAAGGCCTTCTCGCTTCGTTCTTGTATCCAACCACACATCTCTTGTAAGAGCACCCAAATCACGCAGAAAAGGGTCATCATCCAACGGCTCACTTGAAGTCTTGTCCATGCACTTTCACCTATCGATCCTTGTACGTTTTGCTCGCCATCCTGACATCTAATCCAATCAAACTTCCTTCGAATAACTCTGGCATGCTCAGCATGAGCCAATCCAAACTTTTTTAGGCCGTCGTCATTCTTACACGTATTCTTTGCATGAAGCACTTTACTCATTGTACTCTTTTTTGGCGCATTTCCTAATGCAGGTTCTCTCTCCAATCTTTCACGTCTGAAAATCCTCTCTTCACCACCATCTTGGTTCTCCCTATCTCTTCCTTTTAAGAGGTTCTCCTTTTGTCAACTAATTCCTTACTAGAATTGTCCCGATCCACACACCACTTTTCTCTCCCAGATCTGCCTTTGCCCTCCTGCTCTCCTTTGCATGTACCCTTGCTCATGTACTCTCCTGGTACTTGACGACAACTTACTATCTTGGTTCCTTGTCAACTTTTGATGATATCCTCGATTACGAGTTCCAAAAGAGCATTTCCTATTCTTCGAAGAGTTTTCCATCCTTCCATGAGGATCCACCACCTGGCTCATTTTCTTCTCCTTCTCCACTGGGTCGATATGCATTGTATAGCACTCAGCCTCGCCTATGCCTGCCAACCATCCTAGCAATTCTTGATCGGAATCGTCTTCATAAAGCAATGGATTTTGATATTTTCCTATTTTCGTGTCTTGATTCCTGGAGAGCTGCAAGTTGAACCCATCTTGAAGCAGATTCTTGTAGGTGTCCGTGTTCAAAGAAAAGCTAGCTCGTGCCATCTCTTGCCTTACTTTCTCCTTTTCTTTCTTTTCCATCTCATCGACTATTATTGTCTTCTTCTTGTCGATCGAGTTTGGGGATACTTGGATTTGAATCCAATCAGTCTTTGGCCCTATTGAAATGAAACCTATGTGCCAGTCATGCACACAATTGGCTTGCATAAGCCATGGCCATCCGAGTAAGATCGAGAAAGTGGCCTCTGAGGTCCTTGGTCTTACTATCAGATAATCAACTTTAAATTCTAGACCCCCCACAACTGTGCTTACATTCTTCAAAAGACCCGCAGGCTTCACTTGCGTTTGATCTGCCATCCTCAAGGACATCGGAGTTTCTTTCATGTGGTTGAGGCCCAAAGCTTTCATCATGTACTCATTCATAAGGTTGACTGTGGCTCCACTATCTAACTGAGCACTAGGGACTGCATATCCTTTAATCTCGAGTGTCACAGCTGGAGCATTCGAATCAATTTGCGTTGTAATACTTTGAATCATACCTTGGGCATCTTTATCTTGTCTCTTTTTATCTCGAGCTTTCCTCGACTTCTTGATATATTCGTTGTAGAATTGTTTCCTATATACAGGTGAACATTTCAGCAATGTGCCAATGTCCAACGTGACTTCCGTGTCAGCCAACAGTTTTACAATATCAACTTCCTCCAAACTTTGTCTTTCCTTCCTACACTTTGGAGCCCTTAATCTTTCAGGGAATGGTGCTATGCCTGGCACAAACTCCTTGGTCACTGGTGGAAGGACCTCAACTTCTTCCCCATCCTCAAACTCTTGCTGTTCAGCAAATCCTCCAACTTGGTTTTCTACCTCTCCATGTTCGAGTATCTTCTCCTGGCTAGCTTTTTCGCTTTCGCCTTCTGGATGTTTCTTCAAATACTCTTGAGTCCTTGTGACTACTGCCACAGTTGGCTCTTTATGCACTTTCTTGGCCTGGAAAGCATCCACAAAGTGCATCGACGAGCTAGAGCCTTCTTGAGGGTTCAGTGTCCTAAACACTACTCCAATCGTAGGAACATGCTCTTGAGCTCTCGGTGTGGAATGCATCTGAGTCTCAACATAATTTGAGGATCCTACTGGCCCCTTATCCTTGCCAGTGGCAGCTCTTCGTTTTGGACAGTCTTCATCAAAGTGGCCCTCTCCACTACAGTACCTACATAGCGGGGTATAATCAACTGGTTTCTTTTCGTTTGGGCATCTAGATTGAGTATGGCCAAAGCCATGGCATCTCCAACATTGAATTGGACCGTCTCTCCTTTGATCACGTGTAGCTCCTCTCGGATAGTCTCCTCCCTGACCCTGAGCACCATATCCATAAGTTTGTCTGTTTTCCCAACGAGATGTAGGTGGGACACTTTGAGCAGGCAATCCCGTGTAGGACCTTTCTCTTGTATCTCCCAATTTCATGGTCCGCTCTTCATAGGCCCTCTTGTTGTAACATCGGTCTTCCGTGTGATTTGTCCTTCCACAAAAAGTGCAATGCATTCTAGGTTGCGATCTATCTGTGAATACTCTCGAGACTGTAGGGCATTTTGAAGCCAGATGGCCATAACCATGGCACTTTTCGCACCATGTATTTGATCGAAACACTTGATTGGGGTTTGTGGTTACCTCTTGTTTCACTGTCTATGTTTCCTAGGTCATTGTGGAAGCTTTTATAGCTTGTGTGACCAACTCCAATATTTGTTCTTCACTCAACATAGGCTTCACCTCGCCTGGCATGCTAGTGGCAGCTACAAAAGCTGGGGTCGTCAATGTGGGACTTCCTTGGCCAGGATCTTTCATCGGTATGTTTCCTGGGCCTCCCATTGGCTCGTATAAGAGCTCAATCTTCCTTTATTGACATAATTGTACTTCCTCCCAAAGCCTTGCTTGTTCCTTAGCATCTATTAAAGTTGCAGGTCTTGTCAGGCTGATATGCTGTTGCGCCATAGGATCTCTTAATCCGACAATGAATCTTCTCTTCAATGTCTTATCGTTCGGGGCATTCGCGCCCATCTTTCTTACCAAAGTCTCCATTCTCAGAATGTAGTTATCAATGCTCTCATTGATGGAGAGTGTTAATCTCCAAAAGAACAACCTACTCTTGAGTTTAGAACACCTCTATGTCAAGAGTAAGTCAAAACCTTCACTAAATTATAGATCCAATCTCCAAATTATCAAAATTAAGAAAATCTGTGAAGAAAGTGAAACACAGAAAAGTCTGCTGCAGAATTTCTTCACATTGACTTATCAAACGTGTAAAGTTTTTGATGAAACTTTGTATGAATCATCTCCTAGAGATTGCGCATCACCTCCAAGTTAAATTACTTCAAAAGCTATAGTATAACTTGAGAAATCAATTTCACAAGTTACCTATGTCAGACACTGTTACTCAGAACAGTCGATTCTACACCCCTAACTTCTTAACTTTGGTTCTCACAATGTCGAACCCGTTTTGCCAAATCCTTTTGACTGAAGATAGCTTATCTCTCAACTTAGATTTTAAGCTATTATATGTGTAAAACTTTACACTGTGCACTGAGCACTACTCATTTCTTTGGACTCGAAATGTGCGCCTGTTTCAGAGAGCTGTGAACATTCAATACATGTGAATGTTCCTATCAGCAATTCTCTTCACCTGTTTACAATTAGACTCTAAAATTCAAACCACAGACTCATTAACTAACAACTTAGATATCCTCAAAAGGATTTCACAAATGATCTACCACAGACGGAGTAGACGCAGAAACATCGGGCGCAACATTTCCTTCATTTCAGGAGAAGACTACAACTGAAAAGTGAGAGAGACTTCAACTTCTTTCTCAACTGTCTATTGACATTTACAATCACTAATTTCTCTATTCCTATGCTCATACATGGTCTCTCTTTGTCTTCTCTCTTCTGCTCTCTCTCTATGCCCGACATTTTTCAAAAGTATTTATAGACATCTATGTACAAACTCTCATCAAAACATAAGTATATATAACCTATGTCATAACTAATGTACATATGTGTACATGTCCTTCACTCTTGTGAATGTATCCATTTTCTTCACTCCAAATCTTCAATTGGTGATTGATATGCACCAACAGCTCCCCCTCAATCATCAATTGAGATTTCTCCTTTCTTTTTTATACCTGCCATGTCCTTAAACTTCTGTAGCTTTGGTCCATCCAAGCTCTTTGTAAGCATATCAGCTATCTGATCCTTTGTTGAAGTATGTATGACTTCAATCTCCTTATCCATCACTTTCTCTCTTAGAAAGTGATACTGAATCTCAATGTGTTTGGTCCTGGCATGAAAAACAGGATTAGCAGCTAAATACAATGAACTCATGTTATCTCCATATATGATTGGTATCCCATGCATAATATCAAGACTCTTCATCAATGTCTTGACCCAAATTACTTCTTTTGCAGCTTCAACCATGCCTTTATACTCTGCTTCTGTAGAAGATAAAGCAACTGTATGTTGCTTCTTGGAACACCATGAGATAAGTTTATCTCCCACATAACACATGTACCCAAATGTAGATCTTCTATCATCTGTATTACCTGCCCAATCTGCATCACTATAAATTTTGATATTTGTATCTGAGGTAAACCCATAATACAAACCTTCATTGAGTGTACCCTTAATGTACCTCAACACCCTTTGTCCTGCAATCCAATGTTCTTTCCTTGGGCAATGCATAAATTGAGACAAAACTCCTACTGCATATGATAAATCAGGTCTAGTTAGAGTAGCATAGATAAGGCTACCAACCAAACTCTGATATTGTCTCATGTCCTTGAATTCTTCACCTCCATACTTACTCAATTTGTGATTCACCTCCATTGGTGTAGGTGCTACCCTGCAATCATCCATTTTAAACTTGATTAACAAGTTCTTCAAATACCTTTCTTGGGTCACAAATACTCCATGTTGAGTATATGTAATCTCCATGCCCAAAAAGTATGACAAGTCTCCCAAGTCACTTATCTTGAACTCCTTTTCCATTTGCCTCTTGAGCTTTTGTATTCCTTCTTCATCTGTACCTGTAAGAATTATATCATCAACATATATGCACATGTATATGAAACCATTTTCACTTGCCTTGACAAGCAAGCTACTATCTGCTTTAGACACCTGAAAACCAAGTTCTTTTAGGAACTTCACAAGTCTATAGTTCCATGCCCTTGGGGCCTGCTTCAAGCCATACAAAGCTCTCTTGAGCTTGCACACATGATCTGGATACCTTTTATCTTTGAACCCTTGAGGTTGCTCCATGAATACATCATCTGAAATGTAACCATTCAAAAAAGCATTCTTCACATCAAGTTGACATAGCTTCCAACCTTTACATGCAGCAATAGCAATAAGTGTCCTTATGGTTGTCATTTTTGCCACAGGACTATATGTCTCATCATAATCAATACCATATGTCTGAGCAAAGCCTTTGACAACAAGTCTAGCCTTGTATCTAGACACACTTCCATCTGCAAACCTTTTTGTCTTGTAGACCCACTTGCATCCAATAATCTTCTGACTATTTGGTTTAGGAACCAAATCCCATGTTTGATTCTCCAATAGTGCATCATATTCTTCCTGCATAGCACTCTCCCATTTTTCCTTACCTTTTGCCTCTTCATATGTAGAAGGGTCTTCATCTGTATTCACCATATAAGCATAATCTTTTGTGGCTAGAAATGAAGTATCATAACTATACCTTGTAGGTTGCCACCTATTTCTTGTAGACCTTCTGAGTTCTCCACTCCTTGAGGTTTCTGGCTCTTCACATTCAGGATCAAATCTTGGTGTCTCTTCCA
Source organism: Ceratopteris richardii (assembly GCA_020310875.1). Classification (NCBI taxonomy): domain Eukaryota; kingdom Viridiplantae; phylum Streptophyta; class Polypodiopsida; order Polypodiales; family Pteridaceae; genus Ceratopteris; species Ceratopteris richardii. The sequence continues at coordinate 32,733,035 of CM035406.1, forward strand.
CTTCAATCTGCACTTCATTATTCTCTTGCTCATCAAATATTTGAACTTTTGATTTACCTTTTCTTTGACTCACTTCTTCTTCATCACCTGTATTGATTTTGATTGTACCTGCATACCAAGTGCTTTGTTCATCAAATGTAACATCTTTAGAAACCATAAATTGTTTTGTTGATGGACTCCACAACCTATAGCCCATCTGCTTGTCATCATAGCCAATGAAAACATACTTTTCAGCTTTGGGTTCCAATTTGTGTCTTAATTGTGATGGCACATATGCATATGCCACACACCCAAAAACTCTGCAATGATCCAAGGTAGGTCTCTTACCCCACCAAGCCTCATATGGTGTCATACCCTGCAAGGCTTTACATGGTAACCTATTGACCAAATAAGTGGCTGTATTTACAGCCTCAGCCCACAAATAATTAGGGCAATTTTTCTCCTTCATCATGGATCTTGCAAACTCAACAAGAGTTCTATTTCTCCTTTCTGCAACACCATTTTGTTGAGGAGAGTACCTGCAAGTAATTTCCCTTTTTATACCTGCATTCCATAAGTAATCACTGAACTCATTTGAGAAATACTCTCCCCCTCCATCTGACCTTAGTCTCTTCAACTTATGTCCTGTAATTCTTTCTGCATATGCATGATAGTGTTTAAATGTATTAAACACTTCTGACTTATCTTTGATCACATAGATAGTGATCCACCTAGTAGCATCATCAACATAAATCACATAATACCTTGATCCATTTATACTGAAATCTTTTGATGGTCCCCACACATCTGTGTGTACCAACTCAAGTTTCTCTGAGTGCATAAAACCATGCTTGGAATAGGAATGTTTATGAGCCTTACCTAATTGACATGCCTCACATTTGTATGTCATATGTTGACCTGCAACATTAGGCAATCCAAGCACTGAACCATTGTTAACCATATCTTTAATACCTCTTTCATTAAAATGTCCAAGCCTCTTGTGCCAAAGATCTAACTCAGAGATCTTATGTCCTTCATATGTGAACATAGCATGACCAATGTTACCTTGAATCTTCAATGTAAATAATCTTCCTTCCTTTTTTCCTGAAACAATCTGTTTATACCCTTGGCTAGGGTCTTCCACATATACTCCATCATTAGTGAACCTTACTTCATATCCCTTTTCAACAATTTGACCTACACTTATCAAATTCTTAGGGATTGTAGGAACATACAAGACCTTACTCAATAAGGTGCTTCCATCCTTAGCCTTCACTGATCCTATTGACTTCACATTGTGCTTTGTGTTGTCACCTGTTTGAACAACATGATTAAAAACTTTACTTTCCAAATCAGTCATCAAAGATATGTTACCACTCAGGTGATTGCTACATCCTGAGTCAATGTAGAAGACTCTTTGATCTTCACTCTGCCTTTCACAAGTTGCATTCATTATCAGTGTTGAATCTTCCTTTTGATCTGAAGCATAATTGTAGTAGGTGTTGTTGTATTGTTGACTTTGGAATCCTCTACCTGCATTTCTTCCAAAGTAATTCCTTCCACCTCTACCTCTGTAATTACCTCTTTGATTTCTGCCACCTCTTCCTCTTGCATTATAGTTTTGACTATATCCATTATTATTCTGATTATTGTGCCAACAATCATTAGCTAAGTGATTTGTCTTACCACAAATCCAGCAAGCTTTGCCTCCATCTTTATTATTCCTGCCTCTTCCTCTACCTTTGCTACCTCCTCTTCCTCTTAGGAAGTTGGCTTGAGTAGTTGTTCCTTCATCTTCACCTGCTTGTTGTTTTCCTTTGCTATTCTTCTTCTTATCCTTTGAGTACATTGCATGTCCTGTACTCTTGTCACAATCTCCTTTAACATCCTGCTCAAATGTTAGCATATGACCTAACAATTGATTTAAATCAGGAGTGAAATGGTCAAGTGATAGTTCTGTAGACAAAATAAATGGCTTCCATTTGTCATCACCTCTCAACCCTGTAAGGATTTGCCTTACCAATTTATCTTCCTCAATGTCTTCATCAACAGCTCCTAAAGCATCTGCAATATCTTTCATCCTTGTCACATAATCTGAGATGGACTGAGAGGCCTTCTTCTTGAAGGTAGTAAACTCTGCCCATAAGGATGCCTTCCTTGACTTTGTAGTGTTCTGAAAATGCTCCTCCAAAGCATTCCATATGTCAGTTGCACTTTCAAGACCTCTAATGTGAGGTAACAAGTAATCATTGACTCCCATATAGATAATGCTCCTAGCTTGAGCATCTTTCTTCATCCAATTTTTCAAATCTGCTAACTCTTCCCTAGTTGGAACACTAGGATCTCTAAATTCTGGCTTCTCTTCTTCTCCTGTGATATAACCAATTAAATCTTTGCTCATAAGATGAGCTTCCATTCTCATTGACCATGCAGGATAGTTTTCCCTATCCAATTTCTCTATCTGTAGAGCATCTCCCATCTTGTTTCCACCTGTGTATTGAAAATTTCAAGCTTTACAAGCAATGTATGTACCTTTACTTCGAATTAGGCTCCTTTTGCCTTTCTTGATGTCGAGTAGTCTTCTCCTTAGGCTTTTGACTCCAAGCTTTCACTTCTTAGCTCTTCAAATGTTGAACTTCTTGAATCTGCAGCAGTCGGGACCTTCCTTTCCTTGATTTGATGTCTCCTGCTCTGATACCACTGATGGAGAGTGTTAATCTCCAAAAGAACAACCTACTCTTGAGTTTAGAACACCTCTATGTCAAGAGTAAGTCAAAACCTTCACTAAATTATAGATCCAATCTCCAAATTATCAAAATTAAGAAAATCTGTGAAGAAAGTGAAACACAGAAAAGTCTGCTGCAGAATTTCTTCACATTGACTTATCAAACGTGTAAAGTTTTTGATGAAACTTTGTACGAATCATCTCCTAGAGATTGCGCATCACCTCCAAGTTAAATTACTTCAAAAGCTATAGTATAACTTGAGAAATCAATTTCACAAGTTACCTATGTCAGACACTGTTACTCAGAACAGTCGATTCTACACCCCTAACTTCTTAACTTTGGTTCTCACAATGTCGAACCCGTTTTGCCAAATCCTTTTGACTGAAGATAGCTTATCTCTCAACTTAGATTTTAAGCTATTATATGTGTAAAACTTTACACTGTGCACTGAGCACTACTCATTTCTTTGGACTCGAAATGTGCGCCTGTTTCAGAGAGCTGTGAACATTCAATACATGTGAATGTTCCTATCAGCAATTCTCTTCACCTGTTTACAATTAGACTCTAAAATTCAAACCACAGACTCATTAACTAACAACTTAGATATCCTCAAAAGGATTTCACAAATGATCTACCACAGACGGAGTAGACGCAGAAACATCGGGCGCAACATTTCCTTCATTTCAGGAGAAGACTACAACTGAAAAGTGAGAGAGACTTCAACTTCTTTCTCAACTGTCTATTGACATTTACAATCACTAATTTCTCTATTCCTATGCTCATACATGGTCTCTCTTTGTCTTCTCTCTTCTGCTCTCTCTCTATGCCCGACATTTTTCAAAAGTATTTATAGACATCTATGTACAAACTCTCATCAAAACATAAGTATATATAACCTATGTCATAACTAATGTACATATGTGTACATGTCCTTCACTCTTGTGAATGTATCCATTTTCTTCACTCCAAATCTTCAATTGGTGATTGATATGCACCAACACTCATTGATTCCCTATCGCAGATAATCCATCTGTTGGGCCAATCTATCTTGGAAGCCTTGTCGTCAAAACTTTGACAAGAAGGCTTCCTTGAGCATCTGATAAGTTCCACGCTCTTGCGTTGTCAAATTCCCATACCAATTGGCTTCCTCATCACGAAGAGTAGCTGAAAAAATCCTCAATCTTTGACCCCCGTCAACTAGTGAAGTCCCCCAAATGAACTGAAATCCGCTGAGCCATTTCAAACAGAGGTGTGATGTCAATATCACTTCGATCCCAGAAATTTAGTGCACGCGGCCTCAGGATCCCTCCTTCAAACTTTTGCACTTGATTCGTGACTCTCCTACGGGAGTACACGTTTTTGGCAGATTTCTTCGAGCTAGTCGAGGTCAACTCACCTTGCGACTCCCACCTCTTCCTTTCTCTTTCAAGGGCTCTTTTCTTAGCGCGCCCCTTCTCTTTGCGTTTGCATTCCTCCTGAGGATGAGCTCCCCTCGCTCATGTACTAGATTCCGGGTCTGCAAGCTCAGCCAACATGTGGCGCTAGGCGAACCTATGGCACTCTCTTATAGAGACGTACCAAGCTTTTCTCGGTAGACGCACCAAAATGTTGACTCTCTTAGTCCAAGGGAAAGTGTCTTATGTGCAGTTTTATTTTTCCTAATTTCCTTGCACTTAGTCTCATTCCTTTGCACGATATCCCCAATTGTATCTTGTAAGGATAACTTATCGTTCTCCCACTTACTTGCACTTCTCCTGCACACACTACACTTACCGGCATATACTCAACCACACACACCTCGCAATCCTCTATGCGTTCACATGCACCCCCTTTTCCCCTCACTCTCTCTTAACTGTCCACACTCACATATACACATTCGTTTTCACCTTTTCACTCTTTTACCTGCTCCTTCATTTACACACATCCACTCTATTACACATGCCCACTCTCCCCCTTCTTATTCACCTCCGCTCGCTCACTTCCTACCCTATTCTTGTTTTCTTTCCTACTATGTTCTTTTGTCTTCCTTCCTCACTCACTATAATTTCTAGGTAATATAATGCTCAAGGGGCATATCACTCTTGTAATTAAACTCCATTGGTGAGGAATATCTCGGCACTATAGTCTATAATCCATCTCACATTGTGGTGCCATTGGCGTTCCCATGAAAAACTACATCACCAATGTCCCAATTATAACTTGCGTGGGTACCTTAGCATTCCCCTTGAGGGGAATTTTAAATGGTCACTCCGGAGTCAACTTTGAAAGTAGAAAAGATCACTTTAGACAAACCCCTGGGAGGCTTGAAACCGCAACTTGAGCATGCCTTTTGATCATTACCTTTCACATAGAAGCTTAACCCACAATTTTGCATTCACAAAGAAACGATACTGCATCAGTGACAATTCCATAAAATCCAAATTGTGAATCTACTTAATACAAGGAAGCCTACAACATCATGCTATATTTTCAATGCCAAGCATACTCATTTTCTCTCATAACGTTTCACACATTGCACCTTATGAATGTAGGAGCCGTGAGCACACAGAACAGGCCTCGTGCCTTCTTTGACAAAAACCTCAAATGCATATATAAAGAAGCATCATACGCTTAGAGAAATGTGCGTGCAATTCCTGGACTAGAAGAATATTCAATCTGATATGATGCACACACAAAGACCCTCTTGGCCTGTTGGACATCAACTTCGAGCATATATGGGTGCATCAACATGAGAAGTGCGTAGTTAAACTTATCATTCTCTTTTCAATGGAAAGCATACTACATCCTTGCAATTGAATGGGATGTAAACTTCCTAGCATAATAGCATGACTAAGTGCAGTTATGGGCGTTTAGGCAAAGAAACAAATTCGCATGCAGTCGATCAAGCCAGCCAATCTTGCCCACAACAGGTATATTTACAAGAATATATGACTACGGAAGATTCATGGACATAACAGTATTGCTTGGTGATGCTGAATTTGGGTGCTGACCTTCAATAAATATCATGCTGCTTCATCGTCTGACCAACGAAACAAACATCAAATCATTGCTTTTACATATTCAGCAAGAGATTCGCAAGCAAGTCATTTTCTTGCAGTTGGTTTGACTCCCAAGTTCGGAATTGCGTGCTCTAACGGATACAAGTAGTAAAGGTAGATGAAGCACATCAGATAACTACGCCCATGACTTCCTCCTCAAGTTGCACTTAATGACCTCTATACCGATTCTGTGACTGAAACAGAGTTTCCAGCACATCAGCAATTAGTGAAAATTCCCACTCTGTTCCAACAGAGGAAGCACCTCGCGTTGTTTTCCAACTCGCCCTTCAACTGCCCCTCAGCTACAAGCCTGGCTGTACCCCCCCCCTTATTGAGATGTTGCCAATGATATATTCTCCTCCATCTATCGAGAGGCACTCCACGACCAATATTCTCTATTCTCCCCCCCCCCCCCCCCCCCGCACAGAACTCTCCTCCACCTCTCTATCCCTTCAAGAGAACCAATCCCCTGCGGATAAGAACAGACATGCCCCCTTATTGGTTTCACCTTGTGACTGTCTGACGCTCAAGTGTCGTAGCTTGATCACACCAATCTAGGATATTGTATGCAAAAGTAACCAGTACAACATAAGAACATCATTGCAGAGCAAACTATCCATCCATCTAATTGCCACGTTCAATCTCCAAAACCACACAACTCAGCCACTTGTCTCTAGTATCACCTGTAAAGTACCTTCATTTTATTTCCTATGTATGAACCGAACGTCAATCCCATGGTAATTTTATCTTGCTCTGAAAATGATCATTTCGCATTCCCATCATGATAGCTCTATGGACTAATGTACTGCTACATCATCTTGAACACCGTCCAATTGCTACGACATGCAAAGATTACACTGGCGCTTCTACTGAGGGTGGCCGGAACCTAGCAGCATCTATGATTTGTCTTGGATTGACATTAAAAAAAAAATCTTTGTTGAGAGGACCAAGGTTCCCTTTGTCGTTGTCTCACGAAATGTGGTGGAGGAAATTTGAGATGTGCACTTTACTTACAACTGAAGCAATACCATAGTTTTTCATGCCCTCCAAAATTACTTATAACCACCATAGTGAACAGTATCGCACCAAAATATGATGTCCTTGTGCATGTTGTGATAGAAGCGTAGGCATGAACATGATGCAATGCTTCGTGCAAAACAAGGTGCCAAACTTGAGATTTAATGTACAGAACCTATGGGAGCAAGTATTTCAGGTCACCGATGTGTCGCTTTCAGGCCATCGCATGGAGTTTTGAGCTTCTGATTCATCAAGTGAGGCATAAAGCTGAACTTCAATCGGACAGAGAGTGCTTCTGGACCACCAGCTTGCATCGCAAGGAATGAACTGCCCTTCTGCTGGATTTCCCACTGTGCCTTCTAACCCAGCAACTCCTTCCCCTGTGATATCTCTATGCTGTAAAGGACATATCTTGCATCCTCCCCCTTCTTCTCGAATCCTGCACACATAGCCCAGCAGAAGCCCCCAGCTCTCTCGATGAGCAGAACGCCTCGTCTCCTTGCTCTACCAAAAACAGAAGACCCTTCACTCCTTGTTCCCTCAACACATCGCCTCCCTCCTTTGGCAGAAGTGTATCTATATATACCCAGCACGTAGATCAAACGTCCTTCCTTCCAACACACCCCCGTAGACAAGCGAGAGCCCCCAAACGAGAGTTGTAGGCATCTTCAGAGGCATATTTTTCATTTGATCCTCCTTGCATCTGGCCACTACATCATAGCGTTCTGCAAGAATGTCGACAAGTTTCCCCTTTCCTCCATCTCTCCACTGAGTGACAGGAGCTCTCTCTCTCACTCCTGCTATCGGTGGACAATTCCCCAGCCGAACGACCCCCCCTTCTCCAAGACACCAGCGCTGCCCTCTGCTCTCCGACACCTCCTCAGAGTCTTCTACACACATCAAATAGGAGTCGCCCCCTCCTTTGCGAAAAACTCCACAGTGCTTCGATGCTTCTTGATGCCAAATCTCTCTCAATCTCTTCCAGCTCAGCGCCCAAGGATCTGCTCAAAAGCACCAGAAAAAATTACCTTCCCCCCCGTTGCTGCTCTTCAGGGTATCAGTGCCCAGCAGTTCTCTCGACCAGACCCCCCTTCTTCTCCTGTTCGTACCCTTGCACAAAAACAAAAACAGAGAGAGACGAAAATGGCTCCCTCCTTCCCTTTTTTTCCCGCTCTTGCGTGCCTCTCTGCATGGAGTCCCCACTTCTCACTGATGAGAAATCGCCAAAAGAAACCACCATAGATGGCAGGGCTGTAGGGAGTAGCAGTGCTGGCGCGAGGAGTCCTCTGTCGCCTTCAACAGTAGTGGCCAAAAAATCAAAAGGAAAAAAAAACCTCCTCCTTTCTGCAGCAAAAACGGAAAATGGCCCAATCCTCCGACAAGTAAAACGGACATTCCATTGCATGTAACTTCTCCAAATGTATGACACACTATGAGTAAGGCATTACATGATAAACACTGTTTGTATCATGTACTCCCAGTTAAGAGTCTCTCCAAGTTCTGCTTGAAACTTGACTCAAGCTCCTGAACATTTCTTGCTTCATGACTAACAAGGAAAGGGAGCAACTCATATTCAAAGAAGTTAATGTTTCCATCATTGAACGGAGAACCAGTAATGCAGCTCCTCAATCCCCCACAACAAACAACCTCTTCACCATGTTGAAGTAGATGCCATCGAGTAAATAGCTATCGATGCTCTTGAGCATAGTTTGCCAGCAAACCTCCATGCCCTCCCTTGATGACACCTGGTGCTAGCATATCCACAACGGTGATGAACAAGGAATCCGGATCTAATGTCTTTGGTTTCAAGACAATGTTGATATGAGCAAGAATCCAATCAACTAATTCTCATAAATTGCGAAGGCAATGACGTCTCTGGCATCAAAAAGATCTTGAGGATCAGAAGTTTCAAGAACAAGAGCGTTTGAAAGAGCTTCCACAGAGCAATTCAACAGCCCTTGGATATTTTTCTCAATAAACCTAAATAAATTCAATGCCTTAAACAACAACTGCAAGTTCAAGTGAGGATGTGCTCCATCGGCACAAGTATTTTGTTTTAGGTACTTGCATTCACTGGCTTCCTTGAGCCCCAACTTCTCATGCAAAGAAACATCTGCTCCCTTCTAGCACTACATCCTAGTGCTTCTCTTTGTCATAACACCCACTTTCCCTTCAAGATACATGCAATCAAACATGTATTCTACACCCCGAAAGCATATTAGTGCATAAACAATCAACCAATTCATGAGCTAACAATCCTTTGGCAACAAATCTTTCCTTGTACCTGCAAATTGATCCATCTGAGTTTCTTTTAGCTTTATATACCCATCTGCAACCAATTGCCTTTTGATTGGATTACATTGGAACCAAATCCCAAGTTTCCATCTCCTACAATGCATCTATTTCTTCTTTCATGGCTTTTTCCCAATTAAAGTTTCCATTTGCCTCTTCATAGGTTGAGGGTTCCTCTAAAATTGAGTCCTCACAAGTAGATTGAATGCTTTGTAACAAATATGGAATCATATCCATACCTTTCTAGTTGTCTTTTCTCCCTTGTTGATCTTCTAGGTGCTTGCTTGGAGCATTCTCCACACTCTTGCATCTTTGCTTTGCCTCTTGACTTCCATAGCTTGTAATTCTTTTCCTTTTCATCATGATCATCATCTGTATCACTTCTTGGATTTTGGATTGTGTATCATGCTTTCACTTTGATCCCTGCATATATCTTTCAAGGTTCTTTCATTCACATGAGCTAGCCTCTTATGCCACACTTCAAGCTCACTGTTTGAGACCCAAAGTTGAATAGAGCTATGTTTTTGGTTTCTCCTAATTCAAAAGTAAAGAGCCTACCATGCTTCTCATCTTTGGCTATCCTCTTAAAGCCGTGACATGGATCTTCCACAAAAGATTCATGTTGGGTGAACCTCACTTGCAAGCCTTTCTCAACTATTTGGCCTGCACTTATTAGGTTTTTTGTAATAGTGGGAACATAGAGTACCTTGCTCAGAATATTTCTCCTACCATTGGAAGCTTTGGCATTACCAATCTTCTCCACACTATGCTTTGTGTCATCCCCGATTTGAACTTCATGTCTATGCTTTGGACTTTCCAAATCAGATAAGAGAGCTATGTTATTGACAACATGATTTGAACATCTTGAATCTATGTAGAATAAATGATCATCTTCTTTACCTTCCTTGTGGCATAGATTCATCAAAATCAATGATTCTTCATATTGTTGATCTTCAAAATAATTGTTGTAGTCCCTTCTATTATGGCCTCTATTCTTATTGTTGAAATTTTGTCCACCTCTGCCTCTATTGCTTCCATATCCACCTCTTCCACTTCCTTTCTCTCTCTTCCCATTGAACTGGCAATTCTGAGTGGTGTGTTTGGTCTTATCACAGATGGCACAAGGTTGAACATTCTGGCCTTTGTTCATGTCATCCTTTGGTCCTTTCCCACTTGCTCTTGCCTGCAAAGTTGGCTTGGGATGTCTCCTCTTCATTGTCTTCCTTCTTCTTGCCTTTCAGCTTCTTGTCCTTCTTACCTGCTTATAGAGCACTAGTTGAATTACCACGATATGAGTTACCTTCCTTTATGCTATTTTTGGCCTCTTGATTGAAGAGTTGTCTTAGAAAGATGTTGAGATCTGGAGTTTTCACATCGATGATGAAATCATAGGTTGTGGTGAAAGATTGCCATTGCTTCTCACCTCTAATCCCATTGAGAATTTTCCTCATGATAGCCTTTTCTTCAATCAGCTCTCCAATGGATGCCAATTGATCAACATCCTTGACCTTTGTAACAAACTTAGTGATGGTTTGTTTTGTAGTCTTCTTCATCTGCTTGAACTCATTCCAAAGATGGTTCTTCCTTGCCTTTGTACTAGCATAAAAGAAAGTCTTTAGGGCATCCCAAGTCTCTTGAGATGTCTTGCATCCTCCAATATGTGGTAATAGAAAATCAGAGATAGAGTTGAGTATGTATGAACTTGCTTGAGCATCCCTTGCACACCAAAGTGTGAGCTTATCAGTTTCCTCTTGAGTAGGTCCTCCTTTGGATCTTGGAATAGGCATTGCTTCATCACATGATACAATCCAATATATATTTGTTACTTGCAAATAAGCCTCCATTTTGATTTGCCAAGCAGCATAATTGTGTCTATCAAGCTTCTCAATCATTAATATAAATCCATCTCCCATCTTGAAGTTGCTTTGATACCACTGAAAGAAGTTGGAGAAGCTTAGAGAGGCTTGGAAAGTTGAGTTGTCAAGTAGTGAAGTTGGTCCAACAAACCAACATAGGACAAGTCCTTACTCTTTGGATATGTACGTAGTCCTTGTAGGCTTGTGGTTAGTGCAATAAATCCCAATAGGCACTTTGGAACATCAACAAGAACAAGTTGATGCAAAACAGATAACTTACACCTTGACTAGCTCATAAAAACCTTCTAAAAATGGATCGAAGTTATGACTTCAAACACTAAGAGCAATCAGCAGAGTTATAATTGGAAACATACTCTTAAGGGAGTGTCATACATAGGGTTTTCTTGCTAAAATTCATTAAAAACCCTAATTTATATCAATTCATGAAGAAGCAATCACCTTCACACTCATTGGATGTCATCCCAATTTTTCAAGGATGTGCAGACAATGACCCTGACACTATAAAACTCGGATTTCTCTAAAATTAGTAAACCAAATGACTTGAAAATTTGTAGACATAAAATAAACAATTATAAATTTCAAATGAATTCTTAAACATGTGATTTTGAGCTCTATAGAGAGAGCATCAATCTCTGCAAGTTGACTGAGTCTGAGGAAGAAGGAGCAAAGAATAGAAGTGGCACTAAGCAATGATCAAAGAGTATATGTATTTCTTCAAACCAACACTCTAATTAATGTACAAATGTTTTGGAGTCTTTATATAGACACTTGAGGATCTATCCATGCCTTCCTTCATACATTTGAATTCTAAATTACTCAAGTTTGATAGTTTAGATTGATTGGAATCTTTTCCTACAATCTAGGAAAAGAGAAAGTTGAATTCATATATAATTCTTGATTGATTGATTGAGAATCAATCTCAACCACTTCTAACTCTTGACTTTTAGGCCTTTTACTCTTTCCTTTTTCAAAGGTATGTGAAGAGATGGATAAGTATGTGTTTGAAGATGAAGAGGTGTTGCAAAATCCTTGATCTACACCAGCCAAATGAACTCCAGGAGTAGATGGTGGGCCCTTTTAGATTGCCAATGGATGTATTAGACACCCTATGTACCTTGGAAGATCACTCTCAAAAAGATAGATCAAAACAGATAAGTTGGAGTTAGCTCAGAGGTGAAAACTTGCTATTCTTGGTTCATACACCTGTCCAGTGTTTTACATAATTCTCTGAGCACAACAGCAATTAGCTTAATTCCTCTTGGGGAAGTCTAGTTAGCTTAAAGAGCTAACTTTAAAGAGTAATCTCATCAAAAATAACAAAGCACACACTGAGAATGAGTTTTAACAAGTGATGACATCATCCCGATTTTCACGGGCTTCTACAGAAATAGATCAGTGAGCAGAAAAATCACCATAACTCAAAATGTAGAAATCCAATGATTATGAAAATTTGTATGGTTATACTAGACAGTACACTGAATCCAACAAGATTTAAATCACTGAATTTGGATAAGTAACCACTGAGAAACATCTCTGACAAGATGCGTCAAAAAGTCGGGTACCTGACACAGAAGTGAAGATGAACAGACCCTATTGACTTCAAATGAACATAACTGAAGATTGCAACATCCAAATGACACGAAAATTTATGAGCATATAGTAGACTTATAGAGCTAACTTTACCAAGTTAAATCACTGAAAATGATGCACCAAGCTTAGAGAAAACATCTCTGCAAGCTGACTGAGAAAACTGAGAGTAATGGCAGTGAGTAGTACACTTCACAAGAACCTGCAAAGATGAAACCAAATAATCATGAAAATGAAAGTATATTGCTTGTACAATACAATGACTTACTGATACATATGTGTGCCTTGTAATCACACCTTGATATGGCATAAAGCTCAGCTCTTGGAGGTCTTCACATAGGTCTCTCTAACCACGACTAAAACTGCCATCTATTTATAGTTGAGTTTGGGAGGCTAACTTCCCTCAATCACTCTCCAATCAATCAATGATTGATTTGATTCTCTACCTACCACAAATCACGAATTCGTGGCTCCTCTTTCCATTCTTGATCAAGTGGACTCAACCACTTAAGATTCTCTTACTTTTACATTAAGTAAACTCTTCAAAAGTTACAAGAGGTAGTTCACAAGTGAACTTTACATAGTCTTCTTTTTAAAGCTTCTTTTAAGACTTTGTGAGAGTCAAGCCAATACTTAGGCTTGTCATAGACTTGCTCCAACAGCTCCCCCTCAAGCCAAGTATGCTTGAGGTCTTCAATCTTCCAAGATTACCTGCAAACCAATCATAGCCTTGAATTTGCAAAGCTTTGTACCATCCAATGCTTTGGTTAGAATATCTGCACATTGTTGATGAGTGGACACATATGATATTTGAATCTCTTTGTTTAGAACCTTCTCTCGTACATAGTGATAATGAACTTCAATATGTTTAGTCCTTGCATGAAAAATAGGATTAGCAGCCAAGTGAATAGAACTTATATTGTCACCAAAAATAGTTGGAGTTCCAAAATCCAATCCAAGATCTTTGAATAATGTCTTCATCCACATAGCTTCTTGTGTAGCTATGGCAATACCTCTATATTCAGCTTCAGTAGAAGAGAGAGCAACTATGGGTTGCTTCTTGGATGACCATGAAATAAGCTTTGAACCTGCAAAGGTAAGATAACCTGAAGTGCTCCTTCTATCTTCCTTGGAGCCAGCCCAATCTGCATCAGAAAATAGCTTCAAACCTAAATCAGATACATAAGGGTAATAAAGTCCTTCATTTATGGTTCCTTTGAGATACTTGAGAATCCTTTTGGCAGCATCCATATGTGGTTTCCTTGGTGTGTGCATAAATTGACTTAGCACACTCACACTGTAACATATATCTACTCTTGTCAATGTGGCATAGTTGAGACTACCCACTAGACTTTGATATGATGTGATGTCCTCTATGAGTTCACCTTCATGTGAGCTCAATTTGTGATTGACCTCCATTGGAGTACCTGCAATCTTACAATCTTGCATCTTGAATTTTGCCAACATGTCCTTAATGTACTTTCTTTGAGTGAGAAACAAACCATGATCTTTGTAGACAACTTCCAAACCTAGGAAGTAGGTAAGTGAACCCAAATCACTTATCTTGAACTCTTCTCTCATATGATCTTTGATCTTCTTCATACCATCTGCATCATTTCCTGTCAATATAATATCATCTACATATACACATAGGTAGATGACCTCGGAATTACTCTTTTTAATAAAGAGTGAAGGATCTGCCTTGCTTGGTTGAAAGCCTTTGTCCTGCAAGAATGAAACAAGCCTGAAATTCCAAGCTCTTGGAGCTTGCTTGAGACCATACAATGCTTTGTTAAGTTTACACACATAATCAGGATAAACTTGGTTCTCAAAACCAGGTGGTTGTGCCATATATACCTCTTCTGTTATCCAACCATTCAAGAATGCATTCTTTACATCTAGTTGAAGTATCTTCCAATTCTTGGAAGAGGCAATACTAAGCAAAACCCTAATAGTAGGCATCTTTGCCACAGGAGAGAAGGTCTCCTCATAATCAATTCCCTCAGTTTGTGCAAAGCCTTTTGCTACAAGCCTTGCCTTATACCTGTTAATGGAACCATCAGAATTCTTCTTGAGTTTATAGACCCATCTTGAGCCTATTACCTTCATGGATGAAGTCTTGGGCACCAAATCCCAAGTGTTGTTTTCCTCAAGTGCTTCAATCTCTTCCTTCATTGCATGCTTCCATTCTGTTTTTGCTTTGGCCTCTTCAAATGATGATGGCTCCTCTTGGTTTATGTCCTGTGCTATGTAGATAGAATGTTTAGTTACTAATGAGGTGTCAAACCCATACCTTTCTGGTTTTTTCTTTTCCCTCATAGATCTTCTTAGGCCATGATGTGATGATTCTACCTCATGTCCAAGTTCCTGCAATTTTGCTTTACCTTTAGACTTCCATGCTTTGATCTTTTCCATGTGAGATTCTTCATCATCCTCTGAGGTGTCTTGTTCTTCAATCTTTGATTGTTCTCTACCAAGCTTTGGAAAATCTTCTTCAAGATTATATGGTAAATTGACCTTCCTGCATGAATCTTCATACCATGAATTGTTCTCATCAAAAACTACATCTCTGCTTACCAAGAATCCTTTGTTGGTAGGGTTGTATAACCTGTAGCCCTTTTGATTGTTGTCATATCCAATAAATACACACTGTTGGCAGTAGTCTTGGTACACCAGGACTTACAAGACGTGAAAGTCAAAGAAGGGAGTCAGAGCGAAGGGACAGCACAAGCAAACAGGGCAGTCAAAGAAGATCTGGCAAGTAGGCCAATATTTTTTCAAGACACTAATGAAGATCAAAGAGATGGACATGCAGGGAGGAAGAGCAAGTAGGGAGCTCGAAGATATGTATGGCAGATCACTAGAAGAAACCCCTACAACAACAGTGATTGTTATCACTAACAATCATTGTAAATATCATTTCACATTTTTGTAGCTCCATTTTGTGCAAGCCAAGGAGTCCTTGAGCTTGAGGAGCCTTAGAAGTAGTTGCGTACCAATTTTCGTATTTTTTAGATCTCGTTTGAGCCCCCAAATAAGCCCTGGAACCTAATTTTTAACTAGGCCGGACACTAGGTCTGGACAGGGCCAAAGCTAGTCAAAAACTATAAAAGGAGCTAGAGAGCTCATTTTTGAGGTGAGATTGTAATTGAAACAAACTTGTAAGAGCTTTTGAAAGTAATCTAAAGAACTCCATTGATTCTCTCTCTTTGTCTTGCCGTGTGTGCGCGTGTGTGTGTATGTGTGTGCATGCTTGTGTGCTTCTCACTCACGCACTTGTGCCGCCACTTGCTCGAGGTCTTCATACCATCCTCACGTCTTCCCGGATTGACATTAAAGGAGGTGCTACTCATCACTGAGCTACACCAAATTTTGGCGCCGTTGCCGGGGATCGAGCTTTGAGGACGAGCGTGTGATGGTAAGACGTAGAGTTGACACGTTGGAATTGTAGGTATTTTCTTCACTCTCATCGATTTTCTTTTACTTTCTTTACCATCTCCCACCTCCATCTCCATCATCGCGAAAATTTCAGTTTTTTGACTATATCCCCATCTCCACCTCGTTTCCCCCATTTCACTTGTGAGAGAGAGCGAGAGAGCGAATTTGCATGTGCTGTTTTTGCATGTTTTCTGAGCTGTCTTGCAGGTACAGGCTGCATCATCATCCCCAACACTCCGCGCAGGTACGGAAATCTGAGTAATTGTGTGTGTGTCGTCGAGCTCTGTCAATCGCGACCGACAGAAAAATTGCTCTAATTGCTAAACAAAGTGCATATCCATGACCTACAGGCCTAGAGCTTCCCAAAAATGTGTTTAGTTTTTTGAAATTCCACAGATTTCTGTCAATCGCGATCGCTCTGTCAATCGCGATCGACAAACCACGACGGACAGACCTGTCAATCGCGATCGACACGTCAATCGCGACCGACAGCCCACGACGGCTCTGTCAATCGCGACCGACAGAGTCAACGACCGATTGACCACGACTGACGGATCATACGTGCGACACGTGTCAATCGCGATCGAGTCATCAATCGCGATCGACTCATCAATCGCGACCGACGCAGTCAACGACTGTTTGACCACGACGGACAGATCACGACGGCTCTGTCAATCGCGATCGACACAGTCAACGACTGATTGACCACGATCGACAGACCCTTGCGACCGACCTGTCAATCGCGATCGACTCATCAATCGCGACCGACAGAGTCAACGACCCTTTGACCACGACTGATTGACTTTTCGTAACCCCTGTCAATCGCGACTGACCAGTCAATCGCGACTGACAGCCACGACGGACTTGTCAATCGCGATCGACACGTCGATCGCGACTGACCTGTCAATCGCGATCGACAGACTTTGCGAACACGTTAGAAGGGCAATTTAGGTCAAATTTTCAAGGCAAAAGTAGTGGTCTAAATTTTGGCCATGTGTGGGACAAACACAAGGGTGTAGCATTGCATTACGAGGACACGACCCAAGTAACTTTAGAATTCCTGTTTGCCTGATAACCGAGCGCAATCCTATTTTAGCCCCAAAACCCTGAACCGGCATAACTTCCTCATACGAAATCCGTTTGCCGTGATTTTTGTTTTGTTGGAAAGCTCACAGGGAGTACAACAAAAACATCGACTGGTTATAGTTAAATTAAGATCAGGAATATTTGCTAGGGAATTTTGAAGTTGACCATACCCAGGGGGATCAAAGTCAGGGGTCCTTAGGATTGTTTTCTTGAAAATCACTATGCAAGTTTGTGTTTGTGCTACATGAATGAAAATAATTGGTTCTGTCTTTGGAATGTAAATTTCAAAGCTAACTTTGAAACTCTTACAGAGCATCGAGAGGCGTTCTAAGCAAGTGTAAGTGCGAGCTTGGGAACACATTTCCTGGGCACTCAAGGGCGACCGAGCAGGAAACAAAAGGTTGGACACTTTTAACCCCCTCTGTCAATTCATAGCTTAGGCTAAGAACGACGAGAGGTAGGAGTAAGTTAGAGCGACGATAGGCAGTTATCAAGTTGAAGACTACCTAAAAACTCAAGTTCAAGCTAAAAACTTAATCTCTGTACTGTCGATAACATAAAGGAAAAGAATCTAACGTGGAACGGTCAACCTGAAAGCACGAAGAACATTCAAGTATTCCGACGACGTAACATCAGACAAGACCTTAAACACGATAAATAACTAAAAAGAATCAAGTGACTGATACCAATTGATCGGCAACGAGGTTGTACTCTGGGCCAAGAGTTGGGCTCCTTAGTTAGGCATATGAACCTTAGATCAGGACGACATTTAGCAAGGGAGAGACAAAGCCTTAGATCTTCAGAGGCTAGTGTCAACCACACTGCTAGGTCCTGGGCCCAGCAGTTGAGCCACCACTCGAACTACCCTAGCTCTGAGACCAGTGAGTCAGAGACGTCTCAAGGCATGGACAGACCTACGGGAAGTTCAGGTGTGCCTTACTTGTACAGGGTAGAAGGCCCTTACAAAACACAGTTGGAATACCTTAGGACCAACCGATTAGGTGCTAGCATCTATGAGGATGGCCTAGGAAGATCCGTGGTCCAGATTAAAAACCCTGATCAATCCATAGGACTAGAGCACCCAGCTGTCAAGTTTGAAAATGGTGCATACCTGGACAAAGAAGGAACCATATACGTGGTCACCAGTCACCCAGATAGGACGGATGAATTTGGAAATGTAATCTCAGAGGCGGACTTAGGTGACTTAGAGCAAGGAAACATGGGTGCGGAACCTAGAACCCCTCGAGGTAAATCAGTTCTCACTAGGATTATCACACCTGAGTGGGTACCCCAAGACAACAAGAGCATAGAGTTGCTCCTCAATCGAGAAACCGACGAAGCCTTTTGGAGGTATAAATCTAATCAGCCAACTGATATAGGGAGTATCATGATCTATGAGTTTAAGGATCCGGATAGCCCAGGAAGAGTGACCTACTTAGATCACACTTCAGAACGGATCTTTGTGGTGACAGAGAATGATAGGCATGCTTACACTTGGAAGGGTGAATTCATTTTCCCTCAACCAAGATCGAATGTATCCTATGGTCACCCTGGGGTTGGAACATCCCAAGCTCATGGAATGCAAAGAGACAGAAGCAGAGATAGACCGGAAGTAAGCTTTGCTAACCCAGTGGGCAGAGAAAGAACGAGGACGGAAACGAATAGGGTAGAACCTGAGATGCTTAGAGCTCACAGGAACCAAAGAAACATGGATGGATTTCCGCTGCCGAGACCTAGAGAGCACACAAGAACTCTGAGACCGACCCAGCTAGTTAAGTCCATGAAGAATTACTTTGATGGCACAGGAGACCCCTATGATCATGTGGCGGAGTTCAAGCAAGTCTTGAGAGCTGAACAAGTGGAGGATCTGTTCACACAGTACAATGCCTTCGGTCTAACCCTTAGGAATACGGCACTTACATGGTTTCAGCCATTGGATGAGCGGCAGTTCAGGAGCATAGACCAACTCCTAGAGGCATTCATTGTAGAGTTCTCTAAGAGCGGCATAAGACACAACACCTCCTCATTGATTCACAGCTTCAAATAGACCCCCCAAGAGACTGTCAGGTTGGCCGGAAGAAGATTTAGACAATATCTTGAAAGGTGCCCTATTTCGGAGCTACCCACATCTGCCAAACAAGTAGCCTTATTCCTCGACGGATTGCTGAGTACGAAATTGAGATCCTATGTGTATCTGAAAGACCCTAGGACTATAGAAGAGTGTGTACATATGTGCATTGACATTGAAGATAACCTAGGAGAAGAACTAGAGCTTTCCAAAATCTACAAAGATTCAGATAGTGCATCTAGTCAATCTTCCACGCAATCCACATCAATTGAGGAACTCGCAGAGAAAGTGGCCCAGAAATTAGGTGTAACTAGCAAACAAATCCCAAGGTTTGCCCCTGTGAAAAGGTGCTATACATGCGGTGGCCACCATATGGCGAATGTCTGCCCCATTATGGCTCAGCCACAAGTAAATCCTAGTAGCCAATATTGCACCATAGAACGGAGATACACCAATCACACCGCACAAGATTGCCCATACAACAAGCAGGCGATTAGGCAACCCTACCCTCAGCCCTACCAACAAGGCAGATACCAGAACCAGTACCCTCCACAACCATATGGAAGGCCACAACAAAATTTCCAACCTCAATATCAAAACCAACAAAGGCCTCAGCCTGTGCTAGCACAACAACCCCCAGCCCCAGCTAATGTGATTCCGGTAAAGTATACTGCTGCAGAAGAGAACCTGAATAGAGCTATAGTCCCTGTAACATCCTTGCTTTCTGAAAGTGACCCGAGTGACCATAGCTTTGATTCTACACATGTTGATAGCCCCCAGGCCTACTACATGCAGTCTCCTGAGCATGGTGAGTCCTATTATAGCGAAGAGACAAACGAACCGAGTTGGGAGTCAGATTACACGAACGTCATGTATGCAAACCCCAACCCTAGGCCTCAACCTAGGCAAGTAAGACCTCCATTCCCAAGAGGACCGTGCTACAGATGCCAAGGAGATCACCTCATTCGTGATTGTCCCTTGCCTCCACCTACACAACCCCAGTCAGTGACAATCCAAGGTTTTTGCCAAGAGTGTGGAAAAGAGCATCTCTTACGAGATTGCCCAAAGAACCCCAATAATATGCCAAAAATCACGCCCATCAATGTTATTGAGTTAGTGGTAGATTCCAGCGGAAGTATTACTTCCACTGCACCCGTACAGGTAGTCACGAGAGCTCAAGCAGTGAAGCAAAACCAAGGGGTAGGCAAGGAAAAGAGCCCAGACACTAGCGATACTGAGAGCCAAAATAAAAAGAGAACAAGAGCTTGGAGAGATAGCCGCGAACGCATGAAAAGGCAATGGGCAAAGAAGATGAGTGAACTTGAGGAAAGTCTACGAGAAACCAAGGCTAAAATCATAGAGATCACATCTCAACCGCACTCTCACACATTCCCACCGCTACCATCCCCATCACCCTCCATCCCTCCACCCTCTAAGACACCCCACGTAACCCACCCACCACCCCAAACAGGATCGGTATTAGCTGATCCCACTCCTGAAGACATAGACATGATGCTTAAAGCATATCAGGCCAGAATCCAAGAAGGGCCAAACGTCACAGATCATGACAAGTGCTATCCTAGAGCTGACCTAGAGATAGAAAGAACCAAACTGTGCGCGAAAATGGTCGCATTGGCTCAGACTATGTTTGAAGCCAGTCGCCTTTTCAATTACTCGGGCTCAGCCAGGACGCAATTACACTTGGATGGACTTCTAGAGAAATTAGAGGGAATAATCGCTAGAGCTGCCAAGGAAGAAAAAAATCAAGGAAGGGAGAATGTAAGTAAAATCATGACCCATTCCCCACCGGAAGCTTATGTGCCAAATTCCATGGAACCAGACAATTCCCCCTCCCTAGAGCGAATAGAGAGGTTAATGGCACAATCAAAAAAGGAACCGGCCCCTCAAAGAAAGGAAAGGGCAAGAGAACGGATAAGCAAGCCTCTTCAGGAAGCCCATGTGCCTCCTCAAGAAGCTTATCTTCCCCCCCAACAGGCACAAGAGCCTCTCTCGGAAGCTTGTGTACCTCCACAGGTTGCCTACATTCCTTCTCAGGGAGCGTATGAGCCTGTTCGGAAAAGTAATAGAATAAGTAACCCTCCCCAGGAAGCTTGTGCTCCAGCTATCTATGAGAACGAGGAAAGAGCCAACGATAGAATAAGCCCTCCTTCCCAGGTTGCTTATGTGCCTAATTCTACGGAGCCAGACACATCTTCTTCTATGAATCGGTTTGCACCAGACTTCCTACGAGAGATTCAAGAAGACAAATGGGATAACGAAAGCGAGGTAGCCCCTCCTTTTGAACTTGTGGACGATGCACACGACCAATTCCCACAAGACATCCCATCTATTTACGGGGAACATGAGAGTGCTCAGTCTCACGAGAGATTGGACTTTGAGTCTAATTCCATACAAGAGCTACCCCACTTCACAGGCCCATGGGAAGCAAAATCCACATGTATGAGAGCTCCCACAATCATGGTAAGGAACGACGACTCAGTCATACCTAGGAACACAGAGGTAGTGAAGAACACTAACGTGCAGTGTAATCTCAAGTTAGAAGAGCTACTCAAGGTTAGACCTGAATTATGGAAACATGTAGCCAAACAAGTACCAGAGATAGCAAAACCTCGTTCCCAGGCAAGATCCCATAGGACAGTGCCAGAAATTCCCTTGGATAAGATAGGAGATATGTGTGAAGGTGAAGAAGGGAACACCTATCTGCCCATCACCTACCAGGAGTACACCACCAAGGCAATTTTGGACTCAGGTGCAGGAGTTGCAATTGCCACCACCTCCTTATGGAAGCGTTGGGGCAAGCCGGCACTCAGGCCGACGAGAATGAAATTGCAGATGGCCGATGGTCACATAGAGAGACCCCTAGGATTGCTAGAAGGAATAACTCTCACCACTTGTGGTGTCGAGTTTGAACATAGTTTTGCTATATGTGACTTCAGCAAAAATCATGCCTATGAGATGATTTTGGGAAGACCATTTATGCGACAGTTGCAAGTGGTGCAGGATTGGGGGACCAATTCTTTGTACCTGCAACACTTAGGTGTCACGACCAAAGTCAATCTCAAGGATTATTCTCATAGAGATGTCCCTCCTATCCAATGGAATCCCATCCATAGAGCCAAAGAGGATACAGAATCGGTGCATTCCATAGGGTCTGGATCCTCATGGATGCATGAAGACACTCACTTATGGATGTGCAAGGTTGCAGTAGAAGAAGAGAAGAGAGAGAAAGCCAAAGAGGTAGGTACGAAAGAAACTCATAGACCCATTCAAGACCCAGCCTATGTACCGGTAGTTTTCCCAGACGAGGAATTCGAACCCCATGGCTGGGCGGAAATTTTAGCAACCATGGACGTAGCCATCAATGAAGAACAATGGACACCTCACTGTGATGAGGATGGCTATGACATTTCAGTCTTCTCCATAGAGCCAATCATGGGAGAGGCAGTTTTAGAAGAATGCGAACCTAGCCCTGATGCATTTGAGGATGCAAATGACTCCGATCTAGAGTCAATCATTATGGACCCACCATTTGCATCAGATGAAGAATAATTCCATGAAGTAGAATTTCAACCCCAGAGGCATGGAGAGCTTACAAATGAGGTAAGATTAGCACACTGAGTGGGTATCCCCCATCGTAGTGGTGCCCAAGAAGAATGGCAAACTGCGCGTGTGCATTAACTTGAAAAAGGTTAATGCAGCCACAATTCGAGATAACTATCCGCTTCCCATCACAGAACATCTCTTAGAAAGAGTGGCAGGCAAGGAAGTGTACAGCTTCCTTGATGGATTCTCGGGCTACAATCAAGTAGCCATAGCTCCAGAGGATCAGCATAAGACAGCCTTTGCCACAGAATGGGGCATTTTTGCTTTTAGAGTAATGCCATTTGGGCTTACCAATGCACCAGCTACCTTCCAGAGGCTGATGTGCCATGTGTTTAAGGAGTTCCTGAGGAAGAGTTTAGAAGTCTACGTTGATGATCTTTGTGCTCATTCCAACATTAGACAAACCCATATCCCTGAACTCAGACAAATCTTTGACAAATGTAGAGAATATCAAGTCTGCCTGAACCCAGAAAAGTGCGTTTTTATGGTCAGGCAAGGCAAGATTCTAGGACACATAGTGTCAAAGAATGGCATATCTACCGACGAAGAAAAAGTGAGAGCCATAGCAGAGCTACCTAGGCCAAAGAATGTCAAGGAAGTACAAGCTTTCATGGGGCATTGTGGTTATTACCGACGATTTATACACATGTATGCTGTCATTGCAAAGCCCATGTACGGACTCTTGACTAACTTTGAGTGGACGGATGAATGTGAGAATTCCTTCCAGGAGCTTAAACAAAGATTATGTTCAGCACCAATCTTGACCACACCAGATTGGAATAAGCCATTCCATGTTCACGTGGATGCATCCAATTATGCTATTGGATGTGTGCTTGCACAACCTACTGGTGAAGGTAATATGGATCTTCCAATTGCCTATGCCAGTAGACAGTTGAATGCGGCTGAACGGAATTACACCACTACAGAGCGAGAAGGATTAGGCATGGTATATGCAGTTAAGAAATTTAGACACTATTTGCTTGCAAATAAGTTTAAATTTTTTACTGACCATCAGGCATTACTATATCTCGTAAATAAGCCATGCAATACAGGAAGATTAGTGAGATGGTTTCTCTTGCTCATGGAATATGACTTTGAAGTTGTGGTAAGGAAAGGTCGGACTCATTTGAGAGCTGATCATCTTTCTAGGCTCACATCGGGAGAGGCCCCACAAGGAGTATCAGATGACCTTCCTGATGCTTACCTATTTAATTTGGAGGTGGTGCCGCAGTGGGCTAAGCCATTGGTACCAGTCTTGACATACGGGCCTAACCATCCAGTGGTAAACACACGGAATAGAGAGGTTGTAAAAGCCCAAAAGTACCACATCATGGCAGGAAGCATGTACAAGCACACAGATCAAGGGATCTTGGCTTGTTGCGTAGAAGAGGATGAGTACGCTAAATGGTTGCAATTAGCACATGTAGGTGCGTTAGAGCAACACCATTCAAAGCAACGAACTTTACAGACTCTAAAGAGATTCGGAGTGCATTGGCCAACTATGGAAGCGGATGTCCAAAAGTTGTGCAAGGAATGCCCAATCTGTTGCACTAAACCACCAGTGGAACATGCCACTCTTTATCAAGTATCCATTGTGCCAGATTGGAGTGAACCCCTAGTAATATTCTTGAGGACAAACACATTCCCTCCAGACATGACTCTGGCCAGGAAAAGGAGTTTAGAACAAGAAGCCCTGGATTATTCACTCATTGGTGATAATCTATATAAGCGTGGTAAAGATGGTTACCTGAGACTATGTGTCCACGAAAGTGAATATCTGAAGATCTTGGAAACTGCTCACCAAGGTGTAGCAGGAGGACACTTTGGACCGGATCGGGTGATCAAGGCAATTCTATTTGCGGGCTTCTGGTGGCCTACCCTTCACATGGATGCACATACCTATGTGAAACGGTGTGATGTCTGTCAGAGGACTCAGTATCCTATACGCAAAGATGAGATACCACTGAAACCTATGATGGGTGGACGTGCATTCTCTAAGTGGGGAATAGACTTCGTAGGTCCTATTCATCCCCCAGCTAAGGGTTCTCATGCGGAATACATCATTGTTGCAACAGACTATCTAACTAAGTGGGTAGAGGTAAAGGCTACGACAAAGAACGATGCTCAAACAACTGCTAAATTCTTGTTTGAGAATGTATTCACGAGATACGGGCTACCTATAGAGCTTGTAAGTGATAGAGGCACTCATTTCTTAAATGAGGTGATTGAAAATCTACTCCAAGAATTCTTGGTAATACACAAGAAGTCTGCCCCCTATCACCCTCAAGCTAATGGACAAGCTGAGAGCACTAATAAGATCTTATGCAATGTACTGACGAAATTAGTGAACACTAAACGCTCTGATTGGGACAAACAGCTACACCATGCTGTTTGGGCATATCGAGTTGCCTACAAAACGGTACTCCAAGCCACCCCCTTTCAGATGGTATTCGGCCAAAACGCTGTGCTACCCTTGGATTTCCTGATTCCTACGTTGAAAGTAGCACAAGAGCACGAATGGACAGGTCATGAGCTCTCCTCTAGGATCTTTGACCTTGAACGATTAGGGGAAACAAGACTAAGGGCCGCTGCAGGAATATATGCAGCCAAGAAGAGACAGAAGGCATATTTCGATGCCATGTGAAGGATAAAGGCTTGAAAGCAGGAGATCTAGTCTTAGTCTATACACTAAAACAACACGCGAGGAAGCTAGAAAAGAGAGGCTACGGACCTATGATCATCAATAGGATCTCCACGGGTGGAGCAGTACAATTGGCCACATTAGAGGGTGATGTTCTCCCAAATTATATTAGCGGTTGCAGAGTCAAGTTGTATCAGGAACCCCTCACGGAGGAAATGCTCAGCCGACTCAACACTGCTAAGAAACGCAAAGAGGAAGAAAAGCGAGTTCGAGACGAAGCTCAAGCAGAAGCTTTAGAACGCATCAGAAGGATGAAATTACGTAGGCAAGGTAGAGAGCAGCCTAGGACAAATGACTATGCAGATCAAGGATATCATATGGCAATGTGTGCAGTCGCAGGAACCAGCTCACATAGGATAACTGATCGACGTCCTTTCGTAACCCTAGAGATAGGACAAGGAAAGAGTGCAAGGTCCGTAAGAGCCTTGATTGACTCAGGTGCAGCCACTAGTGCTGTTAGAGTGTCTTACTGTCAAGAGTTGCAGTTAACTGTCAATCCTGTGGAAGCATATCTCATAGGATTGGGAGGCGTGGAAACCCCTTGCATGGGCGAGGTGGAACTTCCCCTCTACATTCATGATGAGGCAATGACAGTTAAAGTACTAGTGTGTCAAGATGAGGATCTCACTGAGCCTCTTGTCTTGGGTCAAGACTGGATCTATGACCAAGCAGTCAACTTAAACCTAAGAAGTGGACTTCTTCAGGTATGGGTCAATCATAGTCGAGTTACAGTTGAATTAGACAATGGAGCACTCAAGGAACTAGGAAAGGCACAGACTCTTGGTCCTTCCAGGGGTGCACATGAAGTTGACCATGCTGTTCTTGTCCAAAACTATGTGTTGCAGAGGAATGATATTCGCAAAAAAGGAGTCAGGGATGCAAAGGAACTCCCCTCTTTTCCAAAGGCCAGAAGAAGGCAACAACCCAAGGTGGATCAAAGGCCGAAGAAGCAGAGTACTACCTATGTCGGGGATCCAAAGTACTTGCACAACAAAATGTCCCAGCAAGTGAAACAAGTGTGGGTGCGGAAAGGCGAACACCCGGTTGCACTCAAGCCAACCACACGAGCAAAGCCTCTTATTAGTAACCAACAACACGACACTAATAAGAAGTCTTTCGGAAATTCTTCTGCTAACGTGAAACCTATTTGGGTGCCCAAGAAGTCGATGAAGGCTAGCCCACAATCAAGACAAATTTGGGTGCCTAAGGCTTGCTTGCGGGCGCAAATAGCTACGCCGAAGCCACAATCTATACAGCGTAAACCAGTCATTCGCACAACCGGCATCCACTCGTTTTCAACACTCACGAACACACCAGGGCCCATGAGCACGAACAAAATCATTTG
Organism: Ceratopteris richardii; assembly: GCA_020310875.1. Classification (NCBI taxonomy): domain Eukaryota; kingdom Viridiplantae; phylum Streptophyta; class Polypodiopsida; order Polypodiales; family Pteridaceae; genus Ceratopteris; species Ceratopteris richardii. The sequence continues at coordinate 32,759,813 of CM035406.1, forward strand.
TAAATGGGTCCCCAAAAGGCCTCATGTTCAAGCTAATACACCTATAAGGTTCTCTAGCGTCTCTCCGAAACCAAGAGAAAAACTCATCCACTGCATTTGGCAGCCTAAGACCTGTAATAAACCCCCCGACCCCAATTTGTAAATTGATACCCACTTACTAACTGTATTAGTCTCCTAGGACAACCCAAGCAATAACTACACACACTGTCTTCGTGCACTTACTAACCACTAACTCACCATCTACCTCATGTTAATGTTGTAACGGGGACAACAACGGATTTATTCTGTCCATTACGATGTTAACACTTGGTTCTATATTCTCACAGAACCAACCAGCAAACAGGGCCATGGCAGAAGCAGGTGCCAGTTCTCAAGCCGGATCTGGTGTCCAGATTGTGGACATAGAAACACTTCTCCTCGAGCCACATCTCACCGCAAGGCCGCAAGAACTTCAAGCCGTGCATGTGCTCCCCATTCAGGATCCTCCTCAAGGGCACACTTCTCAAGTAGGTAAGCATGCGCATTGGTTCAGTGATGTTGCTGGACCACTGGGCGATGGAACCTATTTCTGGGAAGCAGAATTGGAATTTAATGGCAAATGGGGTCGATACCACTTTTTCACGCGCGAGTTTGAAAGCTATCAAAACGCCGAAGTCATGAGATCAGTTTGGATCAAAGCAGGTGTGGACAGTTATTTCAGGGCCCACTTACCAAAGCCGGATTTTTTACGATGTTCATATCTGATCAGTACCATCACGCCAAGCAGGGCCAAGGGAGGCGACAACACCTTTGTGTTGCCATCACTGCTGCCGGGTCATGAGCTTAAAAGATTCAAGTTGACCCTCAATCTGGTAAGAGAAGCATTGGGTATGTATGGCATGCACATCCCAACAGAAAAGGAAACCATGGTTCCAGGCCGAATGAAACACAAAGATCTTAATAAGTTGAAGGATATGGTAGCGATGACACCTACCATTGCGCTTCACCTGCGGACCCTCATGCAACATTTTGCTTTCCCCGCCCAGGAACGATTCACAATGCCCCCGAAGAAAATATGGTTCAGCTTGTATCTAGCAGAGACAGAAAGCCTTCCCATCAATATGCCACACTGGATCATAGATCAGATCCACCTAGCCCATCAAAGGTGGAACGAGAAGCAGAAAAATGTGCTCCACGGGTGTTGTGCTCTGACCAGAATAATCTATAGATGCTTGGCTTATGACGTGCCTGTTCAGCGGGCACTCGTATGGTCCCGGGCCCAAGAATTCCAGAGAAGACTATCAGCAGCAGGTCCCCCATCAAAGAAGATGAGGGGGGGAGTCCAACTACCTTGCGCTCAACCAAGGGGAGCCACCACTACACCAGAAATTACCCCTCCCCAGACACGACGCGTTAGGCCATTCACTATCCGGCTACCAAGACCAAGTACAGAGGGACCCAATCTGGTGTTTCCACCCATTCCATCAGATTTGGAATTTCCACAGGGATTTACTCGTGAGGACCTCACGGATGAAGAAATTGCCAGGTTGATCTATGACTCTAATCTCGAAACTGAAGCAGAGCGAGCTCAGGAACAACAACCCCAAACAACAACATCGGCCCCCACCCAACCACAAGTTGCAGAAGTCTATGTAGATGAACAAGAGGCAGGAGGAGACGAAGAAGAAGCCGACGAAGAACAACATCAAGAATATGACGAACTCTCCGAGTTAGCAAGTGCCCCAGCGTATTCGGCACAAATAAAAAGACTATATCGAACCATGAAGCTAGTTCAAGAACAGCATAAAATGTCACTTGAAGCAGGCAAGAGACTCATGAACGACTTGCTAGCTGAGGAAGGTGTGGACGAGTTGTTCATTGAGTCCATAAACCTTCATGCCGACGCAGTAGGATTGGATGAGGCCATACATGAGGCAATGGCCTACATTCACAGATTTGAGAAAAGGGTTCCCGTTCATCCCAGGAGGTCCGGGAAACAAATTCACATCAATGTATCGGCACCAGGAGAGACAACGCAAGAAGAAGAACATCAAGAAGCACCACTGTCACCACCATCCCCACCTCGCACTACACAATTCACTCCACCATATGACACTAGCACTACCACGTCCACTACCACTACCATTGTCATGGGCATCCCACTCTCTCCGGGAATCCAATTCGGGGGAGTCACCATGCCCACTTTCACCACTCTGTTCACTGACGTCACATCCACTCCACCCACGATCCCCATCTACACTGTCACTCAAACAATTGACACGATGGAAACATCACCTGCCACAGCACCGCTCCCTCCCCCCATGCCACCTTCATCTCCCATACCCCCTCCACCCACATCACCGCTTGCATCCACATCATTCACATCTCCCATTCCCGCCCCCATTCCCCCTGCATCTTCACCCCTCCCAGCATTATTTAATGTAAATAGCATATTTTTAGCATTAAATCAATGTGTATACCAGCTCCAGAATGAGTACAGAGCTCTGGACGACCAGTATCAACAACTGACAACGCACCATCAGGACTTACAAAGACAATTTCACAATCTACAAACAGAAAACGCAGAACTGAATCAACGCTACACAACGCTTGAGCAGGCTCACCAAACATTATTGGAGGCACCCCAACCATCGACAGAATCAGGTGTCAAACAACTAGAAGCTTTGCTCGAAGTATACCAAACCGATAATCTCAGAGTCGGGCGTAACCTGGCACTCCTCAGAAAACACATGGCGGCCGCCCTTGAAGAGAACAAGAGACTGCAGCAGCAAAATGAAGCAAATCTAGAAGCAGCAATGGAAGGCTCTCCCCACGAAATTGATCCAGAGCAGTTTAAAGCCGTACCCTCAGAGACAATGAAGACCATCTTGGAAAGCTATGCAGATCTATTAGATGCTCATGATGACTTGGAAAGGGAACGTGATGAGCTGCGCAATCAGCTCCAAGAGCAACAGACAGCACCCAGAGTCACAGAAACGACCACGACTTCAGAGGAAGTCAAGACATTGAAAGAGCAGGTGGCCGAATTACAGGAAAGATTACTCACACACGAAAGGCAGCCCTCTCCAGTTGTCGAACCAAAACCCGAGGATTTGGTACCCATCGAGGTCGATGAGACGTATGAGGAACCATACGTTCCTATGCCAATGCCAGGTGGTGAGCAAACCGCAGAAGGAATGGATGCGTTAGAAATTGAAGTACCTGAGTGGCTCCAGACACTAGAGAAAACAGCATCAACTCATGAAGATCGAGTGGCAGTTCAAATCCAATCTATGGCAAAGATAGAGGACACTATTATTAAATCAGAATACTTCCGCAGCATGTCCCACCATAGATGGATCGGAACCAATGATGATCAATACGTGCCATATTGTATACTCCTGGCGGACTACAATGCAGATATCCAACAAAGATGTGGCAAACCTCCAACGTTTGCTACACAGTTCGGGCCAGATGACATCCCAGAGAGCGCTCAAAAAGGATCCATTCATCAACCCACCTGGAGGATCCGACTCCTTGAAACCTACCCGGAGATGGTTCGCACCTGGACGAATATGCCTCTTTTTATTAAATATAACCCTTGTTACGTTCCTGTCTTCCGCAGACGCACATGGCCAGAGTTTACCCTTGCAGTCAAGAATATCAAAGGCTGCGCCAAATGGTTAAACTACGTCTATCTAGCACCCCCTCAAGGACCTCCCACCGTCAATTACATGATTTCCACCATACGGCACTGGAGCATCCGATTAAGGAATACCCCTGATGTGATGGCCCAGATGTGCATGAAAATTTTTGAATTAATGCTTATTACATTCAGGACATTCAAGAATATCAAGGACCCACACTTCTCAGGTGTCGGATTCCTTACAGGAAACCAGGATTTAGTTTATGACATGAGTACCACTCCTTCCATAGAGGTGGTATATGCTTGGCACGCCAGAATAAAATACCTCCTAGCCTGCTTTAAACAAACATTCGAGGAGATGTTCATAACAGGGTTCTGGGAATACCACTCAGAAATATTTGTACCCAGACCCTCACATCTCCTCCATTTATTTGCTGTGGAGCGAACCATTCACTCAGAACAATTACGGGTGCCGCATCCAGATGTCCCAGGGCCAGTCAATTGGGATGCATTGCTGACAGATCTAGCAAGGGGACTCAGGTTAGAAGAACACCACCTCGCCGCCGATGTTGTCCAATATTACGTCCAAAAAGCAGCTAGACAAGGGTCTGTCAGGGGCGACAGACGCGAGAGTGGGGGGGGGTGTTGGCAGTAGTCTTGGTACACCAGGACTTACAAGACGTGAAAGTCAAAGAAGGGAGTCAGAGCGAAGGGACAGCACAAGCAAACAGGGCAGTCAAAGAAGATCTAGCAAGTAGGCCAATATTTTTTCAAGACACTAATGAAGATCAAAGAGATGGACATGCAGGGAGGAAGAGCAAGTAGGGAGCTTGAAGATATGTATGGCAGATCACTAGAAGAAACCCCTACAACAACAGTGATTGTTATCACTAACAATCATTGTAAATATCATTTCACATTTTTGTAGCTCCATTTTGTGCAAGCCAAGGAGTCCTTGAGCTTGAGGAGCCTTAGAAGTAGTTGCGTACCAATTTTCGTATTTTTTAGATCTCGTTTGAGCTCCCAAATAAGCCCTGGAACCTAATTTTTAACTAGGCCGGACACTAGGTCTGGACAGGGCCAAAGCTAGTCAAAAACTATAAAAGGAGCTAGAGAGCTCATTTTTGAGGTGAGATTGTAATTGAAACAAACTTGTAAGAGCTTTGGAAAGTAATCTAAAGAACTCCATTGATTCTCTCTCTTTGTCTTGCCGTGTGTGCGCGTGTGTGTGTATGTGTGTGCATGCTTGTGTGCTTCTCACTCACGCACTTGTGCCGCCACTTGCTCGAGGTCTTCATACCATCCTCACGTCTTCCCGGATTGACATTAAAGGAGGTGCTACTCATCACTGAGCTACACACACCTTTCTGCCTTTGGATCCATCTTGCCTCTAACCTGTGAAGGAACATGAGCAAAAGCAATACATCCAAAAATTTTACAATGATCTAAGCTTGGTCTTCTTCCATTCCAAGCCTCATATGGATTCATCCCATCAAGGGATTTTGAAGGCAACCTATTAATCAAGTAAGTGGCTGTAGATACAGCCTCAGCCCATAAGTAATTAGGTAAATGCTTTTCATTTAACATAGACCTTGCAGCTTCAACAATCGTCCTATTCCTCCTTTCTGCCACTCCATTTTGCTCAGGAGTGTACCTTGTAGTTACCTCTCTTTTGATTCCTCTTTCTTGAAGAAAAGAATCAAACTCATGGGAGAGATATTCTCCCCCTCCATCTGACCTTAGCCCTTTTAGTGATTTACCTGTTTGATTCTCCACAAGAGCCAAATATCTTTTGAAACATGAAAAAACTTCATCTTTGTGTTTCATAAAGAATAGGATAGTCCATCTGCTACAATCATCAATAAAGGAAACATAATACCTTGATCTAGATATTGAAGCTTCCTTGCTAGGTCCCCATACATCTGTATGAACAAACTCCAAGAGATCTCCATGCATATAACCTTTCTTCATGAATGGTAACCTGTGAGACTTTCCAAATTGACATGCACTGCACTTATAAATCATATGTTGTTTTGACAAATTAGGAAGTCCAAGTACACTTTGGTCCCTGCTGATTTGCTTTAATGACCTTTCACCAATATGTGCTAACCTTTTGTGCCATACTTCCAATTCTGTGAGTGTCTGACTACCATAATTAAAGAGAGCAATGTTTCTAGTGTCCTGTAATTCAAATGTGAACAATCTACCTGTCTTTTCACCTTTTGCAATTCTTCTAAATCCTTGACTTGGATCTTCAACAAATGCTCCTTCTTTTGTGAACCTGACTTGCAACCCTCTCTCTACTATCTACCCAACACTTATCAAATTCTTTGTAATGGTGGGGACATAGAGTACCTTACCGAGTAGGTTGATGTTTCCATCAGGTGCTTTGACATTGCCTATTTTCTCCACAGGATGTTTTGTATCATCTCCTGTTTGTACCTCATGCTTATTCCTTGGATCTTCTAAATCTGATAGGAGTGCCACATTTCCTGCCACATGATTTGAACAACCTGAATCTATGTAGAAAACATGCTCATCAGATTTACCTTGTGGCATAGCCATGTTCATGATCAATAATGAATCCTCTTTGTTTGAGTCTTCTGTGTAGTTATTGTAGTCTCTCCTTCCTTTGTAGCCTCCTTGATAGTTTGAATGATTGTAGTTGTTGTAGTTGCCATGGTAGTTGTTGAACCTTCCTCTTGAGTAGCCATAACTTCCTCTATTATATCCTCTGCCTCTTTGATTCTTGGAATTCCTAAAGCAATTTTCAGTTGTATGATTAGTTGATCCACAAATAGAACATGAGTTGGAGCCTTGGGATCTCCCCCTGCCTTGTCTACCTCCTCTTCCTCTACCTCTGCCATGTCTTCCTCTACCTGCATAGTTAGCTTGATATGTACCTGCTTCATCATCCACTTTCTTTGTCTTTCCTTTGTTATCTTTAGACTTGCTTTTATCCATGTATAAAGCTGAAGATTGATTACCTCTAGAGCTTTCTCCATTTTTGATAAGCTTTGCCTCTTGAGTAAGTAGTTGTCCAATGAGTGTGTTGAAATCAGGTACATGCATGTCCATGTACAAATCCATAGCTATGGTGAATGCTTCCCACTTGTCATCTGCCTTCAAGCCATTGATGACCTGCCTTACAATTTGCTCTTCATCTATTACCTCTCCAATGCTTCCCAACTGATCCGCTATGTCCTTGAGCTTTGTGACAAAATCAGTCACATTCTGTTTGGGAGCCTTCTTGAGAGTTGTGAAATCCAGCCATAGTTGATGCTTCCTAGCTTTAGTACTTGAAGAAAAGAAAGCTTCAAGTGCATCCCACACTTCCTGAGATGTCTTACAACTTCTAATGTGAGGCAACAAAAAATCTGAGATAGAGTTGAGGAGATAAGACCTTGCAAGTGCATCCTTGGAGCACCATGTGCTCAATCTTTCTTGCTCTTCTTGTGTTGGTTGACTTTTGTTCCTGAAACTTGGCATAACTTCATCTCCAGCCACATAACCATATAAACTTCTACCTTGGAGATAAGCTTCCATTCTTAATGACCAAGCTGAGTAATTGCCTCTATCCAATTTGTCAATTGATGAAGGAAATCCATCTGCCATGTTGTCCAACCTTGCTCTGATACCACTGTGAAGAGATGGATAAGTATGTGTTTGAAGATGAAGAGGTGTTGCAAAATCCTTGATCTACACCAGCCAAATGAACTCCAGGAGTAGATGGTGGGCCCTTTTAGCTTGCCAATGGATGTATTAGACACCCTATGTACCTTGGAAGATCACTCTCAAAAAGATAGATCAAAACAAATAAGTTGGAGTTAGCTCAGAGGTGAAAACTTGCTATTCTTGGTTCATACACCTGTCCAGTGTTTTACATAATTCTCTGAGCACAGTAGCAATTAGCTTAATTCCTCTTGGGGAAGTTTAGTTAGCTTAAAGAGCTAACTTTCAAGAGTAATCTCATCAAAAATAACAAAGCACACACTGAGAATGAGTTTTAATAAGTGATGACATCATCCCGATTTTCACGGGCTGCTATAGAAATAGACCAGTGAGCAGAAAAATCACCATACCTCAAAATTTAGAAATCCAATGATTATGAAAATTTGTATGGTTATACTAGACAGTAAGCTGGATCTAAAAAGCTTTAAATCACTGAATTTGGATAAGTAACCAGTGAGAAACACCTCTGACAAGATGAGTCAAAAAGTCGGGTACCTGACAGAGAAGTGAAGATGAACAGACCCTGTTGACTTCAAATGAACATAACTGAAGATTGCAACATCCAAATGACATGAAAATTTATGAGCATATAGTAGACTTATAGAGCTAACTTTACCAAGTTAAATCACTGAAAATGATGCACCAAGCTCAGAGAAAACATCTCTGCAAGCTGACTGAGAAAACTGAGAGTAATGGCAGTGAGTAGTACACTTCACAAGAACATGGAAAGATGAAACCAAATAATCATGAAAATGAAAGTATATTGCTTGTACAATACAATGACTTACTGATACATATGTGTGCCTTGTAATCACACCTTGATATGGCATAAAGCTCAGCTCTTGGAGGTCTTCACATAGGTCTCTCTAACCACGACTAAAACTGCCATCTATTTATAGTTGAGTTTGGGAGGCTAACTTCCCTCAATCACTCTCCAATCAATCAATGATTGATTTGATTCTCTACCTACCACAAATCACGAATTCGTGGCTCCTCTTTCCATTCTTGATCAAGTGGACTCAACCACTTAAGATTCTCTTACTTTTACATTAAGTAAACTCTTCAAAAGTTACAAGAGGTAGTTCACAAGTGAACTTTACATAGTCTTCTTTTTAAAGCTTCTTCTAAGACTTTGTGAGATTCAAGCTAATACTTAGGCTTGTCATAGACTTGCTCCAACAAGGTAAATACCTTGAACCTTACAATAAATGTTCAGAAATAATATATGGGTAGATGGTGCCATACCATCCAAATGATGGATTTGATGAAGAGCATATCCACCTTGCAAATAATGCAAGCTTGATGTTCAAACATATTCTTTGGACAATTTTTTGACAAAGATCAAAGATTTCAAGGAGCAGTTGATTTTTGGAGATGAAGTCTTGCGAGAGGTTCACTTTTGCAGAATGTTCTTAATGGTCTTCCATATTCATATCAGAGTTTTGCTTCTACTCTTTGGTTGATGATTAAAGGAAATCCAAATGCCTTAACATTTGAGGAGTTAGCCTTTGTTTTGTTGCAGGAAGACCAGTTCAGGTAGAACATGTCCATTATGCTTGCTGCTAGTCAGAAGGGCAAAGTTAAATGGAGCTCATCTACTATCAAAATTTTGCTAATTCTTCACAATAAAAAAGGGGAAAACAGATGAGAAGAAAACAAAAAAGTAAAAATAGTTTTGCAAATACTGTAAAGGAAATGATCATGTCATAAAGAGTTGTCAAAAACTGGCTGCAAAAGAGGCAAATAAGAAAGAGGCTGGAATGGTTGTTGTAGAGGCCTCTACACCTAAAACAGAGTATGCTAATCTTGTACAAAATGAAGAGTGGGTGTTTACTTTACTACTCTTTGCAGCTATGAGCAATCTTCTCATGAACAATGTATATTTTTAGTAGGCTTATATGTTTAGTATTTTGACACTTGGGCAACCAAACATATAACCTTACATTGTAGTTTCTTTAGTTCACTTGAGCCTACCCCTACAGGAAATACTATTATATGTGCAAACAACTCCTCTTATCCTATCATGGGAATTGGTAAGATCTTTTGACTACTGCTAATGGTAGTTCATTCACATTGTCAGATGCTTTGTTTGTACTAGGGATCAAGAAAAATCTACTGTCAGTTCGAGCATTAGCCAAGATTGGCTTGGTTGTTAGATTTGTTAATGACAGGTGTACATTTCATGATCTCTCAAATGGTGATTTCAGTATTGCTTCTATTATTTTATGTAATCGATTGTATAAGATAATAGACTATGCAAAACATGTGAATGATTTTGCATGTGGAGTTCAAGATTCTCAAGCTTCTCAAATGCAAAGCTTTGGCATGCATGCTTTGATCATCTGAATTTTGCTAGATTTCTATGCCTGTAAAAATATGAAATGGTGTCCTCTCTTCCAAAACTTGAGGCACCTAGTAGACATGTCTATGAAGGATGTATTTTGTGCAAAATGCAGCATTCTTCCTTCCGAGAAGAAGGTTCAGTATGAGCTACTCAAAAATTGCAGCTTGTTCACAGTAATGTTTGTGGTCCTATGCAGACACCTTCTTTTGGGAACCACCTTTACTTTGTGACTTTTATTGGTGATTTTTTCAAGCATGCATGGTTCTATCCATTGAAAACAAAGTCTGAAGTGTTTATGTGCTTCAAAAAGTTTCTAATTTTGGCTAAAAATATGTCAACATGTAAAATGGGCACCCTCTAATTTTAGAGGGGGTGTGGAGAGGATACATGTCTTCTGATTTTAATGCATTTTTGGCTAAATGTGGGATAAAACATCAATGTATAGTGCCATATACACCTCAATAGAATGGAGTTGCTAAAAGAAAGAATAGGTCTCTCATGGAGATGGTGAGGTGTATGGTCAAAAGTTAAGCTTTACTAGATGGTGCTTGCTTGGTATGAAAAGATACATGCCTACTTGATTGCACATGGTCTTGAGAACAATCTAATTAAGAGCACCTTATATTTTAAGCATGAATTTGATGTGTATTTTATCATTGTTGTCTATGTTGATTACATGTTGCTCAATTGTCCTAATGAGAAGAATATTGCTGATTTTAAGGCTGATTTTCATGCCTCATTTAAGATGTTAGATTTGTTACACTTATGTGTTCCTCGAGTAGCTTTGATGTGAACCTTTTCCCTATACATGGGCACTTTTTACTCTAGTGCTGGCTAGAGGTTTTTTCCCCATGTTACCACATACTTGATACTCTCATATGTGGTGGTACTTTGTACTTAGGGATATTATTCAGCTCTTACTTCAGTTCAGTTCATCGATCAATAGAGAGAGCTATTCTAGCCATCGTCTTCTCCGTGTGTCTTGTTGTGTTTGTGCTCCTTGTGTGTACTTCTTGTGTGTCTCTCGCACTTCTACACACACCCAACAGTGGTATCAGAGCAGGTTCAGCTTCTTCTCAAGTTTTGGTTTTTCGTGTCACGGCATGCGTGCACTTTAACAGTGCAAATCGACTTCGGAGCATAGAACTGTGAATTTCAGCAGCCCGGAAACATTTCCAGCAGGAGTGCTGGGGTTTTACCCCCATTTCAAAGCCATTCGTGCAGTCAGAATCGCCATGAGAGTGACGGTTTGTGAGCTGAAATTTCAGCACTCATTTCAATTTTTGTAGAAGTGAAGATTTTGTCACATTCTTGTTCCTTAGTGAAATGGCGGGTAGCAATGACTTGTTTGGCATGCTTCAAGCTGAAGATAAGCTTGATGGGACCAACTATCCGATGTGGTCTTACATGATGAAGCACGTTCTTGTTGCAAAACAACTTTGGAACATAATGGCAGATGTAGATCGAAGATCGGCAGGTGCTTCTACTTCACAGTCTATTGTCATAGATGGAGCTTCTTCTTCGAGTACAGTGGTTTCTCCTTCTCCACCTACACAGGAGCAGCTTAGATGGGATGGAAAAGATGTTCAAGCTCATGCTTTGATTGCGCTTTCAGTGAAGCGTCATATAGTTCCACACATTCGGTCATGTTCTACATCACGACAGGCATGGGACACTCTTGCTTCTTTGTATGCCGTGCGTAATGAAGCACGTGTTGCATACTTGAGGAAGCAACTTGAGGATGTATGTATGGCTGAAAATGAGTCAGTGGATGTGTATGTGACACGCATCAAGGACTTGAAAGAGCAATTGGCAAACATAGATGAGATCATTCCGGATGCATCACTCATTTCTACATTGTTGAAAGGATTACCGGAATCTTTTCAAAGCTTTGCTACTACACTCCATTTGGTTGCAAAAGGAAACCCTAATATGTATGCATTTGATGAGGTTGTATCTCTTCTTTTGCAAGAAGAGCAATCTAGAGTGAATAGGAGTGGTTTGATTGAGGGAACGCAAGCACTTGCTATCTCACAAAAGGGGAAAAGCAAGTATGGTTCAGCTTTGGGTTCATCAAAACCAAAGCCTCAAGCTTCCTCTTCCACTCATTCCTCTAATGATGGTGATTTGCAAAAGAAGAAGAGATGCAAATATTGTCGGAAGGCTGGTCATACTATTGATGAGTGTAGAAAGCTTGCTAAATGCAATGAAAAGAAGAAGGAATCGGGCATGTCTATTGCTGAAAATTCAGCAAATGCAAAGAATGATGAAGCTAAATGGCTCAAGATTTTTGGGCATGTGTTGTTACATGTCATTATGATGCTTCTTTACATTCTAAATGTATGGTTGTGAGTGAGGCTGATTCGGATTGGTTCTTTGATAGTGGTGCTTCAAAGCACATAACATCATGCAAAAGATTTTTTGCCTCTTTGAAAGATGCACCTAAAGGAGGACATGTGGTGTGTGCAAACAATGCCTCTTATCCTATCATTGGAGTAGGAGAAATTGAGCTTACGATTGCAAATGGAGGTGTGATTCTCTTGAAAAATGCATTGTATGTGCCCGGTATCAAGAAGAACTTAATTTCAGTTCCGTTGAATCAGATTGCCAAAGCTGGACTTCATGTACACTTTGTTGATGATAAGTGTATGGTTCATGATTTCAGCAATGGCGATGTTATCGTGATGTCCGGTACATTATGTAATGGTTCGTATCGCATGGATATATACAAGAGGGCTGCCTCGAATCCCTTAGTTGCTCATACTTCTTCCATGGCTGAAATGGAGTTTTGGCATTTCGTTTTGGTCATTTAAACTTCAATAGTTTGCTCTACTTGCAAAAGAAGGACATGGTTATTGGCTTGCCTACACTTGAGTCCATTGAAAAGCATGCATGTGAAGGTTGCATTCTTGGAAAAATGCATCGTGCTTCTTTTCCAAAAGATAGTCATACACACACTACAAGAAAATTGCAACTTGTTCATAGTGATGTATATGGTCCGGTCAAGACTCCATCTTTTGGGAAGCATGTATATTTTTTTACCTTCATTGATGATGCTACTCGCCATACATGGGTGTATCCTATGAAAGCAAAGAATGAGGTATTTTCTTGCTTCAAAGCATTTTTAGCTATGGCTGAAAATTTTTCTTCACAAAAGCTTTTGACTCTACGCACGGATCGTGGTGGTGAGTACATGTCACATGAGTTTAATGCTTTTCTTCGTGAAAAAGGTATTTCACACCAATGTACGGTGCCATATACACCTCAACAAAATGGTGTTGCCGAGCATAAAAATAGAACTTTACTTGAAATGGCATGATGTATGGTTAAAGGAAAGCATCTTCCTCATAAGTTTTGGATGGAAGCGGTCATGTGTGCAAACTATGTGTTGAATCGCTACCCTACAAAAGCATTGAGAGTCATCACTCCTTATGAGGCTTGGAATGGTCATAAGCCTATGGTTAGTCATATGCATGAGTTTGGTTGTTTGGCATATGCTCTTGTGCCATCACAACAACATCACAAACTTGATGACAAGGCAAAGAAATGTATATTTGTTGATTATAGTGCTGAAAGTAAGGGATATCGGTTGTACCATCCATTGACGAACACAATTATTGTGAGTCGAGATGTGGTATTTGCTGAAAATTCAGTTTTCCCTCTACTTGAATGCAAAAAACTGCCAACAGTTAGCTCACAAGATGTGTTCGATACACTCATGCCTTTGTTCCAAAATGGTGCGCTTGACTATGGCCATGTAGACCCGCCAACTGAGGTTCAAAGGGCTAAAAAATTCCAGCCAAATAGGGCTGAGAATGCAGAGAATTTCCAGCCAAACATGGCTGAAAAAATTCAGCCAAAAATTGTCAAAACTGTTGGAAATTTCTAGCTACATATGGCTGAACATTTGCATCAAAATATGGCTGAAACTGAGCATGAAATTCAGCCCACGCATGATGTACATATTGAAGATGTTTTACATAATGAACACATGTCTATCAAGAGTGCACAATCTATGCCAAAGTGGCTGAAACAAACTTTGCAGGACAGCAAATTGAGTGCACCTTTACTTGGTAGAACAAGATCAAGCTCTCACCATGCATCAAGTAATTTTGTGGATTATTCTCTTATTGCTACAGCATGTAATGAAGAGCCACTTTCTTTTGAAGATGCATGTGACGATCCACAATGGATGAGTGCTATGCAATCAGAAATGGATTCCATACATAGGAATGGTACTTGGGAGTTATGTGAATTGCCAAAAGGAAAGAATGCCATTGGTACAAAGTGGGTTTACAAGATTAAGAGAAAATCTGATGGTAGCATTGATCGCTACAAAGCTAGATTGGTTGCCAAAGGTTATGCACAACAATATGGCATTGACTATGAGGAAACTTTTGCACCTACTTCACGCATGACTACCATTCGTACCATGGTTGCATTGGCTGCCCATCGAGGTTGGAAAGTGCATCAATTGGACATAAAAACAGCCTTCTTGAATGGAGATTTGCAAGAAGAGGTCTATGTGAAGCAACCTCTTGGATTTGCTATGAAAGGGAAAGAGCATATGGTTTGTCGCTTGCATAAAGCCTTGTATGGTCTCAAGCAAGCTCCACGTGCATGGTATGACAAAATACATAAGCACTTGATTGCTCTTGGCTTCACATGTAGTCCGATTGAAAGCACACTCTATGTACGCAAAAATGGGGCTGATCTTATAGTGCTTGTTCTTTATGTCGACATACTCTTGATTGGGTCATGTGATGCAAACCTTGACATTCTTATGGCTGATTTGCAGCATACTTTTGATGTCACTTATCTTGGTCTTTTGAGCTACTATCTTGGCATCCAGTTTGTATCCGTTGAGGGGGGAATTGTTATGCATCAAGCAAAGTATGTTGAGAAACTACTTCAGTGTATTGACTTTGAGGATTGTAAGCTAGTTTCCATGCCAGTTGAGACAGGATTCAGGTTCTCGGTTGAGGATTCCAGTGATGCATTTGATACTTCTCTTTATCAGCAAGCTGTGGGATGTTTTATATATGCATGCAACACAAGGCTGGATATACAGTATGCAGTTTCCAAGTTGAGTCGATTCATGCATAGCCATGGCACTAAGCATTGGCAAGCGGTGAAACGTGTGTTTAGATATCTTCAAGGCACTTTGAGCTTAGGTCTCTTTTATGGCAAAGATGTTCAGCCATGCTTGCATGCTTTTACAGATAGTGATTGGGCTGGTTGTTATGATACTCGTGTGTCCACTAGTGGTAATTGCTTTTTCCTTGGAGACTCATGCATATCTTGGTTGAGTAAGAAGCAACCTACAGTGGCGACATCGAGTTGTGAAGCTGAGTATGGGGCAGTTTTCACAGCGACAGTGGAGTGTATATGGCTGAGATGCCTATTGATGGATCTTTGCATGGAGATTGATGCTGCTACGCATATTCTCACAGATAGTCAGAGTGCTTTGGCTGTTGCACGAAACCTAGTGTTTCATGCACGGACCAAACATATTGAGGTGCATTATCACTATGTGAGAGAGCGCCTTCATGCAGGAGATATTGATTTGGTATATGTGCCTACACAAGATAATGTGGAAGACATATTCACCAAAGCTCTTCCACGGGAAAAGTTTGAAGCTTTTCGCAAAGCTTTAGGCTTGTTACCTTGTGGGGGCTGATCTCTCACTCCCTGTATGTGTTCACATCATTCGCTCCAGGGGGGTTTGTTACACTTATGTGTTCCTCAAGTAGCTTTGATGTGAACCTTTTCCCTATACATGGGCACTTTTTACTCTAGTGCTGGCTAGAGGTTTTTTCCCCATGTTACCACACACTTGATACTCTCATATGTGGTGGTACTTTGTACTTAGGGATATTATTAAGCTCTTACTTCAGTTTAGTTCATCGATCAATAGAGAGAGCTATTCCAGCCATTGTCTTCTCCGTGTGTCTTGCTGCATTTGTGCTCCTTGTGTGTGCTTCTTGTGTGTCTCTCGCACTTCTACACACACCCAACAAGATTTGGGGAATTTGCATCATTATTTAGGCATTCACTTTATGCAAGTTGATGGTGGAATAGCTCTATGTCAAGCAAAATATATCAACACATTATTGTAGCATTTTGGCCTTGAAGATTACAAACCAATTGCCACTCCTATGGAAATAGGTTTACGGTTGAGTCTTCATGATGTTGATGATGCATTTGATCTTGTTGTCTATTAGTAAGCTGTTGTTTGCTTGATTTATTTATGCATAACTTGGCCTGATATTCAATTTGTTGTCTCTCAGATGAGAAGGTTTATGTGTTGCTAAGGTGTCAAGTATTGGTAGGAGGTTAAGTGCATCTTTTGCTAGTTGAGTGGTACCCAACTACTTGGATTGTTTTATCCCAAGGGGGGATCACTATTATTAGATTTATATGTTTTTTTTTACTCTGATTCAAGTGGTTTCTATGACACTTGTGTGTTTGCTAGTGGTTTTTGCTTCATGCTTGGTGGCTCATGCATACCTTGGTTGAGAAAGAAGCAACCTATTGTGGCCACTTCTAGTTATGAGGCTGAGTATTTTGCAACTTTCACAACGATTGTTGAATGTGTGTGACTCAGATGCCTTTTGGCTGATTTGGGTGTTGGTCAATCTTCTGCCACCACCATCTTCATTGATAGTTAGAGCATATTGGTATTCTCAAGAAACCCTGTGTTCCATGCTTGCACAAAGCACATTGAGGTGCATTATCATCATGTCAAAGATAGGTTCTCTAATGGAGAGATCAATTTGGCATATGTTCCTGCATATGATAACATTGCATATCTTTTCACAAAGGCTCTGCCTTGAGAGAAGTTTGAAGCTTTCTCTGCAAATCTTTGGGTTCACGTCCTTTTGTGGATTGATCTCTTTCCACATAGCTTGGACCTTCCTTATACATGAGTTCCATTTCCTTGTTCATTGCGTCACTCCTAGGGGAGATTTGTTGATATGTTTTGATAATGAAGGGTGTGAACAACCTTAGGATTACCGAGGCACTTTTTTCCCTCTTTAGGAGGTTTCTCCCTCTTTAGGAGGCTTTTTCCCTTGGCTTGTAAAGTCATGTATATAGAGGATAATGGATGGCTTTCTGCACACGGTTATACATGGGTGGTAGAACGTGGGCAGCCACCACCCGCGTAGTTACCATATGCGGCTTTGAACCGACCTAACAAATATAAATGATTTTTGACTCTGATAGGGAATATTCCATGGAATATTCCCTTTACCATCGCATCGGTGATGCTACCTCGGACCCCCACCGGGGGCCCATTGGCCCCCTTAGACCCCCAATCAGGGGGCCTGCTTGCCCCCTTGGACCCCCCAATCGGGGCTGCTCACCGCTACCCCGACCCCACAATTGGGAAGCCTAGTAACTCCCTTTCCTTACAATACCTTACATGGTCCATATATGACCTTCATCCAACATGCAAGTTGGGATTCCCATCAATAGGGTAATGCATGCTTGGCTTCTTCTCATAATGGGGGCCTTACAAAATGTGCATACAATCATGAGGGGAATACATTGATCATATACTAACACCCCCCCACAATGTTTACCGAATGATAAATCAAGTAGGTCTCGGTCCTAAGCCCATCTGTTGACGATGTCTATTGAGCTGATCTCTTCCAAGTGTTTTAGTGAATATGTCAGCACAATTTTCCTCTGTTGGGCAATATTCTAGCTCCACAATTTCATCTTCAATTAGCTCACAAACATAATGGTATTGTACTTCTATATGCTTGGTGCCAGCTTGAAATACTGGGTTCTTTGCAATGGCCATACAACTTTGATTATCACACTTGATTACAATCACCATGTTGGATGGAAATCCTAGATCTGCAAGAATTCTCCTTAAACCAGACCGCCTCATAAGAAGCAAAACAAGCTTCTTTGTACTCTGCTTTAGTGGAGGAGAGTGCGAGAGTTGGTTGCTTCCTACTTACCCAAGAAAATTTTTCTGAACCAAGTGAGAAACAATATCCAAAAACGGATTTTCTAGAATCACAATCTCCAACCCAATCTAAATTACAATATCCTTGAAGTGTATCACCTGTGGTATAAAAAATATGAAAATCCAAGGTTCCTGCAATGTACCTTAGAATTCGCATTCCAGCATTCAAGCATTCCAATGACTCTCCTTAGGTTTGTTGGAAATCCAGCTTAACACTCTAATAGCATAGCAAATGTTTGGTCTAGTGTTGCACAGAAAAATAAGACTTCCAATGAGCTTCCTATACTTCTTAGCATCTACATGAGGCATGTTATCATCCATAGATAGCTTATGATTTACCTCCATAGGTGTGTTAGTTGGTTTGCAGTCCATCATTTCAAATGCCTTGAGAATTTCTTTGGCATATTTTTATTGTGAGATGAAAATGCCATCCTTCCTTTGCCATACTTCAATTCCCAGACAAAAATGGAGTAGACCTAAGTCTGTCATTTCAAAATCAGGTCCCAAGCTGATCCGAGTTTGATTGATGAGTTCTTGATGATCTCTTGCAATGATCAAATCATCTACATATACAATGACAACAACTAGTTTGCTATTTCTTTTTGTTACATACAAATTAGCATCAGAAGTACTTCTTTCAAAACCCATATTTTTGAAAAAATTATCTATCCATTGGTACCAAGCCCATGGTGCTTGCTTAAGTCCATACAAAGCTTTCTTCAACCTGCAAACTTTATTTTTTGAATTGGGCAGCTCAAAACCTCGTGGTTGAGATACATATACCTCCTCCTTGAGGTGACCATTCAAAAATGTAGATTTGACATTCATTTGAAAAATAGTCCAAGCCTTTTGTGAAGCTATTGCAAGTACCATCTGAATAGTTGTCATGTGTGTTGTTGGTGCAAAAGTTTATTGAAGATCAAATCCTTTGATTTGTGAAAAACCCTATGCAACGAATCTTTCATTATACTTTTCTAATGTGCCATTTGCTTTATACTTAGCTTTCCATTTAGTATCTATTACCTTCTTCTTTGGTAGAAAGTCGACTAGATCCCATGTATCATTTTTTAGTATACTATCATACTCAGACTGCATTGCCGCTCTCCAACCTGGATCATCAAGGGCTTCTTCAATGGTGGTAGGTTCGTTTATCAAGGCCATGATATCTGCCATTAGATCCATGCTAACAATGTGTTCTGAGGCTCTTCTTTGCTCCTCTATTCTCTTTGATCTTCGTAATCCATCCGAGGATGATTCTGGTACATCTACATGTGGATTGCGATCATCAAAGAGTTTTTGTGCCACTTCCGTAGTGGCTTATGTTGTGCAACTACAACTGGTTGGCTTTTTACTGAGGAAATTTCACCATCAAATGTATCCTCCTCCTCAACTTTATTCTGTCTTTTGATATGCACAAGGTGAGATATTTCTCAGTTTGATGAGATAGTAGATTTACCTTTATCTTCTACTACGTGTGGTCATTCATCAAACACCACATCCGGCTGACAAAAATCTTCCTTGCCTTAGGATCCCATAACCTTAATGCTTTAGAATCTTCACTATTTCCTAGGAAGACACACTTTTTGCGTTTTGAATCCAGCTTTGATCTTGGTGAATCAGGATTATGTGCATAACGGAAACAGCCAAAAAATTTGAAATGCAAAATTAAAGGCTTTTTACTAGAATATGCTTCTTGAGGAATCATCCCCTTCAGTGCCTTTGTGTATCTTTGATTGAGGATGTAGACTGTTGTATTGACTACTGCTGCCCAAAAGGAATCAGACATTCTTGAGCCTTTAACATACAACGAGCCATTTCAACTATTGTCCTATTCCTACGCTCAACAACACCATTTTGTTGAGGTTTATGAGCTGTGGTAAGTTGCGTTTTCACACCATGCTCTTTACAATATTTATTGAATTCTGTTGAAAACAATTCACCTCCTCTATCTGTTTTGAATTTCTTCAATTTCTTTCTGGATTTATTTTTCACATACTTATGCCACATTTTAAATTTTTCAAAAGCATCATCCTTCTCACGAATGAAATAAACCCACATCTTTCTACTATAATCGTCGACTAACAGCAAAAAGTAGAAAGATCCTTCTAAAGCAAGTGTAGATACTTTACTGCAGAGATCAACATGTACCAACTCTAGAGGAGCTTGAGATCGATTGCTAGTCTCTTGTGGAAATGCCTTTTGTTGTTGCTTGTCCATCATGCAAGCTTCACAACGTTCCTACAACTCTAAAAATGCAGGCAAATGAGCAACCATCCTTGTTCTTTGCATCTCCTTCAAAACTGCAAATTCGAGATGTCCAAATCATTGGTGCCATAACCTGCTTACATCTTTATGTTCTATAGTAGTTAAGGCACTTAACTCATACAAATTATCACGTCTCATGCCTTTACCTACTACATTACCTGATGAATCCATTATTTCTACACCACTCTTATTGAAGTGAACTTCGTGTCCTCGATCTGTTATTGCAAAAACTGACAAGAAATTTCTTTTAAGTGTAGGTACATAGAGAACATCAGATAACTTTTTCTCAACACCTAGAGAAGTGATAAAAGAGATGGTTCTAGTTCTTGTTGCTGGACACTTGGAGTCATTTCCCACCACTACATTGATGGATTCCCATAGAGGCACTAGGGAACTATACCAATCCTTTTTATTGGTCATATGCGAGAAGCTCCAGTATCTAAAATCCATGGTTCATCAACATGAGCTTGAGCAGATGAACATACCTCTTCAATAGCTACCCATAATTCCAACTTTGTGTTGTTTGCAGACTCTTTGTTCTTCCAAGATGATTTTATAGTCCCATTTCATTCATCAACTTGCTTCTTTCTGCAATTCTTGATGGCATGGCCTTTCTTTTCACAATAGAAGCAACTTCTTGTGAACTTTTTCTTCTTTGGATTCTTCTTTGATCCATCAGAATAGCCTTTACCTTTTGCATTAGCTGAGAATGCAGCATCACTTGTACTTTGCCGATTCTTCAACCGCATCTCCTCTTCTAAAAGCATAGCAAAAAACTCTTCAAATGTAAGGGGAGTTGGTCTTACATGAGTGTTAAGGGTTGTTACTAATCCATCATACCTTTCTTGAAGAATATGCATACATCTTCGAGCCAGCTCTTCTGGTGTTATAACAACACTAACTGTAGCCAATTGATCTTGAAGATGTTTTATCTATTTGATAAAATTTTTGGCCTTTTCAGAATCAGGATGCTTTTTATTTTCCAACTAATTTTCTAAATTATGTATCCTAGTGTGGTTCTTGGTCTCATATTGATGAGCCAATATGCCCCAAGAATCATGTGCTTTAGTAGTATGTTGAACTAAAGTAAGCACATAATCACTTACACTAGTGACAATTGCACGTAATGAAAGGGCATGGAAACCAGGTGTGCAGGTTAAAGAATGCATTATATGGTTTAAAGCAAGCACCATGTTCTTGGTATGAAAAGATACATGCCTATCTGATTGCACATGGTTTTTAGAATAGTCTAACCGAAAGCACCTTATATGTTAAGTGTGGTAATGATGTGCTTCTGATCATTGTTGTGTATGTTGATGACACGCTTCTCATTGGTCCTCATGAGAAGCATATTGCTGATTTCAAGGCTGATTTGCATGCCTCATTTGAGATGTCTGATTTTGGGCATTTGCATTATTATTTGGGCATTCAATTTATCCAAGTTGATGGCAGAATAGATTTGTGTTGAACGAAATATATTGACACATTATTGCAGTGTTTTGGCCTTGAAGACTATAAACCTATTGCAGCTCCTATGGAGATAGGTTTACAATTGAGTCTTCATGATGTTGAAGATGTATTTGATGATGTTCTCTATTAGCAAGCAGTTGGATGCTCGATTTACTTATGCATTACTCGGCCAGATATTCAGTTTGCTATCACACAAATGAGTCGGGTTATGTATTGCCCAAGTATCAAGAACTGATAGGTAATTAAGCGCATATTTTGCTACTTGATTGGTACCCGGCTACTTGGGTTGTTTTAACCTAAGGGGAGATCACTACCGCCAAATTTGCATGCTTTTTTGACTCTGACTAGGTTGGTTATTATGACACTCATATGTCCACTAGTGGCTTTTGCTTCATGCTTGGTAGCTCATGTATATCTTGGTTGAGCAAGAACTAGCCTACTGTGGCCACTTCCAGTTGTGAGGCTGAGTATAGGGGAGCTTTCACGGCGACTCTTGAGTGGGTGTGGCTTAGATGCCTTATGGCTGATTTGGGTGTTGGTCAATCTTCTACCACCACCATCTTCACTAACAGTTAGAGTGCATGGGTAGTTGCAAAGAACCGTGTGTTCCATGCTCACACTAAGCACATTGAGGTGCATTATCATTCTGTCAGGGATAGGTTCTATACTGGAGAGATCAACTTGGCATATGTGTCCATGCATGAGAACATTGTAGACCTTTTCACGAAGGCTCTCGATAGGGAGAAGTTTGAAGCTTTCCGTAAATCTTTGGGCTTACTTCCTTTTGTGGATTGATTCCACATAGCTTGGTACTTCCTTATACATGAGTGCCAGCTCCTTGTTCACTGCATCACTCCCAGGGGGGATTTGTTGATATATTTAGGTAGTGATGTGTGTGAACACTCTAGG
The DNA here is from genome assembly GCA_020310875.1 of Ceratopteris richardii. NCBI lineage: Eukaryota > Viridiplantae > Streptophyta > Polypodiopsida > Polypodiales > Pteridaceae > Ceratopteris > Ceratopteris richardii. Next base: position 32,782,139 of record CM035406.1, read on the forward strand.
ATCGTCGATCCCTCTTTAGGAGGTTTTTTCCCCTAGCTTGTATATATGCCTATTGCCCTAACGGGTTACATATCTTTGTACATCCTAATGGTAATACATTCAATATTGTGTGTTGTGCCCCAAGCTTCTTCTTCTTCCTTGTGCTATTTGCATGCTTCCATAGATGTCTAACTCCAACATTCCCTTTTTATCTCCAAACTCTTCATTGTGAAGATTCAATATGATTTTACATCAATGATATATGATCCTCTACCCAAACAAGGTGATCTTCAAGCCATTTGTTATGTCCTTCAATACATCAACCTCCATAACTAGTTCCCTTAATCCTCATTTATTTAGGTCAATTTCATTTTTATGTTGTGTCATTTTACAATCTACATACCTCATCTGTTTTTGCAACTTCTCATTCTTTAGTTCCAACTCGTGCATCCTCATTTCATTTTCTTGGAGACCCCTCTTTATTCCCCCAAGTAAATGGTATAGCCTCTCAATTTTCTCTTGTAGCATCTGTGTTTTGTTTCGACCTCCTCATATCCATTTTTATGTTTTTGCTCAATTTCATCAAGCTTCTCCACTAGACTAAGCTCTTCACATCTTCTTCTTTCTAGATTCTCTAGCTTCCTTTCTAAGTCATTCCCTCTTGACTCTACTCCTCCAAATATCTTATACACTTCTTGAAAGCTCTTCTCTACATGACCAACTAGGGTTTCTACGTCCTCTTCAAAACGTTCCTCTCTGCTATCTCTCCTCCAAATGCGCTTAGATTATCTATCATTGTCTTCAACTCGTCTTCAATTCTATCGACTTTATCATCTTTCTCTACCCAACTTTGTCTTTCATCGTCTCTCTGACTCATCCATCTATCCACCTCTCCACTCATCCTGGCATTATCTCTTCCAATTTCTTCCATTTTCCTATCACTCTTTGCATGTGCACACTTAATCTTCTCTAATTCCAATTGAAACTCCTCACTGATTCTACCCACTTGATCACTATACCTGCAAATTACTTCGTGCACTCTCTTGATCTCCTGCTTTCCTTGCTCAACCCTTCTCATCAAATCACCTTCATCTTGTTGGAACTCCTCTTCGATTGTGAACCAAAAATAATCTACTACCACTAAATCATAGCTGATCTCCAAAACCTCTCTCTCTATTTCTTTACCTTTCCTAAAACTCTTTCCACTCTCAAGTCTTTAAATTTTCTTCCTTAAGTTTTTTTTTTCTCCTTTCAGCTCCTTGTTTTTGCTTTCCATTAGTCTCAATTGCTCCTCCCATTTCCCTATGAATTCCTCTATTTTTAATTGATTTTTCTCTAATCTCTCAACCTTGGTCCTTTCGCTACCTCACTCTCCACAAATTCTATCTATTTGACCTTGTACACTTGTCAATGCTTCTAAAAGTTTATCTTAAAATTTATTGATCATCTTATCATGGTAAAAGTCAATAACCTCATTTTTCTTTAGATGGTCAAATCTATTGGCCGGATGTATCATCTTGGAGATGTCCCTAGTTGCCCTTGAGGTCCTGGTTGCAAGACAAGCTTCATTGTTTCCAACCTCCACATAGAAAGAAGAGAGAGAAGAACCAGTTTCCTTCCTTCTAACTTGCCCACTAGAGATTTCCTTTACCTCACATGCATGCTCACACAAGCTCTTCTTTCCACAATCTGTGCACATAGGAACGAAGTCCAAAGGAGTGGATACTCGAGGACAAAATTTGGCAAGGTTCCTAATCTCCTTGCAACACCAGCATCTAATAAAATTGGAGATAGGACCAAATCGATGATGTCGGTTCACATGATGTCTCAATGTTGGACCCAACTCTATCCATCTCTTATTTCATCCAGAATTTATTTGCTTCATGTTGGTCTTCTCAAAACCAAAGGCTTGCGTTTGTTGGGCCATTTCTTTAACAGAGACCAAAGCAGATTTGGGATCGACTTAGTTGTACCGCACGATTGGGGCACCAAGCAAACTCGTAGCAATCTCTATGAGATATGCTAAGCCAATCCCCATAAGGATTGCCAAAATATTAGGGTCCTATGCCCAAGGAAAAGATGCACACATACGCTTAGGTTTTTGCCTGGCAAACTCCTTAAAACCGGTCAAGTTGTATTACTTGGAGTCCCAAATTTTATCTATAAACAATAATTTCTCGCTCTCACCCACTATCTCACACAGCTTCACCTAAATTTCTTGTCTCCCCATCTTCATGCACCTTCTTGCACATACACACTCACACACATGCTTGCTTTGTCCACTCTTGCTCACTTACCTTCACAAACACACACCTTTCATACATATAATCCCACCCCACTTCCTTTAACACACACTCTCTCTCTCTCTCTCCCTCACTCACTTTCTCTCACTCTTCCCTTGCCCACTCTCACACCCTCTTATACTCACATACACTCACACCTACACACACTTGCATACATCTACCCACACACACACTCTTTCTTTCTTCCCCACATACACCCACTTCTTCCTTTCTTCCTAAGTCCTCCCCTTCCCCCACTCACTCGTTCACACCTACACACTCGCACAGAGCCATTGCCAACCACACAGCCTCAGGCTATCTGACACTCAGGAGCATACCAACAACCAATCAAGGCTTGAAGTCAAATGATTAAACCATTGAATATACCCAAATCTTGTCACTTGCTCATTCAACACACATGCACATTTATTCTCTTACCCACTCTTCCTCCCACTCGCTCTCTCACACACCCACTTTTCACCCCCCAAATCCTCTCGAGCACTCACCTTCTCCTTGTCTTTTCTTTCACTCAAATCCCCAAGCCCTCACTTCTACTCTCCTACTAACATTCACACTTACATCCATCAAGTCAACCACACAGCCTCACTCGTGCATTCATACGAACACTCCAACTATCGATTCACTCCAACACACATGGTCTCCTACACACATGCACTCCCACACACACTATCTTATACAAGTTTTCTCACTTACCCTCACTCCCGTCCTATCTCTCCTCCTCCTTTCTCTCACAATATGGCTCAGTTTCTCACGCTAGCTTGCTTTCCTATGAAGACTCATTGGGTCACCAAAGCACACATATACTCTTGCAAAAACTTGCACCTCCACAGACACTTATACACATATAGATACACATATAGATAGAGTCACTTGTGCACAATCCTTTCAAATAAGGTCATAGAGACACTCTCACATTCACACACAATTATAAACACTGAAAGTTGCACTTGCATCTTTGCACTCACTCAGTATTTCATAAAATCTCCCACTACTACATATGATGAGGACAAGGCCGCATACACCTGCACATGCATAAGCAAACAAATACTCCATCATACATACCTTGATCCTTTGTCTCGCATACTCAAACACATATCAGTCACATGTACATTCAATCATACAACCTCAACTTTCACAAACACACATACACACTCGTAACCATTCACATCCATTACATGACACAAACTATTCTTCCCTCACAAGATCACATATGCACTTACGAACTCCTTCAAATCATTACATGCATCACGATGCAATCAATTAAGATGCATATATAATACAAGCATGGTTGTAATTCTCCTCTTTCGTAGTACATGATGAAAACGATGACCCAAACTTTTATATGGAGTGGTTGATAGCTTGAGAGCTCTTACAGACTAATGCCACCTCGTCACAAGTTTTTATAACACCAAACGAAATTTTAAATGTGCTGAGCTTCCCGAGTGTGATAAAGCAGGCATCCTGCACCCAAAAAGAAGAAAGAGATTATCAAAGACATGATGTTGTCATGGAAGCAGTTCCACCACACTAAGCATGCCATCATCCGATGATGTTATCTGAGAGCCTTCCCTCTCCTTTTCTGATCATATAGGCTTCCTTCCCACAACCATATTTACCCTTGAGCTCTTCCAGGCTATCTTTGTCTTCCCTTTGTGTCTGAAAATGCATCCAAGATCCCTGCTATTGTTCGTCTATCTCAGTGCTGCCAACAGTTTCACGGTCCACTGAGCAAACTTGAAGCTCTTCCAGTTATCCCAACAGACTGGAAGAACAACTCCTTTCCCTAATTCGGGTAGGTAATACTCTAACTCTCATTCAAAACCTTTCTTGCCTTCATGAATAAACCAAGGAATGAACATTCATTCCTTCTACATTGTTGTTCTCGATCTTCTACAATGGATTCACCATCGACATCCACACAAAACAAAATAGACTGCTCAAAAGGAGATATATCCCCTTGTTCCCCTCTGTAGAACTCTGCTGCTCCTTTTCCCTCCAAGTATTATCCTTCATCCCCCTCCTTCGCTAGATCCCCTTTCCCTCAAAGCTCCAAATAGAGGCTATGATCCCATGTTCAATAGCATTACCCCAAGAAATCCATTTTCCCAAGACCTCCTAGAAATGTTGTTCTCTCCTCCAGATGAATGCACACTCTCCCATTTTATGAATCAGAACTTGTTCCCCCTTCGTCGACCTCCTTCCCCCTTGATGGAAGCCGAACTGAAGATTAGACTCCACTTTGTTATTCAGACCAAGCTTTCTTCTCCTCCTACTTATCTCCCTCGGTAGCCATATACCACAAAGGACAATGCTCTACCATCACCCTCCTCTATATTCAGGATCGATCAGAGAAGAACTGCCAAAAAATACACTTGGCAGGAGCTATTCCAACTACTGTGAATACTCCTTACACCATTAAGCTCTACAAAGTCTTGCATAAGTCTACTGTCATTGCACTCTCTATAAATAATGCAAGACCAATGCTCCTTCTCGACGTTACAAGAAGTTCCCTACTTTTCACATTCGATCCAGTGCTGAGCTATTTCTCCTGTTGCATTTGCATTATGTAGTTCTCCTTTTTCCATTGTACTCTTGTCTCCAATTCAAGAACAATGCTCAGAACTACCTCTGACTACCCAATACTGATGCCTCCAAGATGTCCTTTGATGTGTGCAAAGCCAGAAGCAGTCGGTGTCTCCCACTCTTAGAGTGGATTTGATAGTCTCAACCCTCCTCTCTTCCTCGGCTAGGTATACAATGCCTCCTTATGGTACCGAAACTTCTCTATGATGGATGCAGCCCCCCCCCCCCCCCCCGAGACAAAAAAACTGAGACTTCTCCAAATCTACTAAATAACATGCTCTGAAAATTTATACACATAAACTAGACACTAATATCTTTGCAATGCATCCCCTTTCATTCAATTTCAAGCTCTATAGAGAGAACATCAACCTCTGCAAGCTTACTATTATGAAGGAGCAAGACAATGATGGCCACAAGTGTATGTATATTGCTTTCATGTAATGTACAAGTGATTTGAAGTCTTTATATACACTCTTGAAGTACTCCACAAATTCTAGAAGTGAATTTTGAATTCAAATGAAGGCGGGATTAGTTGTTGGAGAGAATCAATTCACTTTCCTACAATCTAGGAAAAGTGAAGATCTAGTTTGATCTACTTTTTGGTGATTGATGGATTCATTGATTGCAACTCAACCACCTCAAATTTGTGGAAGATTAGCTCTCTTTTCCTACTTTCACATGTGTAATGCTCTAGGCTTTTACAATGCTAAAAGATCCATGAAAAATCTTTTTTAAAAAATACAATAAATGAGCATAAGTAAAAGAACTTTCCAAAGGATATTCTTTCGATGTAATCCAAGCGATAACTTTTGATGTAGATAAAATCCTCCTCAAGCATAGTGTAAGATTGATGTTCCAACAATATTTACCTTGAATGTGAAATTTCTTGAAATGAATGCAGCCATATTTGCAAAAGATGCAAGTGTTATCGTTGACATAGAGATATGGCACAAACAAATCTGACATGCCAATTTGCAGAGGCTGAATTTGATGTAGTAAAAGGTATGTGAAGCATGTCGATTTGGTAAACAGTCAAGAGCATCATTTCTACATGACAAACATGTCATTGAGAATGTACTATATATAGTACATACATATGTTTGGGATCCTACAGAGACCATATCCATGGGAGGTTGTAGGTTTTATTTCAAACTCATTAATAACCATATACAAATAGTATGGGTATGGTTCATGAAGAAGAAGAGTGAGGTGTTTAGTCACTTTTTGAATTTCAAGGCTATGGTAGAAAAATAGAAAGGGAAGTATATTCAAAAATTAAGATATTATGGAGGAGGTGAATACATATAAAATGAATTCAATAATTTACTAAAGCATCATAGAATTTAGAGGCAATTTTCATGCAAGTACACACCACAAATAGAATGGTGTTGTTGAACAGAAAAATAGACATATTGCAAAAATAACAAGAGCCTTCATATTTGAAGAAAATATGCCTCATTGCTATTTGTTGAAAGATATGCATCATGAATAGAACTCTGATTGCTACTCTACATCAAGTTACACTTAAAGGGAATATATGTAAAAAGCCCAACTTATCACATATGGAAGTATTGGATTGTATTACATATGTACATGTTCCGTATGAGTTGAGGATAAAAATTGATCCAACAAAAAAAATGTATCTTCAATGGGTACTTCCTTGAGCAAAAGGGATATAAATATTATAACCCAATCACACACACTAGGTAACGATAAGGCAAAAATGTGGTGTTTGACAAAATGGTAAGATTGTATGCTAATACAAAAGGATGTTGACTCAAATGTCAAAGGAAATGCTCAAGTGTTGAATCTCAAGTTCTAAGTGGACCAGATGTGTCACCTAGCAATAGTTCCAACTCAACCCCGTGGAGTTGAAGATTGTGTAGAAATTTCAGTCCATCAAGTTCATCGACTACATTCAAGAAAGGTAAACATTATATTTATGCTTGTAATAAAACATCTACAGGTTTTGGAGACATTGATGAAGAATCAAGCGGATTAGGAAAGAGCCTTGATAAGGAGCTTGGATTGCCCTTTATGAAGGCTCCAAGAATAAGAGATGCACATGCAAATGATACAATAGGAACTCATATGAGACCAAGAAGATATGGGAGAATGCGGGATAGCTATATGGATCATCATTGTGCTTACATGACCAAGGTGCCAAACCTTCTTGTTTTGAAGATGCAATTTGAAATGTAAATAGGGAGAAATCTATGTATGAGGAGATGGTTGCACTTTATGGAAATGAATTATGGAAGCTGATTCCATTGCCACAAGGAAAGAAACCCATAGTTGCAAGTGGGTTTACAGAGTAAAACATAATGTTTATGGAAGCATAAGTAGGTATAGATCACGATTGGTAGAAAAAGGATATGCATAGACATATGGAATTCATTATGACTATTGTTAGAGAACATTTTGCATTGGCTACAACAAAAGGATGGACTTTGCATCATATGGATGTGAAGGATGCATTCTTACGTGTTGAGTTGCAAGAAGAATTATACATGGACTACTCTGTGTGTCGCAGACCTCTGTCAATCGCGATCGACAGTAAATTTGATCTTTTGGTAAAACAAAGTACACCATCTTAATACACATGAAGAGCACATTCCAAATCACTAAATAGAACAAAAAAATTCTGAGTTTTTTTGTCAATCGCGACCGACAGACCCTATCAATCGCGAGACCCTATCAATCGCCATTGACACATAACTTCGTGTGATCCACAACCACGACCGACACCTCTGTCAATCGTGATTGACATCGTCGATCGCGACCGACTGAATTTTGACGATTGACACATAACTTCGTGGTTGTCGATCGTGATCCACAACCACGACCAACACCTCTGTCAATCGCAATTGACACCGTCGATCGCGACCGACTGAATTTTGATGATTGACACATAACTTCGCGTGCCCACGTGTCCATCGCGATGGATAGACCCACCATCAACTGAAATTTCGCTGGAATTCGCACAAAAAGTGTCGATCGTGAGTGACACCATCGATCGCGATTGACAAGACCCACGACTGACTCTGTCGATCGCGATTGACAGGCTTTTTCGGCCAAATTTCTAGGGTTTTTTATTCCAAGTTTTTGGGGTAATTTTGGGCATACTTATCGAGCCATTTGTGATTTGTGAGGTCCTTACACTTGTATTTTTGAGAAAAATCCTATGAACTGTCAGCCTGTTTGAACCCTGTTTTAACCCTAGAACCCTGAACAGTCATAACTATCTCATACGAAATCCGTTTGCTCTGATTTTTGCTTTGTTGGAAAGCTCATGGGGAGCTAACCAAGGTAAAGTTAATATCAGGATTATTATATATATTATTTTGAAGTTGACCATATCCAGGGGGAACAAAACCAAGGGATCTCTAGAATTGTTTGCCATAAAGACAGAGGGCAAATTGATATCTAAATTGCATGAATGGAAGTGATTTATTATTTCATTTGAATCTAAGTCTTGAGCTAACCCTGGGACTTTTACAGGTCCATTGAGAGCACTTGAGGGCATCCAAAGCAAGGGCTTTTTGCAAGCTTGAGAACCGGGTTCTTGAGCACCAAAGGGCAAGGGATCAGCAAGTGAGGTTGGAATACTCTCAACTCCCTTTGTCAATTCCTAAGCTTAGGCTACACATGAATAGTGCTAGAAGTATGTTAGGGCAATGATAGGCACGAGACAAGTCAAAGACTATCTAAGAAATCAAGTTCAAGTCAAGAGATAACCTGTGTGCGACTGGTAACTTTAAAGGAAAAGAACTTAACGTGGAACGATCAACTTAAAGTGCGGAAATTAACTCAAGTATTCCTGACGGCGTGATATCAGACAAGATCATAAACATGATAATCAACTAAAAAAGAACCAAGTGACTGATACAAATTGTTTGGAAACGAGGTTGTACCTTGGGGTAAAAATTGGGATTGCTCAGCTAAGCATATGAACCTTAGATCAGGACGACACCTAGGGAGAGATAGACAGAGTCTTTTTTTTTTTTTTTTTAATATAAAGGAAGTTCGGCAATAGCCTACTCTCCCGGACTTGAATTAAATAAAGAAAAGTACAAGAGAAGGGGACTAGTGCCCACGGGACCCCCCAAATCCCACAAAGTAGGGGAAGCTTATACAGAGCTTAGATGACATTACAAAGAAGGTTAATTACCCTCTCATCACCCTCATGTGGGGCCCTACTTGATGATGCCTAAAGGGAGGGGATTTTTTACAGTTGACAATCCTTTTGCCAAGGAGGAACATCGATTTCTCAATTGACCACTCCTTGGGGGAGTCACCGAAGTTGAAAGCCCATCTTTCCCGCCAGATTTTCCATAGGACCTCCCCTCTGATGGCGTTCTAGAGAGACGCGGAGCAGCCAATCGCTTCCCCCAGCAGGGCTTGCTGCCAGCTGAGACGTTTTTGAAGTCTAATTCTCTTTCCAACCACTTGCCAAAGTCTGTTGGAGTTGGGGCAGGTAAAGAAGATGTGTGAAACATCTTCGATAGACCGGTGGCAGCGTTTGCACCAGGGAGGGATCCCACAAATTTTGCTAGCCTTAAGGTTGGTCCAGATTCCATGATGAAGAATTTGCCATAAGAGGACAGACTTTTTGATTTCTATGAGGAGGTGCCAGATAGCCATGAACATCATGTCCCACCGAAGCCGCGTCCATGACAGGCACCACTTTTTGTTGAGGTTAACCTGATAGTCGATCGTTTCTTTGATGTTCGGGATTTTTGATAGGCTATTCCCATTGTGCCATTTGAGACCTAGCGAGCTCGACATGTCGTGTCCCATGAGAAGGGAGAGATAGACAGAGTCTTAGGTCTTCAGAGGCTAGTGTCAATTATACTGCTAGGTCTTGGGCCCAACAGTTGAGCCATCATTCTCCCTACACTAGCTCTGAAACTAGCGAGTCGGAGATGTTCCATGGAATGGGGAGACCTACAGGAAGTTCAGGTGTGCCATATTTACATAGGGTAGAAGGCCCCTACAAGATGCAGCTAGAATACCTTAGGACCAACCGATTAGGTGCTAGCATCTATGAGGACGGCTTAGGAAGATCTGTGGTCTAGATCAAGAACCCAGATCAACCCATTGGACTAGAGCATCCAGCAGTCAAGTTTGAAACTAGAGCATACCTGGACAAAGAAGAAACCATATACATAGTAACCAGTCACCCAGATAGGACATATGAATTTGGTAATGTGAGTCCAGAGACGTACATAGGTGACCTAGAGCAAGGCAACATAGGTGTAGAGCCTAGGACCCCTCGAGGTAAATCAGTTCTAACGAGAATCCTCAATCCCGAATGGGTTTCCCAGGACAATAAGAGCATAGAACTGCTTTTAAATCGAGAGACTGATGAAGCTTTTTGGAGGTATAAGCCTGACCAGTCGAATGATGTCTAGGTTTACCACAATTCAAGCAAGTGATTCGTGGTCGATCCTGTTGAGCATCCACCGCTAAAGTTTGAAGGGTAGGTGGTTTGGTTGGTTGGAGAGATGAAGTAACAGGTGGAGTTGAGTAATTAGATTGTGGAGGACGAGGAAAACTAGGGTAAGATGGGGCATTAAAAGTACGCTTCATAGGAAATGTAGGTTTAACAGAAAATGGTCATTGACGTGATTGTTGTCGTCGAAGTGACTTGGTTATGGACTGTAATTCTTTTTTTGCATCATAGGCGAAAGATATAGCCTCGTTGAGGGTTGTAGGTCATAGGGTGTGAAGCTTAGCTTGGATTCCCACCTCCAAACCATCTTCATATTTTTGCTGCAAGATATCCTCTGGTACTTCTTCAAGCATTCGAACAAGTAGTAAATTTTGCCAAAACCGCTCCGTGTAGGTAGTAACCGTATCACCCTCCCTCCATGTAAGGGTTGTCCATGCACGTTGAACATGCAAATGGTATCGAGGAGGAAGAAAAGAATCCTTCACTTTTTCTTGGAAAGCCTTCCACGTTGTTGGACGCTCTGTACTATGCCGCAGGACATTCCACCAGAGTTGAGCTTTACCTACTAAATAGTTAGTGGCAAATTTAGCTTTTTCACTTTCAGCATACATTTCATCAATATAAAAATCATCAAACTATGACAGCCAAGAAAGGACTAAAGGCCCATCCTTTCGGCCATCAAATCGTAGAAATTGGTAGTTTCTAGCACCAATCTTCGAATGAGTAACATCAGATTGGGCAGAAACAATAGCTTTTACTACTCATTTTGAGATCCTTGAAGCTCATGCTAGAAAAGCTCTAGTTGTTGTTCAAGTGTTGCCTCAAGTAGAGGTGAATTACTGTAATCCTCCATGGTGCTCTTGGACACTTAAGCTAGTGCTTTCCTCTCGGGATGTACCCTTAGGGAATGTACCCTAGCAGAAAAGTACCCTGTCTGGATGTACCCTGACAGGATGTACCCTGACAGGATGTACCCTGTCTAGATGTACCCTTGTGTACCCTGAGAAATGTACCCTGACAAGTTGTACCCTGAGACGTGCCACGTCGCGTCACACCGTGCCGCCTTGAAAAGTAAGAAAAACTGCAAGTTATGTTAAATTTAAGAGGAGAGAACTTGAGTGACAACTCCAAGAGAGAGTGTAGTGGTAAAGCACTTCCCTTGAAAGTAGGAGCTTGTGGGTTCAAATCCTCCTACCTTAGGGAATCTAAACCACTCTATTGCCACTCAAAATTAAAATTGCCTCGCGCGTAGCCAACGGCTGCCAACGGTCGCCAAGGGAGCCTTAGGTGCCAATGTTACCAATATATTGCCTAAGTTCTTTGCCTTAGTCGACGCCTTGGAGTAAACGTAGGTGTAAACATAGGAGTAAGCTGAAGGAGTAAACGTAGGTGTAAACATAGGAGCAAACATAGGTGAAAACTTACGTTCTGGTTCTGGAACTGGAACAGGGAGTAAGCCGAAGGAGTAAACGTGTTGACCAAATCTTATCCAAATTAAACAACAATGGTCTTTAGTGAAGCTTGAGAGTATAGCTTCATAACATGATAAATATTTTTGAAATCGGATATCGTATGAGCAAGCTATGGTGTGGAGAAGCTGGGTATGTCACGAGTAGACTATGGGAAAGCAAATCTTCATGGAAGGATGACTTTGAGAAGCTCAAAATTGAGGAATTGAAGCTTTTTTGAAAAAAATTAAATCCCATACCCAATCTCCACCCCATATTACATGTGTGTACCATCACTTTGTCAAAATTTTGATCCAAGGAATCCCTTTTCCTCCCCTCAATTTGGCCAAAAAATTCGAAAAAACTTCACTTTACCTCCTTCCCCAAATGCTTGGCATCAGAGATGGAGTGTCGTGGAGCAGGCGAATAATCCCACATATGCTTCAATAGTGCTCGAAACTCAAGATATAAAGGTGAGTATTGAGTTCACTCTTTCATCCAAGAGGAGGGGAGGAGGAGGAGGAGGAAAAGAGGGAGATCCCTCTCTTCGTGAGCGCGTGGCTGACGGCTAGTCGTTTTCTCTGTTCTCGTGGGCACATGGTTGATGGATGACGGTTAAGCGGTCTCTATTGCTAGCTCAGATACCAATGTCGTGTCCTTGTCTTCCTATGACTCCCCTCACTTTTGGGGGAGGGTTCCTCTGCTCTCAATTCTATGAAGAAGAAAAGAGGTCCACCGACTATTCTCTCGGAGTATAAATAGGGAGTATCTCTGTCAATCGGCCCAGCTGCGTACTTGTCATTAAGTTCTCTTTCCTTATTCAATTGAGCCCTTTTGAAGCTCAAGGTCAAGGGCAAAGCATGGAAGCACATCAAGGAAGTGGACACATAAGAAGAAGAAGCAAGTAGGGAGCTCCAAGAACCACATGTCAAATTTTCAGAAGAAATCCCTATAAAAATAGTGATTTTTATCACTAAAAATCATTGTAAATACTATTTTCTATTTTTACAACTCCATTTTGTTCAAGCCAAGGATTCCTTGAGCTTGAGGAGGATTAGATGTATCATACTACCAATTTTCATAATTTTTAGATTCCGTTTGAGCCCCCAAATAAGCCCTAGAACCTAATTTTTAACTAGGTTGGACACTAGGTCAAGACAGGGCCAAAACCACTCAAAAACTATAAAAAGGGCTGGAGAGCTCATTTTTGAGGTGAGCTTGTTGTAGATTTCAGCTTTGTAAGAGAGTTCATCTGCAATCGAAGATCTTCCATTGTTCCACTCTTTGTTCTTACCTTGTGCGCGTGTGTGTGTGCTTTCACTCACGCACTTGTGCACTTCACTTGCTCATGGTCTTCATACCGGTCCTCATGTCTCCACGGATTGACATTTATGAGGTGTATCTCCTCACGTTGGTACTTGCCATTGTGCTAGAGTGACAAGCCCCCCACATGGCTCCACATGGGTGCCACATGGCACTCATGTGTGAGCCAATCTAAATAAGGCTAAGAGGTGGTTCACACCTTTCTTTAAGGGTTACTCCATATAACACACATGCACCAACAGCTCCTCTTATCTTGTTATGGGAGTTGGTAAGATCATTTTGACTACTGCTGATGGTAGTTCTTTTACACTTTTAGATGCTTTATTTGTGCCAGGGATCAAGAAAAATCTATCATCAGTTTCTGCATTAGCCAAGATTGGCTTGGTTGTGAAAATTGTTGATGATACATGTACAGTTCATGTTCTATCAAATGGAAATGTCATTATTGATTCTGGCATTTTATGTTGCGGGTTGTAGAAGCTCCTTCCCAAAAGATGGTTCAGTTTGAGCTACCTAGAAATTGTAGCTTGTTCATAGTGATGTATATGTGGTCTTATGCAGACACCTTCTTTTGGGAACTATCTTTACTTCGTGACTTTCATCAATGATTTTTCCATGCATGCATGGGTATATCCATTGAAGGCAAAGTCCGAAGTGTTTATGTGCGTCAAAGTCTCTATGATGAGAATGAGCTTCTTTCGTTTGATGAGGCATAAAATTCAAAAAATTGGATGGTTGCTATGCAATCTGAATATGATGCTATAATGAAGAATGGTACTTGTTCTTTATGTGACTTGACTCATGGCAAGAAGGCCATTGGGACTAAGTGGGTTACAAGCTGAAGCATAAGGTTGATGGTACAATTGATAGGTATAAGGCTAGGCTTGTTGCAAAGGGTTATGCTCAGGAAAGAGGAATTGATTTTGATGAGACCTTTGCTCCTACTTGCCAAATGACTACTGTTCATAGCACTTGTGCACTTGTAGCTCATCATGGTTGGAACGTACATTAGTTGGACATTAAAACTACATTTCTGAATGGTGATTTGCATGAAGAAGTGTATGTTTTTTAGCCCCATGGTTTTGTGTAGAAAGGGCATGAAAACTAGGTGTGAAGGTTAAAGAAGCCATTATATGGTGTAAAGCAAGCACCACGTGCTTGGTATGAAAAGATACATGCCTATCTGATTGCACATGGTTTTGAGTTAAGCATGCTACTGATGTGCCTCTGATCATTGTTGTGTATGTTGATGACATGCTGCTCACTGGTCCTCATGAGAAGCATATTGCTGATTTTAAGGCTGATTTGCATGCCTCATTTGAGATGTTTGACTTGGGGCATTTCAATCATTACTTGGGCATTCAATTTATGCAAGTTGATGGTGGAATAACTTTGTGTCAAACAAAATATATCGACACATTATTGCAACATTTTGGCCTTGAAGACTATAAACATGTTGCCACTCCTATGGAGACAGATTTACAATTGAGTCTTCATGATGCTGGAGATGCATTTGATGCTATTCTCTATCAGCAAGCTATTGGATGCTTGATTTACTTATGCATTACTCGGCCAGATATTCAGTTTGCTATCTCATAAATGAGCAGGTTTATGCATTGTCGAGGTGTCTTGCATTGGTAGGCAGTGAAGTGCGTCTTTGGCTACTTGAGTGGTACCCGGGTACTTGGATTGTTTTATCCCAAGGGGGGATCACTACTCTTAGATTTGCATGTTTTTTTTGGCTCTGACTAGGCTGGTTGCTATGACACTCCTGTGTCCACTAGTGGCCTTTGCTTCATGCTTGGTAGCTCATGTATATCTTGGTTGAGCAAGATGCAACCTACTATGGCCACTTCCAATTGTGAGGTTGAGTATAGGGCAACTTTCACAACGACTATTGAGTGTGTGTCGCTCAAACTCCTTATGGCTGATTTGGGTGTTGGTTAGTCTTCTACCACCACCATCTTCACTAAAAATCAGAGTGCATTGATATTTGTGAGGAACCCTATGTTTCATGCTCGCACTAGGCACATTGAGGTGCATTATCATTATGTCAGGGAGAGGTTCTCTGTTAGAGAGATCAAGTTGGCATATGTGCCCACGTAGGTGAACATTGTAGAACTTTTCACGAAGGCTCTGCCTAGGGAGAAGTTTGAAGCTTTTTGCAAAGCTTTGGGCTTACTTCCTTTTGTGGAGTGATTCCACATAGCTTGGCACTTCCTTATACATGAGTGCCAGCTCTTTGTTCACTGCATCACTCCTAGGGGGGATTTGTTGATATATTTAGGTAGTGATGCATGTGAACACTCTAGGACTAGTGGGGCACTTTTTCCCCTCTTTAGGAGGCTTTCCCCCCCTAGTTTGTATATACATCTATTTCCCTAATGGGTTGCTTATCTTTGTACATTCTAGTGGTAATACATTCAGTATTGTGTGTTGTGCTCCAAGCCTCTTCTTCTTCTTCCTTAGCGAGAGATTAAAGGCTCCAAAATATCAAAAGGAAAAGCAAAGCAAGGAAGAAATTGAATTCGTGTAGAAGATGGTGGAAAAAGAAGTTACTCTAGATATTGGCAGTCTATTAAAGTATTCCCCCACATGTAGGAAGCAGTTCTACAACGAGTATATCAAGAAGCTTTAGAAATCCCAAGACAAGAAAAAATGAGAGAAAGAGATTCAAGGCCTCATTCAGAGCATCATCACCCAGATTGATTCAAATGTTGTGGTGATGGTAGATATTAAGGGATATGTAGTCCCTAGGTGCCTAGTTAGACAGTGGGGCAACTGTCAATTTGATGACCGAATACATGATGAAGGCTCTTAGACTTGCACACATAGAGGATACTTCTATGTCCGTTAGAATAGCTGCCCAAACTCAAGTGAAACCTATTGGTATGTTGAAAAATGTGAGTACAATCATAAGAGGACTAGAATTTAGTGTTGACTACTTGATAGTCAGACAAGAACCACAGAAGCCATGTTTTCCATCTTATTGGGATGAGCATGGTTGGTACAAGCCATCTGCATGCATGACTCGCACACATGCTTTATTACAATTGGGCCAAAGTCTAATCACGTGCAAATCCAGGTGTCTTCAAAATTAAGTGGCAAGAGTATGACAACAGTCGATGAAATGGAGAGAAAAGCAAAGGAGAAAGTAACACAGGAAAAAGCTCAAGTAAGGTTTGCCTTGAATACTGAGTGCTACAAGGATTTTTTGATGTGGATTGCGAGGAAGAGAGGCTAGAGGCACTATTTGAATCTTTGTATATCTTGGAAAGCTCTAACTCCTCCCCTAGGTTATCCTCAATGTCAATGCACATGCGTACACACTCTTTTATAGTCCTAGGGTCTTTCAAGTACACATAGGACCTCAATTTTGTACTCAGCAATCCATCGAGGAATAAAGCCACTTGCTTAGCTGGCGTGGGTAACTCAGGGACAGGGCATCTCTCTAAGTATTGCCTAAATCTTCTTCCAGCAAGTCTCACGATTTCTTGAGGGGTTTGCTTGAAGCTGTGAATCAGCGAGGAAGTGTTATGTCTTATGCCACTTTTAGAGAATTCGATAATGAATGCCTCTAGAAGTTGGTCTATGCTCTTGAACTGCCTCTCGTTTAGTGGCTGAAACCATGTTAGGGCGGTGTTCCTAAGGGTTAGACCAAAGGCATTGTACTGCATGAACAGATCTTCAACTTGTTCAGCTCTCAAGACTTGCCTAAACTCGGCCACATGATCATATGGATCTCCAGTGCCATCGAAGTAGTTCTTCATGGACTTAACTAGCTGAGTCGGTCTCAAAGTCCTTGTGTGCTCTCTAGGTCGTGGTAGAGGGAACTCATCCGCACTTCTTTGATTCCTGGGAGCTCTAAGTACCTCAGGTTCCACTTTGTTTGTTTCCGTTCTCGTTCTTTCTCTGCCCCTTGGGTTGGCAAAGCTCACTTCTGGCCTATCTCTACTTCTGTCTCTTTGAGTTCCATGAGCTTGGGATGTTCCAGGTCCAAGGTGACCATAGGACACGTTTGATCTTGGTTGGGGGAAAACAAATTCACCCTTCCAAGTATAAGCATGCCTGTCATGTTCTGTAACCACAAAGGTCCTCTGAAGCGTGATCTAAGTAGGTCACTCTGCCTGGGCTATCAGGATCTTTGAACTCATAGATGAGGATTGACCCTACATCATTTGGCCTATCGGATTTATACCTCCAAAAGGCTTTGTCAGTCTCTCGGTTCAGAAGCAGATCTATACTCTTGTTGTCCTGGGGAAACCACTCGGGATTGAGGATTCTAGTAAGAGCAGATTTTCCTCGAGGGGTCCTAGGCTCTATACCCATGTTTCCTTGCTCCAAGTCACCTAAATCCGCTTCTGAGATCACATTTCCGAATTCTTCTGTCCTATCTGGGTGACTAGTGACTACATATATTGTCCCTTCCTTGTCTAGGTATGCTCCGTTTTCAAACTTGACAGCTGGGTGCTCTAGTCCAATGGATTGGTCAGGGTTTTTAATCTGGACCACGGATCTTCCTAGACCGTCCTCATAGATGCTAGCACCTAATAGGTCTGTCCATCCCTTGAGACATCTCTGATTCACTAGTCTCAGAGCTAGGGTAATGCGAGTGGTGGCTCAACTGCTGGGCCCAAGACCTAGCAGTATGATTAACGCTAGCCTCTAAAGACCTAAGACTCTGTCTATCTCTTACTAGATGTCGTCCCGATCTAAGGTTCATATGCCTATTTAAGTAGCCCAATTTTTGCCCAAAGTACAACCTCGTTGCCAATCAATTGGTGTCAGTCACTTGATTCTTTTTTAGTGTGTTATCGTGTTTATGATCTTGTCTGATATCGCTTCGTCAGGAATACTTGAGTATTTTTTGTACTTTAAGTTGATCGTTCCACGTTAAATTCTTTTCCTTTAAAGTTATCGATCACACACAAGTTATCCCTTAACTTGAACTTGATTTTTTTAGATAGTCTTTGACTTGTCTCATGCCTATCGTGTCCGTCGGGGCCTGTCGGTCGCGATCGACATGTCAGTCGCGATTGACAGTGTCAATCGCGATCGACAGAGTTGGTCGTGAGTCGTGTCAATCGCGATCGATGGTGTCAATCGCGATCGACACTTTTTCCGAGATTTTCGCCGTGATTTCAGTCAATCGAGGATGTGTCCGTCGCGATGGACACGTGGCAACGCGTGAAATTTATTCAATCGTCAAAATTCAGTCGGTCGCGATCGACGGTGTCAATCGCGACTGACAAAGGTGTCGGTCGTGGCTGTCGATCGCGATCGATGGTGTCGGTCGCGATTGACAGGGTCCTACGTGGCAGTCAGTCGATCGTGATCGACAGGTATGTCGGTCGCGATTGACTGGGTTTGTCGATCGCGATTGACAGATGTTGTCGATCGTGGCTGTCGATCGCGATCGATGGTGTCAGTCGCGATTGACAGAGAAACACGGAATTTTTCAATTTTGTTTAGTGATTTGGAATGTGCTCTTTGTGTTTGTCCTAGTGGTGCACTTAGTTTTACCAATTGGTCGAATTTTCTATCGATCGCGATCGACAGAGGTCGGCGACACAGAGATAGTTTCTGAGTTTTTTCGTACCTGCGCAGCGTGGGAGGGGATGATATAGCTGGATCCTGCAAGAAACTCAATAAACATGCAAAAACAATGCACACAATATTGCTCTCTCGCTCTCTCTCACAAGTGGAATGAGGGAAATGGAATGGAGAAGGTGATAAGATCAAACTGAAAAATTTTGCGATGATGGAGATGGAGGTGGGAGATGGTGATGATGATGATGGTGATGATGGTGGTGAGGTAAGAAAGAGAAAAATAAGAAGAGTGAAGAAATTACCTACAACGCCAACGTCTCAAATCTACGTCTTATCATCACACGCTCGTCCTCAAAGCTCGATCCCCGGCAACGGCGCCAAAATTTGGTGTAGCTCAGTGATGAGTAGCACCTCGTTTAATGTCAATCCGGGAAGAAATGAGGATGGTATGAAGACCTCGAGCAAGTGAAGGCACAAGTGCGTGAGTGAGAAGCACACCAACATGCACACACATACACACACGAGCACACACGGTAAGACAAAGAGTGAGGAGCAATGGAGTTCTTAGATTACTTTCAAAAAGCTCTTACAAGTTCAAATCAATTACAAGCTGCCCCCAAAAATGAGCTCTCTAGCTCTATTTATAGTTTTTGACTAGGTTTTGGCCGTGTCCAGACCTAGTGTCCGGCCTAGTTAAAAATTAGGTTCTCTACCCTATTTGGAGGTTCAAACGAAGTCTAAAAGATGTGAAAACTGACAGGTAGGTACTTCTAAAGCTCCTCAAGCTCAAGGACTCCTTGGCTTGCACAAAATGGAGCTACAAAAATATGAAATGGTATTTACAATGGTTTTAAGTGATGAGAATCACTATTTTTGTAGGGGTTTCTATTAACATTTTGACATACATTTCTTGGAGCTCCCTACTTGCTCCTTCTCCTTGTGTGTCCACCTCTTTTATATGCGTTAGTGTCCTAAAAAAATATTGGCCTACTTGCCAGATCATCATTGACTGCTCTGTCTACTTGTACTTTCTCTTCTCTCTGACTCCCTTCGTAAGCTTCCTTGCCTTGTGAGTCCTTCAGTTCCAACAATCTCCAATTCAATCACAACCGCTAGTTCCACCACTCAGAATCCATTTGACTCAAACTGCCACAACGAGTGAGGTCTCACAGGTGGCAACCACTATACCTACTGCCATCCCCATCGTGACCACCACAACAGTTGAGGTTCCCATTGTGACCAAAACTTTTGTATTAGAATCTTTTACTTTCCTGTCCATTAGCTTGGATATAGAAGATATCAATACCACCTTTGGCTTTGAGATACTAGAGGTGTTGTCCAGTGATCTCTAGTTTTCAGACACACAATTCGTTTCTCAAGAATATGAATGACCCGCTTACCCAACCACACCGTCAGAAGGGGGTGAGGACTCGGACTTTGAAGAAGAAGATGACGAACGCACCGTGATCGATGATGATGTAGACGATTCTAAGGAGAGTGAGGGAGAAGAACATTGATCAGAGACACAAGTTGAAGCTCAAGTGGACACTAGCACATATGAAGAAGAGTCAGTAGAAGCAGCTGCATATACGATAGCCATCAAACGGCTACATGCCACAATGAAGAAGGTTTGCGCGAGGAGCAAGATAACTAAGGAATAGATTCAAGCCATTTTGTAGCAAGAATTGGCCAACGGTGGCTTTGAGGAGACATTCATTTCAGCTACAAATGAATTGGTCCAATCAATCGGTGAGTTAGAATACTCACATGGCATAGTGAATATATTCATGTACTGATGGAACCTGTGACATCCGCACCCACTCTGGGTTCTTCAATCATTGATCTAACTGTGAGCGAAGCCACTACCCTTGTACATACCACTAGTGAAACCACCACTTCTTCTTCCCTAGCACCAACCCAACCCTCCATTGATGTTGTAGAAAGTCCCTACATTTGCATTCCATCACCTATTTCCATTTGGCCCCCGATCTCCAGCTCAGTTATGACTAACCCTCACATTGCATCTGTCTTCACTCCACATGTCCTTATGCCACTAGTCATTTCCAAACCTCCACATTTCCAGTCATACACCACCAATCCATTGTACACCTTTAAATCGTCTACACAACCACCCTCATTCTACCCCTCTTTCACATCTTTTCTATATTCGCAAACCTCACTTTTCTCCTTTGTAATATCTTCACAGGAATTCAGTTCACTAGCTCCTTTCTTATGGCCACCAATCACACCACTCCACTCAGCTCTCACAACACCATTGCACCCCCACCTCCTCCAATCGACCCACTTCACTATTTCACATTACCATCTCCAAAAGCACCTCCAGTGCATTGAGATTTCACCCAGTGCCTCACTGGATGCACATGTACAAGCATCAACCATATCAATTAGCACACTCCACACGACACCCATCACCGCACACCTTGCCACACTTGCCACATCATCCACCATCTGAACCCCAACTCCCATACCCATTGCATTACAACCCACCATGCATGTATCGTTTCCCACATTCACATCATCATCATCTTCCACTGTTGAGTTGCCATTCAGTAGATGATATAGTGCCTTCAACAAATTAACACCAAGTATTCTTCGTTAGGGCGACAACATTTGGCCCTTCAACAGACGACCAAGGAATTGCAAAAATAGCTGGATACATTGACCTTGCAAAATCAAGAACTCAATGTGAAGTATCAAGTCTTGGAAGTGGAGCACCATAAGCAACAACAAATCCTCGAGGCACAAGTAGAGGAGCGTGTGAAAGAAATTGAGTCTCAGTTAGATGTATATTTCATGAGCAATGCTCAATTACATGCAACATGGCACTCCTTTGGAGGCACCTGAATGTAGCAAAGGAAGAAAATCAACGACTCCAATAGCAAAACCGTGAAAACTTTGAAGCTACATTGGATCATCCAGAGACACCCATAAGCCCCTCATGCCTTAGGGCAGTTCCTCCTGAGTCCATGCAAATCCTATTGGATGACCACGTACATGTGCTAGAAGATTATGATAGACTATAAGTAGAGTGCACGATGCTCAAGGAAGCAAACAAGCAATTGACACTAAAGGATTTGTTAGGACCTACGATTGTGCAGGAGGTCACCCCACCGACCCTCCTTGAAGAATTGAATGAGCTACGAATGAAAGTCTAGGAGTTGCAAGCCCAAGTATATTGTATGACAGAGGCTCCTAGACTGGAATCCCCACCTGATTTACCAGAACTAGACGAGACTATATAGATCCCAATGGATGACATGTTTGAAGAAGAGTACATACCATTGCCTGTGGTTGGAGGTAGATCCTCAGAAGCAGGTCAAGATACATATGAGTTACCTCCACCAGCATGGTCGAAGACAGTTGAAGAACTCAGCAAAACACATTTGGCAAGAGTTGATGCTCAGTTACATGCAATGGCAAATATTGAAGAAGTTATTTTACAGTCTCCATATTTTGCCGCTATAGCACCACATCGACACATAACTACTAGTGAGTTGTAGTATAAACCTTACTTCCTCTTAATTGCCGAATATAATTTATAGATTGACAGCATCACTCAGAAGTGACCAATGCACACCACTCAGTTCGAGCCAAAAGATGTCCCCCCCCCCCCGAAAGTTGAAAAGGGTCATATTTATCAACCTACATGGAGGACAAAATTACTACAACTATATCCAGAGAGGATGCATACGTGGATGCGTGTACCCACCCATCTCAAATACAACCCGTGCTATGGACCGGTTCCTAGAAGATGTTCTTGGAAGGCCTTTGCAATTAAAGTTCAGAACAACCAACAATGTTAAGACTGGCTCAACTAGCCTTATTTAGCACCCCCCTGGAATAATACACCTATAGTGGGGTACATGATGGCTGTCATTCGTCGTTGGTTACCCTGCCTGCATTGTATGACTGACGTTGTCGTGCAAATGACAGAGAAAATTTTTGATATGATGCAAATGGTCTTCAAGACATTCAGGCGTGTCAAGGCTCCAATGGTGAACACCCCCGGATTGGAACATGGAAACTTGGATTTAGTGTACGATATGGGCACGACACCATCGATCAAGGTATGTTATGTGTGGCACTACCGATTGAAATATATGCCTACTTGCTACAAGCAGACATTTGAAATGTTCACTACTAGATTCTAGGGTACCATTCAGAAGTATTTATCAGAAGACCTACTCATCTGCTACATTTTTTTGCATGCGAACGAGTGATGTACTCCGAGCATTATCAGAGGCCACCTCCTGACAAACCCCAACCCATTGATTGGGAGAAGTTAGAAAAAGATCTTATCAGGGGCATTCGAATATCGGAGCACACCCTTGCCATAGACCTCCTCAATAACTACATTACCCATGCATGATCAAGTTCTATTAGGGACGACAGAAACGAGGAGGAGAGGAGTGTTCAAGGCACATGACTAAGTACAAGATCCCGTCATAGACATAGAGGAAGCACATAGGGCCAAAGAGGAGCTCATAAGTGGTATTCAAGCATCGGTGCTTATCTTCTTATTAAAAACAATTATTTCATAACCCAAAAAGTGATTTTTATCACTAAAACAATGTAACATATGTACATACATCTGATTACCGCATGAATGACTCCATTTTGTGCAAGTCGAGGAGTCCTCAAGCTTGAGGAGTCTAAGTAGATAGCTCATACCAATTTTCATAATTTCTGGAAGCCGTTAGCTACCTCAAATTAGATGTAGAACCTATTTTTTAACTATGTCGATCACTAGATGTGAAATTGGTCAAAACTATGCAAAAACTATAAATAGAGCTAGAGAGCTCATTTTGAGAACTTTTGCAACTTTTTGAGACTTATAACTTCTAGACCAATAGAGCTATTGTAACTAGTTGGTGATGAATATGAGGAGTTCTTTTCTTGCCTTCTATTGACCTCCATCGCCACTTTCCTCGTGTATGTGTGTGTATGCAATTGCATTTCTCACCATCACCTTCGTGCACTTCACTTGCTCTTGATATTCATATCGGCCTATCCTCTCCGCAGATTGACAATTACAAGGTGGAACTATTCATGCTGGTACTCACCATTGTACTAGAGTAACACAGGGAGACTAAACTAAAGTTGAACCCAAATAAGTGTCATTTCCTGGTGACAAAAGGAACTCTCTTGGGACATGTGGTATCTGCTAAAGGTATGACTTCAAACCCAGATAAAATTATTTGTATACTAAATTTACCTAAACCCAAATCTTCTAAAGAGATTTAGGGCTTCTTGGGGCATAATAGGTACCACAGAGGATTTATCAAAATCTATGCAGAGATAGCCAGGCCACTGGCTAGACTTACACGTAAAGAAGTGCCCTTTAAGTGGGAAGAAGAAGAAGAAAATGCTTATCAGATATTAAGGTCCAAATTGGTGGTTGCACCAATTCTTATCACACTAGATTGGTCAAAACTTTTTCATGTACATGTAGATGCCAGTGCATATGCAGTGGGTGTAGTTTTGACGCAACACAGTGAAGAATACAAACTTGACAGACCTATTCAGTATGCTAGTCGAATTTTGACAAAGGTTGAAAAAACATTATAGCGACACAGAAAGGGAGGCCCTAGCAAAGGTTTTTGTTGTACAAAAGTTTCCTCATTACTTGCTAGGAGTAAAATTGGTTATCATAACTGATCATCAATCGCTCAGATAGTTACTGAATAAGCCACAAGCGACTGGTAGGGTATGGAGGTGGCTACTTTTGTTCCAAGAATTCAATTTTTTTGTAGTCCATAGACCGGGTAGAGAAAATGTTATGGCGAACCACCTATCTAGGATTAACACAATGGATCAAGAAATTGGAGTAAATGATGATTTTTTGGATGCTAAATTGTTCGTTGTACAATCAAAAGGTTGGTATGATGACATTAAGAATTTTCTTACCATTGGATTGTATCCAGAGAACGCAAGCTTTGTGCAAAGGAAGAGGCTACTAATCAAAAGTAGACCTTTCACATTCATTGATGGAAAATTATATAAATAGGGAAAAGACAACCAGTTTAGGAAGTGCATGGAAGAAGAATAAGTCAGGCAAATACTTACATCTGCACATGAAGGAGCAGGTGATGGGCACCTTCCAGGACACATTATGAACCAGAGAATCCTTGATGCAGGCTTATGGTGGCCTACATTATTCAAAGATGCAGATGAATGGGGAAGAGCATGTGATGTCTATTAGAGGTGTGGACCCAAGCCAACAAAGCAAAGGCACAACCCATTGGTTGTCTCCACTTCATGGCAACCATTTGAGAAGTGGGTGTTAGATTTCGTCGGGCCCATCTACCTTGCATCGATCTTGAAGCGAGAAAAATATCTATTGATCACCATTGACTATGCAACAAAGTGGGCTGAAGCTATTGCCTCCCATGATTGCACATCACAAACAGTTGCTGATTTCCTTTACAGTAACATCATTTGCAGATTTGGGTGTCCTCTTGAAATTTGTATAGACCAAGGTTCTCATTTTTTGAACAATGTCTTACATGAAATTTTTAATAGGTATAAAATTCTACATAGGACCTCTTGTGCCTATTATCCAAGAGCTAATGGGTAGGCAAAATCCACCAATAAAGTCTTAATTGCCATGTTAAGGAAGGAATGTATGTTACAACCCACTTCGGGGTAGAGCTTATTAAGCTACCCTCTCGACATACAGATTAGCTTACAAAGAAGCTACAGGATACTCTCCATTCGAATTGGTTTATGGGGTAGTACCTATTGAACACTTTGAATTTGTACATAGTTCACCAAAACTTGAATTCATGCAGGGAAAGAAAGATTGTGGTGTCTCTGAGAGGCTTGAAGCACTACACAAAGTGGAGGAAATCCATCGATATGTTGCACGACAATTACTAGAGACTCAAACGAGGAGGAAGGAGGTGCATGATCAGAGTTTGTGTAACAATAACTTACAAACAGGCATGTTATTTCTTCTCCATAGACCTCAAATCCACACACAAGAAAGGGGTAAATGGCATCCATACTGGGAATGACCTTATGGAATTAAAACAATGCTGAATTGGGGTGCAGTAGAGCTAGAGAATCTACAAGGAGAGGTACTACCACTAGTCAACATATCCAAGCTCAAGGCCTATCATCAACAAAAGTAAAGCCTTTTGGAATCACCTGGCTAGGCTCCAGGTTGTATATAATCTTTGGGTAGCTTGTCTTATTAATTTTCTTTCTTCATTTATTGCCAAGCCTTGACCACTTTAATAGCTTTGTTCAATTGTCAAAGAAAAAGAAGAGAGAGGTGATCAATGCATTCTACTCTGCTAAAAAAAAGAGTGAGAGGTGATCGATGCATTCTTCTCTGCTTGTACATCTCTCAAAAAAAATCCTCCCCTCCCCCCCATGCCCCCGCACCCCCTTCCCCCCCACCCCCATCACCCCCACCACCCCTCCCCTCAACCCCCCCCCCCCCTCTCCCCACCACCTCCCCCCACCCCCCCACCCCTCCCCAACCCCCCCACGCCCCACCCCCCCCTCCCACCTCCCCCTCCCTCCCCCAAACCCACCCCCCCCTCTCCCCTCTTTATATAAGGCCTTTTATCTCCCATGATATGCACCGGCGTGGAATTTTCTCCTAAGGTTAGTCTCCTTGCCCCCCCCTCCCCCCCACCAACCATAGGATAAACTTAATGGTTGGTTGTGGTCATTTTTTATTATTTATTTTCTTTTTTGTAAGTCTCCTTTTTGCTCTATAAAACTCTGATTTTTGTGCTTTTTAGGTCGTTTTTAGGGTTTTTTGACTTGATGATTCAGATTTTGGGGCCGATTTGCCCATTTTTTCGTATTTTGTACATGTTTTATTCATGTCTCTCAAGCATTCATATTTGCATCACCTGCACACTTGTTTTCTAGAGTTGCACTAGATTCCATTGTAGCTAGCCTTCATAGATGCCCACATCCCCTCACTTAATCTCCTCCACTCTTGTTCTAAGAAGCTCTGGGATTCTACTAATAATGATGGATAGTTGTCTACATCCTTTCACCACTTGATCATAGTGCTCTTTCTCGACCTTGTGGCAGCACGGCTTCTTCTGTCCCCCAGTAGGTTTCATCCATGGCCACCGAGGAGTATTCTGAGCTTCCACCATCTACCTTGGATTTAGCCACCCTCCCTCCATAGGTATGTGTTCCTGTATCCCAGGCTCTTGATCCTTCCATCCTTGTGGCCCCAACCTATCCAATCTCTATAGCCTCGATCCATTCCATCTCTGTGGCCATGACCCACCCCAACCCTGTGGCCCTGACCCCTTCCATCTCGGTGGCCTTGACCCATTCCATCCTAGTGGCCCCGATCCCCTCCATCCCATGTCCCACTTCCCCATACCCTCGCCCTCCTTATGCCCCCCTGCATATCCTTGGTTACAACATCCCTTCCATGTTTCTCCCTATCTGGGTCCTCTTTGTATAGCCTTGGGGCACCCCCCCCAAAGCCTCCACCTTCCTCTCGCCACTCCGACTCATTTCGTCGGTTTAAGTGGTCATCCCACACATAGCTCTTATAGCCACTCTAATTTTTATATACCACATCCACCTTTTATCTCCATAGTTGATTATTGTGATCCATCCTCTTCCCTATCCCTTTGTCTCCACCTTGACATGCCTCCTATCCCTCTCATTGAGCTCCTTCCAGAGGATCGCCTTCATCAGGCTTGTCTTTGGCATCTAGCCTCCATCCTCTTCTCCAATGCTAAGGGTGCTGACATTCATGTCGTGCATCTCACATTCCCCCACTTTCCAGCCGATTCCCTCACCCCTGCCATCATCACTACTGGCATCGGTTCCAGTGACATTTCATATCGTGCCTTTCTTGTTGGTGTAAATCACAAGCCTACACATTTGGCTTGGAAGTTATCATGAAGACTCTACATACATGAAGAACCATAGGAACATATGCTAGTGGTTAATTACCACTTTATCTCATTTGTAAAAGCCACAATGACTTGGAATCTTTTGTAACCACCTAGCAAAGTGAGTCGTGGAAAAAGTAGCCTATCTAATTGAGAGAATATCTCCAAGCTTTTAGGACCTTGATCATAGGAAGCCAAAATTTGAATTTGAATTCAATTTTTTGCACATATCCTATAAAAATGTACTTAGAAAAGTCGCGGGTAGATCACTTCATTTCCCGAGGCTTACTCTATTGAGTTTGAGTGTTTGTAAGGACTACATCATAGCTTACACCTCTCTATACCATTTGGCAATGCTAGACATGCCAATGGAATTGTAGACAAGTGTTAATCAATAGATACATTTACATCATTCATCTTTATGTTCTCTGCTAGTCAACTCAAAAGTCTGTCAACTTGTCAAGGACATATCTCGGTCAATTTTTGATAGCATGTAGTAGACTTCAAGCTGAATCCAACAAGATTTGGATCACTGAATTTGGAGTAGTATTTGTCCTAAAAAGTCGGGGGTATAGCTAAGTTTGCTAAATTAATTTCTCTGAGTATAGTTTGTCATTTTACATCATTCTACTTGCAAATGGTAGCTTACTAAGTTGATTGAATACCCCTAGAAGGAATTTTATCAATTTCTACTCTGCTGGTCACATTGAGCAAAACTTTCAGCAGGTGTCTAGACCAAAATAGAAAGTTTTCTTGAGTTTGTGACTTTTAAAGTTATCTGTTTTGATTCAATCATTGCACACATCATTTCCAAAGTACATAGGCCATTTCTTGGTGTCATTGGAATGCTAAGGAAGTCTACTAATCAAGTGTGAAGCTAAAGAGGGCTGGTACAAAGCAGGTTTAGCAGTACCTACTCAGTTTCCTAGATCATCCATCCATCTTTCCCAACAGTGGTATCAGAGCAAATAAGGTAAAATGGGAGATGGTTTTCCTTCATTTATTGACAATTTGGACAGGAACAATTATCAAGCTTGGTCTCTAAGGATGAAGACCTACTTACAAGGAAGGAGTCTCTATGGATACATCTCAAGAGATGAGGAATCGCCCTCATTCAAAGCAATAGGTTTGCCAACCAAGGAGGAGCAAGAAAAACTCAACACATGGTGTGCAAGGGATGCATTGGCAAGGTCTTATTTACTCAACTCTATATCTGACTTTCTTTTACCTCATATCAGAAATTGTAAGACTTCCCAAGAGACTTGGGAAACCTTGTCATCATATTTTTCCTCCAATACAAGGGCTAGGAAAAATTAGTTGTGGATTGAGTTCACAACACTAAGGAAGCAACCTAAGCAAGCTGTTTCAGAATTTGTGACCAAGATCAAAGATGTTGTAGATCAGTTAGCAAGCATAGGAGAAGAGATTGAAGAGGAACAAATTGTAAGGCAGGTAATCAATGGAATCAAGGCTGATGACAAGTGGGAAAGCTTCACCACTGCAATGGATCTCTACATGGACATGCACACTCCAGATCTCACAACTCTCATGGGACAACTATTTACACATGAAGCAAAGCTTACCATGAGAGTGGAGATACTTCCAAAGGTAACAACTCTTCTGCCCTATACACTGATAAGAAATCTAAGGATAAAGGCAAGAGTAAGAAGGTGGAAGATGAAGGCTCTACCTCCCGAGCCAACTATGTAGGGAGAGGTAGATCTTCAAGAGGAAGGGGCAGAGGAGGTAAGCAAGGTAGGGGGAGATCCTATAACTCATCACCATGTAACATTTGTGGTTTATCAAATCACACCACAGATGAGTGTTACAGGAATTACGAAAATCAGAGAGGAAGAGGCTACCAAAGAGGTGGATACTCATAGTCTAGAGGAAGGTTCAACCATCACCAAGGCCACAACAACAATTACAACTACAACAACAATTACAATGGCAACTACCAAGGAGGATTTAGAAACAGAAAGGACTACAACAACTACACAGAGGAGCAGGATGACTCTCTCTTGATCATGAACATGACTTCAAAGTCAGGTACAAATGATGATCACTTATTTTATATTGATTCAGGGTGTTCAAATCATGTGGCTGGTAATGTTGCACTACTCTCTGATCTTGAGGAACCAAAAGGTAAACACCAAGTCCAAACAGGTGATGATACAAAGCATTCTGTATCTAAAGTTGGAAATGTGAAGACTTGTGATGGTAATCAGAATTTGTTAAGCAGGGTACTCTATGTACCAACCATTATAAAGAACTTAATGAGTGTTGGTCAGATTGTAGAGAAAGGGTTGCAGGTCAGATTCAATCAGTATTGAGCATTTGTGGAGGACGCAAGACATGGATTCAAAAGGATAGCTAAAGGAGAAAAATCAGGTAGACTTTTCACTTTTGAGTTGGAAGATACAAAGAACATTGCATTATATAGTTATAAAGATCAAACACTTTCAGAGCTTGAGATTTGGCACAAGAGATTAGGGCACATAGGAGAAAGGACCTTGAAGCAAATGTGCAGGGACCAATGTGTGCTTGGGATACCTAATGTATCCAAGCAACATATGATTTACAAGTGTGGTGCTTGTCAATTTGGTAAGTCTCACAGGCTACCCTTCTCCAAGAAAGGATTTATGCATGAAGACTATCTAGAGCTTGTACACACAGATGTATGGGGACCTAGCAAAGACCCCTCAGTCTCAGGTTCAAGGTACTATGTGTCTTTTATTGATGATTATAGCAGATGGACTGTATTATACTTTATGAAGCACAAGGATGAGGTATTTAATTGTTTTAAGAAATATCTTGCACTAGTTGAAAATCAGACAGGAAGGAATTTGAAGAGGCTAAGGTCAGATGGAGGAGGTGAGTACTTCTCCAATGAATTTGAAGACTTCTTGTAGGACAGAGGCATCAAAAGGGAAATAACCACAAGGTATTCTCCTGAACAGAATGGGGTAGTTGAAAGAAGAAATAGGTTAATTGTTGAGACAGCTAGATCTATGCTTAATGAGAAGAAATTACCTAACTATCTATGGGCAGAGAGTGTTTGTACTGCCACATATCTCATAAACAGGTTACCATCAAAGTCCCTTGATGGTATGACACCCTATGAAGCTTGGCATGGTAAGAGACCATCATTAGATCATTGCAAAATTTTTGGGTGTGTAGCATATGTACACATTCCTTCACAGGTAAGAGGAAAGCTAGATCCAAAGGCTAAAAAATGTATTTTCATTGGATATGATTTAAATAAAAAAGGTTACAGGTTTTATAACCCTACCAATAAGGGATTTATGGTAAGCAGAGATGTGATCTTTGATGAGAATGATTCTTGGTATGAGAATGAATGTAGGAAGGTCAAACTACCCTATGATTTAGAAGAAGAATTTCCAAAACTTACAAAGGAGGAACCTACTCAGGATGGAGAGTCAAGTTCAGATGATGAAGATACAATCAACCTTGAAGAGTTCAAGGCTTGGAAGTCCAAAGGGAAAATGAAGATGAAGAAGCTTGAAGACATACCTGAATCTTCAACTCAATCAATCAGAAGATCTCAGAGAGAGAGAGAGCAAAAAACCTATTAGATATGGGTATGATACATCTCTTGTTACTAAACATTCAGTTTATCTTGCAAAGGATTTGTCAAATGAAGAACCAGGTTCATATGAAGAAGCAATCACCAATTCAGAATGGAAAGAAGCTATGGATGAGGAGATTGAAGCACTCAAGGAGAGTGATACATGGGAGTTAGTACCCAAGAAGGACTCCATGAAGGTAATGGGATCCAGATGGATCTATAAATTGAAAAGAAATTCTGATGGCACAATTAATAGGTACAAGGCTAGATTGGTAGCCAAGGGTTTTGCACAAACCCAAGGCATTGACTATGAAGAGACATTTTCTCCTGTGGCCAAGATGCCAACAATTAGAGTGTTGGTTAGTGTGGCTGCATCAAAGAATTGGAACATGTACCAATTGGATGTCAAGAATGCTTTCTTGAATGGATGGATTTCGGAAGAGGTTTATATGTCACAACCTCCTGGCTATGAAGACCCTAAGAAGGTAACTTATGTTTGTAAATTAAAGAAGGCTTTATATGGATTGAAGTAGGCACCTAGGGCATGGAATTAGAGGCTAACTACATACCTCCAAGACCAAGGTTTTGTCATGAGCAAGGCTGACTCTTCTCTGTTCATTAAGAGAAGTAATTCAGAGGTAATCTATCTCTGTGTTTATGTTGATGACATCATCATTACAGGTAATGATGTCAGTGGAATCAGAAATATCAAAAGCCAAATGATGAAGGAGTTCAAGATCAATGATCTTGGGCTATTGAAGTATTTCTTGGGACTTGAATTAGTTTATACTAATTCAGGGATATACATTACTCAGAAAAAGTGTGTACAGGATATGTTGAAAAAGTTTCACTTGCAGGATGCTAAAGCAACAAGCACTCCAATGGAGGTGAACCTAAAGCTAAGTGCCCATGAAGGTGATGAAGTCCAAGACATTACAGGTTATCAAAGTATGGTAGGTAACTTGAACTATGCTACTCTTACAAGAATTGATATTGCATATGGAGTTAGTGTGCTAAGTCAATTTATGCACAAGCCAAGGATACCTCACTTAGAGGCTGCCAAAAGAATCTTGAAGTATCTCAAGGGTACACATAACCATGGTTTGTACTTTCCTTACACTTCAGATATTGATATAAATGTTTACTCAGATGCAGATTGGGCAGGATGCAAGGATGATAGGATAAGCACTTCTGGATACATTTCTTTTGCAGGTGACAAACCAATTTCATGGTCTGCAAAGAAGCAACCAACTGTTGCATTGTCTTCTACAGAAGCAGAGTATAGAGGGCTAGCTAATGCCACTCAAGAAGCAATTTGGATTAAGCTTTTGTACACAGAATTGGGCTTATATACTAGGCCTCCAATTATCTTTGGAGACAATACAAGTTCTCTTCACCTTGCAGCTAATCCTATCTATCATGCCAGAACAAAACACATAGAAGTTCATTATCATTATGTGAGAGAGAAGTTGCTAAGCAAGGATATTCAGCTAACTTATGTGTCAACCAACATGCAATGTGCAGATTTGCTGGCTAAAGCTTTGGATGGGACCAAACTTTGTAGGTTCAAATCTATGATTGGATTGCAGGATATACTTGAAGAATGAGGATGAAGACTTAAGCCAAAATGCTTGGCTTGAGGGGGAGTTGTTGGTGTAAATCACAAGCCTACACATTTGGCTTGGAAGTTATCATGAAGACTCTACATACATGAAGAACCATAGGAACATATGCTAGTGGTTAATTACCACTTTATCTCATTTGTAAAAGCCACAATGACTTGGAATCTTTTGTAACCACCTAGCAAAGTGAGTCGTGGAAAAATTAGCCTATCTGATTGAGAGAATATCTCCAAGCTTTTAGGACCTTGATCATAGGAAGCCAAAATTTGAATTTGAATTCAAATTTTTGCACATATCCTATAAAAATGTACTTGGAAAAGTCGCGGGTAGATCACTACATTTCCCGAGGCTTACTCTATTGAGTTTGAGTGTGTGTAAGGACTACATCATATCCTACACCTCTCTATACCATTTGGCAATGCTAGACATGCCAATGGAATTGTACACAAGTGTTAATCAATAGATACATTTACATCATTCATCTTTATGTTCTCTGCTAGTCAACTCAAAAGTCTGTCAACTTGTCAAGGACATATCTCGGTCAATACTACTCCAAATTCAGTGATTCAAATCTTGTTGGATTCAGCTTGAAGTCTGCTACATGCTATCAAAAATTGAAGACATTTCATTCAGAAGGTTCAGAGAAATCGTCGTCGAGGTGCTCACTGGTCTATTTGTGCTACAGTCCTAAAAAATTGGGGGTATCAAATTAATTTCTCTGAGTATAGTTGTCATTTTACATCATTCCACTTGCAAATGGTAGCTTACTAAGTTAATTGAATACCCCTAGAAGGAATTTTATCAATTGCTACTGTGCTGGTCACACTGAGCAAAACTTTCAGCAGGTGTCTAGACCAAATAGAAAGTTTTCTTGAGTTTGTGACTTCTAAAGTTATCTGTTTTGATTCAATCATTGCACACATCATTTCCAAAGGACATAAGCCATTTCTTGGTGTCATTGGAATGCTAAGGAAGTCTACTAATCAAGTGTGAAGCTAAAGAGGGCTGGTACAAAGCAGGTTTAGCAGTACCTACTCAGTTTCCTGGATCATCCATCCATCTTTCCCAACATTTCTTACCTCTATTTTGGATTGTCTCGTGAAGAGACAATCGCCTTTTGCCTCCATCTGTTTGGCAATGATGACATGCCCATCCCACACCAGCTCGCCCTCCTCCATTACTTTATTTTCTATTTTCTATTTCGTAGCCCTTCCTTTGCCATTCCACTATACGATATTCATATTGCCCATCCACTTTTCTATTTTCTACACACTCGCCCATATCCATACGCCTCCCTTATGTTTCAGTCATTCACCCTTCGTTCTCGGCGGTACCATACTACCATCCATCGAGGGACAAGATCGTTCTCCGTGTATTCAACACCCGTCTTAGCATGGCTCTATCATCTACCTGGTCTACAGCCCCTTCCACTTCACCCCACCATTACCTAGTCCCACCCTCCACACGCACCTTGTCATTCCCCTCATTCGCATCTTCCATCACCCACCAGATTTCCGACACCTTATAGTTCCACTCAACCGAGGTCGAATCCCATTGCAACCACCACTCCACCCCCAACTGGTGAGTCAAAGCCCGTTTGATGGATTCGTTTCCGGAGAGTAGCCTACCCTCTCCTTTCCCTATAGCTCCATAGTCTTTACCGTCACCCTCGTAGACCATGCCGCTCTGCCTGTTACATCGTCGGCCATTTCCATTGAGTCAGCATCCACCTCCCCTCATCAACACTCCCCTCTTGCTTCTCCTACATGCCCCCAGCCTACCCAAGCACCCCCTCCGCGAGTCTCGGCACCTTCCATCCCTGATAGCCTTGCCGACGATCCCCCCTTCCTTGGTCTCCTTAGAGATGCGAGCCTCATTGCGAGCGATGGGGCCGATGCTATGTGCCACTCCCTTGAATCAGTCTCTATGACAACATCACTACACCAACATTATGCCTCAACCATTGAGCGCATCCATGCGTTGGCCGTCGTCTAGTGGCAAGATGAGCATAGTCTACACTTAGAGAGAGAAGAGCAAGAGGCATACACAATGATTGTGCAACGTAGAGAAGCAAGCGCAAAGTGAGCAAGAAGTGTGACTTAGGTAGAGGAGTGCTAAGCTAGGCAATCAAGGGTCACAAGGTCCCATTCAAGCTCTGTATGCATCGACAGAAGGTGTCCATCCCTCCTCCCCTATTGGAAGCTTGGGTGCAATGTGTGCACAAGTGCAAGCTCTTGGAGAAGGTGGAGGTCTGGTGTAGAGAAGGTCCCCAATAGAAATAACCTTTGGTATTTTGTAACCTTGTTGATTGTGTACTAGTTGGGATTATACATTTTGCACAGAGAGCATTTGGCTTGTGCTTTACATCGTTATTGTACTTTTCTCTTCATAATCAATCTACAGACGTTTTCGGTGTCCTTGTTTCTCTTCTTCCCCTTCTTCCTTCTCCTACAAACACTCAAGTCCCTTTCTGTACAAGCATCTCCCAACACATGGAAAATGAAAAGAAAAAAAAAGAAAAACAACCAAAACAAAAACAAAAGCATATATATATGTGCGCCAGTGTGCTATGACGGGTTAGTAGGCAAGTGGAGTCATCTTGGTCGGGTGGTTAGGATCGCAAGCTGATGATAGCTTCATCATAGGCTTGGACAATGACGTGTTTATATCTGTCTTGTGCTACACATCATAGCAGGTTGATAGGTGAGTGGAACCATCTTGGCCGGGCGATCGAGACCATGAGCCACATGCAACTTCGCTATGGGCTAGCACATATGTATGTGTGTACATCATGCATATGTGTCGTTGCATGCTATGTTGTGTTGGTAGACGGGTGGAACAAACCAAGCTGGGTGGTCAAGGCCATGAGTCACATCCAATTGCAACATAGGCCAACTCATGAATTAAAATAAACAAAGAAGAGGGAAAAGTTCCCACTCTTGAGGGGGAGAATTAAAGACGAGGAGGGCAGTGATCGCCCATATGAATGTGTTTTTGCATGTATGTATTTACAGGGATGAGAGGTTGGCTACTAATAGATCGATCCACTCAATGCCAGCACTAATGAAGGTATAATTATTATATGTGCATGGCTGGTTAGTTTGTAAGGAACTTATCAAATTCAACTCTTCCTATGTTATCATTAGGTTTGTTCCAAAGGCTGGTAATTGTGTACGTGCTTCCCGAAAATTCTTCACTTTTTTCTTGCTTCATGTTGGGTGATTGGGGTTTTTTGGGATGTGATTGAGGTTGCACTTTAAAGGGCCTCTTTTTTACTCATACATCCATAGCAGTTATAGAGGGGATTATCAAATTTAGATGGTTCAATAGAGTGCATGTTTTGTTGTTTCTTTTTGTTGCATGATTTTTTTGGGTTGACCTTTTTTATGACTTTGCAGGTGATAAGGATGTGACGATGGAAGAGGACTCCACCAAGGTATGCAAAGGATTTGTGTTGATTTATAACAGGTATTGTCGATTGACTTTGTGATTGCAGGACAATCTTTGAGGGTGGGCCCATGATTGCATTAAGGATATCCTTTTCGAGTCATTAATTTCAGGTATCGCATTAATGATTTGGATTGAGGGGAGCGTGTGGATGATATGGTTTTTGTTTGAGCTTTGTTGTGTGAGAGAATGAGTTGAGGGAGAAGTTGGATATAAGTAGGTATGGGAGCATCTGAGCCATGGTGCAATGGATGTGAGTATGTGCGTACATGGATATAGGTGATGGTATGGTTGGTGGGGTGAATTGAATGTGTGAAGGAAATTCTTGTGCATGAAGATTATGCATAAGTAGAGAGTTTGGGATAAGCCTCTGTGATTGATCATGGCTGAAAGGTTTTGGGATGCTAGTATTAGGGTACTTTATGTGAGTTCACCATGTGAATGAGTGGCAAGTGGAACAAGCTTCCAAGTTTGCTCATCAAGGAAGACTTTGCAAGCAAGAAGGGAAGAGTATGTTAACTCAAGGAAGGCTTCACAAGCAAGAAGGGAAGAGTATGTTAACTCAAGGAAGGCTTCACAAGCAAGAAGGGAAGAGTATGTTAACTCAAGGAAGGCTTCACAAGCAAGAAGGGCAGAGTATACTTGGATGGATATCTTTTCAAAATTCTATGTTGAATATGGATTTGGAGTCGAAGGGCTTGATTGCTTTTGGAAAATGAGACAGAAGTGTGTTCCTGTTAATGTTGCAATAGATATTTTTATTGGAACTAATTTGGTGGACATGGCATGTGCCAAGTTGAAGGACTTGGAAACTTGTAGGTGCATCCATAGCCAAGTGGCTGAAAAAGATTGGGATACTGATGTGTATTTGAGGAGTGCACTTTTAGATACATATATGAAATGTGGATGCATCAAAGATGAAAAAGAAGTTCTTAACAATGTGACATGTTTAAATTCAATGTCTATCAATGCAATCATCTCTAGGTATGCCCAACATGCACTTTGTGATGAGGCAATGATGTTGTTTCATAAATCACAAAATGAAGGCTTGATTTCTGATCGATACACATTTGCAACCATATTCTTACAATAGTATAGGAGGGGGTCATTCTAGCTCATGTAATATGGTGCCATGATCTCAGAGAGGACAAAAGTGCTCTAACTCAAAAGAAGAAAATCTCCAGGTTGGATAGCTCGAAAGCATATGTGACATAGTTATGTGGCTTTGATATAGGAATGATACTCATGGGTGGTTGCTGGATCCCATTGCAACAGCCCTTGGAGAATGCATTTCCAAAGTAGCTACGACCATGTTGGTGTAGTATTCTTGGCAGACAAATGATCTCTCACTGAAGAAGTTCCTGAATGTGTCATGATTGGTGATTCATATTGGTGGGATCTTTATTGAATGTTACATGTTCCAAGGTGCAACAAATGACAACTGATCACATGACCAAAAGAAAAAAGAGATAGAGAGTGAAGAAGTGTGTAGGAGGCTAAGAAAGAGTGAGTGAGAGAAAGAGAGAGAGTCCCCACTTCTTGTTTCTCCCTTCCTTTTGGGTTTCCTGAAAAACTAGCTATTGTTTCTTGGCTTCCAATCAAAGACGAGTAAGTTTATCTAATGTTCACACCTTATCTCATTATAGTGTGGCCTTGTCTTCATTAACTTTTATGTTGTCACCTTCGCTTCATAAAGTTTGTTGGATATTTCTCCTTCTAAGAGTTAAATACATATATTGGCACTCTGCCCCCTATGGATGACAAGCGTTAATGTGTGTGTGTGTGTGTGTGAGAGAGAGAGGGAAAGTGGGAGAAAAGGGAGTGAGTGAGGAAAAATAGAAAGAAAGGGAGTAGGAGAAGGGAATAGAGGGAAAGAGAGGACAAGGGGAAGTGGGAAAGAGAGAAGAAAGGAGGAAGTGGGTGTGTGAGAAAGGAAGAAGGGGAGAGAGTGATTTAAACCATGTGTGTGACTACATGAGATAGAAAGAGAGGGATAAAAGGGGTGTGTGTGTGGGTGTGCATGTGTGGAAAGAGTGTGAGGGGGGTGAGTATATGTATGCATTGTCACGAGGAAGGAGATAAGGAAGAGAGCTCACACACACACTCTCACTCTCAAGGAGAAGCACACACACAGATTGAGGCAAGGAAGAATGATCTTCTTCTTCTTCTTCTATTACATAAAAGGAATGTACAAGAATGACCCAAAAAACAAGAATACAACAAGTGCAATATATAAAGATCAGTACATACGGAAAAACCTAATATCCATGAATGAGTGAGCTAGCAAGAAACAAATGTGTCATCACTCTCGGTAGATAAATCTAATAAAGCTCAATGAAGTATCCCTGACATATATTGGTATGACCACTTGTAGCTCAAGCGTAACCACCACCTCCTTTACTTGTCAATCCGCGGAGACATGAGGACCGGTATGAAGACCACGAGCAAGTGAAGGCACAAGTGTGTGAGTGAAAGCACATAAACATGCACACACATACACACACACGCGCACAACGTAAGATCAAAGAGAGGAACAATGGAAAGCTTCGATTGCAAAAGAGTTCTCTTACACAAGCTCTATTCTCTAACAAGCTACCCTAAAAAATGAGCTCTCTAGCTCTTTTTATAGTTTTTGACTAGTTATGGCGCTATCCAGACCTAGTGTCCGGCCTAGTTAAAATTAGGTTCCAGGGCTTATTTGAGGGCTCAAATGGAGTCTAAAAATGATGAAAATTGGTAGGATGATACTTCTAATGCTCCTCAAGCTCGAGAACTCCTCAGCTTGCACAAAATGGAGCTACAAAAATAGAAAATGGTATTTACAATGGTTTTAGTGATGGAAATCACTATTTTTGTAGGGGATTCTTCTGAAAAGTTGACATGTACTTCTTGAAGCTCCCTACTTGCTCCTTCTTCTTGTGTGTCCATCTCTTAGATGTGCTCCTATGCTTTGTCCTTGACCTTCAGCTTCAACACTCCCCCCCTCTCGAGTCTGTCGTCCCTGACAGACCCTTGTTGTAGTGGTTGTTCCATGTAGTGCTTTGAGAGGTAGTATCCATTCTGTATGAACAAGAGCCGTCTATCTTCCAAATTTGGCAGCGTTGGTTGTCCGGTTCTTCATTTGTCACTGCAAACCTTTGCAAGTCGTAGTCCCTTGGTATGTGCTTCTTTCGTGGATTTTTGCATGAATGCGTTGTTGTGAGCTTTCAAAGGCTATGAGTTGCTCAAAAGAGGTTATCAAGATTGAGTTGGAGCAACTGCTAGCTTCGAATTGCTTCCTAGGTATTGATGTTGCCCCCAGGATGTCCTCTAGCGCTTCTAAAGATGATGTTCAGAGTAGTCATGCCAATACTCATAACCCATAGTGAATGATAGGTAAGTGTTGGTGATGGAACATTGTCGATGAATGTCCATGTTGTTGGTCCACCAATGAAAATTTTTTGAGTGCCTGGTTCTGTCTCCTCTTTTCAAAGCAATGTTTCCAAATACTGAGAATTGAATTTCTTTATATTCTTTGACAAACAACATTGGGTAACTACACCAAGCTTAGTTTCACATATTCTCTTTAGCTCACCATAAGCAGGAGTCTTCTCATCTAGTATACATACAAGGATTTTCAGGGTACCAAACAAACTCTTGCAAATATCTCCTTGGATGCTCTCATACATACAGTAGTTAAGCATCACTCAAGTTGTGGACCTTCAAGATCTTCACTCCCACCATGGTAAGGGGAAACCATAGTTGTGAATGCCCTGTTCATGCTAAGTTCTTGACATCTACCAGATAAGGCAGCAATAATATCACCTGCTAGCCGAGACACACTTCTATCTAAACTGATAAATGTCCAATAATCAACAGTTCCACCTTCAATTAAGCATGACTCCTTCATGTTCCATGAGCCAAACCTTGGAACAATTTTTTCTCTCTCTCTTTTCTTTTCTTTCTCTCTCTTTTTTTTTTTTTGAAGGAACCATGCCACAAAACAAGAAGACAAACATTAGTATCAGTAAAACGAGTTGACATATGTCAATGTGCTCTTGTGCATGGGACTCTCAAATGTGTCTATGCACGGCCATGTAATGTGGCCCTATATTAATGCATATTTTGGAAATGCATGACCTGAATGGTGCAAAAGACAGGGTTGTGCAAGAAGCACATGGTTTCCGCGAGTCGAGGCTTTCAATGTTGCTTGTGGATGTTGATGTCGGCTTTGGTGGAGGTATCCATTGGATCTCGAAATGATGTAATTCTCCTTATTGGAATCCATTTGAGAACAGCATTTGGCACTTCAGGTGTCTTCATCTTTGGATGCTTGCTGAACTTTGGTATCTAGTGTGGTTGGCACATTGGTTCGGTGAAGGCTACTTGTACTTTTGGCTTCCAAACCCATACCCTTTTTGCATGTCTTCCCTCTATGGTTGAAGAGGTGATTTGATCTACTTTCGGACTCTGTACGCAGCCTTTTCTGATTTTGGCTTCTTTGTTGAGATTCTTCGCCTGTGGGAGAACATAGGTTGTTGTGGATGTAAGAGCTTCTTAGGTACCCACATCTGTAGTCGCCCTTCTTGAGTCACGGCTAATTTCTTAGGCACCCAAACTTGTCGAATATCTTGTGGTTGAGTTTGTCCTAGCTTCTGCATTCGTCTTCTGGCCTGGTGGGAGTCCCTAGAGGGGAATTGTGGGGTTAAGGCTGGTGGTTGCTCTCCTTTTCGTACCCAGATCTGCTTCATGCTCGGCACTACTTTCCTTTGGAAATCTCGTTGTCTATTTGATATAGCGGTTGTTTTGTTCGATTGTGCTTGCTTTGTTGGTTGAGTTGTAGTGGCGGCATTAGTCCTTGCCCCAGAGGAGGAGTCCGCTTGTCTTTGAGCCTGTTCTTCCATGATTGAGTTCTCCTGCGACATAGAGCTTTTGACACATACAACATCTCTTTTGCTAAGATAAGTCCTAGGAGAACTACAAGATGTGACATCTAGATTTGTGAGCATGCCACTTTCTAATTCTAATGTAAAGCATTGTCCCTGGACCCAAATTTGAAGAAGTTGACTTCTTAGGTTCAAGTTGACTGCATTGTCATAAATCCAATCTTGTCCTAAGACAAGTGGTTCTATAAGGTTCTCATCTTGACACACTAGCACTTTGACTTTCATTGGAACCTCTTGAAGGTAGATGGGAAGTTCCACCTCGCCCAAACAAGGGGTTTCCATACCTCCCAATCCTATGAGATAAGCTTCTATGGGATTGATGTTCAACTACAAGTCTTGGCAGTAGGAAAGTCTAACTACACTACTTGCTGCACCTGAGTCAATCAATGCTTTCACAGTCCTTGCACCCTTTCCTTGTCCTATCTCTATGGTCACAAAGGGACGTCGGTCAATGACTTGAGAAGTACTTATGCCTGATTTTTGGCACATATCCATGTGATATTTTGGGGCTTTTGATTTGACATCTAGGCCTAGTCGCCTTAACTGGTTTCTCCTAATACGCTCTCTGGCCTCTGCTTGTGCTTCTTCCCTCACTCTTAACTCCTCTTCCTTTCGCTTCTTAGCAGTGTTGAGTCTCGTAAGCATATCCTCTGTAAGAGGTTCTTGGTATAACTTGACTCTACATCCACTAATATAGTTTGGCAAGATATCTCCTTCTAAAGTAGCCAATTGAACCGCACCGCTAGTGGAAATTCTATTAATGACCATGGGTCCATATCCTCTTTTTTCCAAATTACGGGCATGTTGTTTTAGTGTGTAAACTAGCACTAGGTCTCCCTCTTTCAATCCTTTATCTTTGATGCATCAAAGTATGCCTTTTGTCTTTTCTTTGCAGCATAGATGCCTGCCGCTGCGCATAGCCTTGTCTCACCTAAGCGTTCTAGATCAAAGATCCTAGAGGACAATTCATGTCCATCCCACTCATGCTCTTTTGCTACTTTTAATGCTGGGATTAGAAAATCTAACGGTAGCACAGCATTCTGTCCAAAGACCATCTGAAATGGGGTGGCATTTAGTACTGCTTTATAGGCAACACGATAAGCCCAAACAACATGATGAAGCTGTTTATCCCAATCAGAGCGTTTGTTGTTTACAAGCTTGGTCAAGACATTACATAGGATCTTGCTTGTGCTCTCATCTTGTCCGTTAGCTTGTGGATGATAGGGGGCAGACTTCTTATGTATCACCAAGAATTCTTGGAGAAGATTTTCAATGACTTCATTCAAGAAATGCGTGCCTCTATCGCTTACTAGTTCTATCGGTAACCCATATCTCGTGAACACGTTCTCAAATAAGAACTTAGCCATAGTCTGAGCATCATTCTTTGTTGTGGCTTTCACTTCTACCCACTTTGTAAGGTAATCTATGGCTACAATAATATATTCTACATGGGAGTTTCTAGCTGGGGGGTTAATAGGACCTATGAAGTCTATGCCCCACTTCGAAAATGGACGCCCTCCCATCATTGGCCTCAAGGGCATCTCATCTTTTCTAACTGGATATTGTGCACGTTGGCATGTGTCACATTTCTTCACATAGGTATGTGCATCCATATGAAGAGTGGGCCACCAAAGTCCTGAGAATAGAATGGTCTTGATTACTCGTTCAAGACCGAAGTGCCCACCTGCAACACCACTGTGTGCAGTCTCTAAGACCTTTAAATAGTCTGATTCATGAATGCACAGTCTTAAGTAACCATCTTTTCCTCTTTGGTATAGGTTGTCTCCTACTAAGGCATAACCTTGAGCCTCATGCTCCATGCTTCATCTTCTTGCTAGACTAGCCTCTTTGGGTAATCTTCCCGACCTCATAAATTCTACCAATGGAGCGCTCCAATCTGGAATTAATGACACTTGATAAAGGGTTGCATGCTCCACTGGGGGCTTTTCTTGGCACACGGAACAATTCTTAATCCATTCATGAATTTCTTTGTCCATGCTAGGCCAATACACTCCTAAACGTTTTAGATTCTGCAATGTGCATTGTTTAGAATAATGATTTCCTAGCAATCCTTCATGAGCTTGTTGCAACCAACTACTATGTTCATCGTCCTCAACACAACAAGCTAATACACCCTCGAAGGTTAAGACTGGTACCAACTTATTTGCCCATTTAGGAACAACTTCTAAATTGAACAGATAAGCATCGGGTAGGTCATCAGACACTCCTTGCGGTGACTCTCCTGAAGTGATGCGAGAAAGGTGATCTGCCCGGAGGTGGGTTCTACCTTTTCTAACAACAACTTCAAAGTCATATTCCATTAGTAAGAGAAACCATCTTACTAAACATCCTGTATTGCAAGGTTTATTGACCAAATATAACAAAGCTTGATGATCAGTGAAAAACTTGAACTTATTGGCCAATAGATAGTGCCTAAACTTTTTCACGGCATACACCATGCCTAAGCCCTCTCGCTCAGTTGTGGTATAGTTTCGCTCAACTGCAGTTAGTTGTCTGCTAGCATATGCTATGTGTAAATCTAAGTTTCCTTCTCCTGTGGGTTGTGCTAGCACACATCCTATGGCGTGATTGGATGCATCCACATGGACATGGAATGGTTTATTCCAATCAGGAGTGGTTAGTATTGGTGTTGTGCACAAACGTTTCTTCAATTCATTGAAA
Source organism: Ceratopteris richardii (assembly GCA_020310875.1). Taxonomy (NCBI): domain Eukaryota; kingdom Viridiplantae; phylum Streptophyta; class Polypodiopsida; order Polypodiales; family Pteridaceae; genus Ceratopteris; species Ceratopteris richardii. The sequence continues at coordinate 32,825,948 of CM035406.1, forward strand.
GAATTTTTGCATTCATCGTTCGCCATCTTTCTCTTGCACTTAGGTCATCTCCTATATATGTGCATCTCTCTTTGTTCTCTTCAATGGTCACTACAATTTTCTTGGTATTTTCTTTATTATCATATGATTCTCCTATGATGGCCTCTCTCTTAGGCATTCGTACCAAAATTTTGCGGTCGTCAACTTCATATTTCTTGAAGTTTTCTGGTACTTCAAACAATGATTCCTCCTCTTCTTGTTTCACAGCTTTTCTTTTCTTTTTCTTTTGACTGCTCTCACTTCCCTCCTTCGAATTTACCATTTTAATGCTTGTGAGAGGTTCTTCTTCTTTTTGGTTAAACACTCCTACATCTTCTAAATAGTGCTTTTTCGAGTTAAAGCAACTATCCATCACAATGGACTCTAGATCATCGTCATTCTCCTCTTCTTCTATGATATCACTAGGGTCACATTCTTCTAGCAAGGGCTGACACATGAACACTGAGATATCATAACCCTCCTCATCACAATGAGGTGTCCATTGTTCTTCATTGACGGCAATGTCCATGGTAGCTAGGATTTCTGGCCAGCCATGAGGCTCAAATTCCTCATCTGGGAAGATCATCGGTGTGTAGGCTGGGTCTCTAACTGGTCTATCTCCTGGTGAAGTTCCTTCTTCTCTCGCCTTCAGGCGTTTTTCCTCTTCCTCTGGGACCTTGCACATCCACAAATGAGTATCTTCATGCAACCATGATGGAGCAGGTGAAATTTCAGAATGCACAGAGATTGAATCTTCTTTTGCCTTGTGGATAGGATTCCACTGTAGGGGTGGTACATCTCTGAAGGAGTAATCCTTCAAATTGACCTTGGTGGTGACCCCCAAGTGTTGTAAGTACAAGGAGTTGGTTCCCCAATCCTGTACTATTTGCAATTGTCGTAAGAAGGGTCTTCCTAGGACATCTCATAGACATTATTTTTCTCAAAGTCACATATAGCAAATGTATGTTCAAACTCTACACCACAAGTGGTTAGAGTTATCCCTTCAAGCAATCCTAGAGGTCTTTCAAAATGACCGTTGGCCATTTGAAGCTTCATTCTAGTTGGTCTTAATGTGGGTTTGCCCCATTGCGTCCACAAGGAGGTGGTCGCAATAGCAACACCAGCACCTGAATCTATGATTGCTTTGGTTGTGTAACCTTGATAGGTGATTGGAAGATAAGTATTACCTTCTTCACCCTCACACATGTCCCCTATTTTGTCTAGAGGTATCTCTGGTACTTTCTTCTTAGAGCGTGCTTTTGGCATATTGGACTCAAGTTTTGGGACCTGATCCTTCACATGATTCCACAGCTCGGGTTTTGCTTTGAGCAGCTCTTCTACAGTGAGATGACATTGAACCTTAGTGTTCTTCATGACATCAGTGTTCCTTGGGACCACAGAGTCTTCATGTCTTACCAGTATAGTGGGAGCTCTGATCTGAAGAGATTCAGATTCCCATGGGCTTGGAAATTGAGGTAGTTCTTCTAAAGTGTTAGATTCAAAATCTAATCTTTCGTCTTCTTGTTGTTCTGCTTCATCTCCATAAATAGATGGAATGTCTTGGGGAAATTGATCATGAAGGTCATCAATCTCATGAATAGGAGGGAAATTACCCTTCTCCTTGGCCCATTTCTCCTCTTGTATTTCCTGCAAGAACTCTTGAGAGTGCTCCTAAATTGAAGGAGGTATTCCAGTATCCGTGGAATTAGGAACATACCCTACCTTTGGTGGTGAGCTTCTTTTCTCAATAATTGGTTGAGCCTCTGGAAGTAAAGAAACTTGTGGTTTGTTTACCAACTGCTCTAATCTTTCTAGTAAGCCCTGGAAATGCAAATCCGGTTTGACAGAGTTTGTCTAATTGAACTTTTGACTAGTCTCGAGTATAGCTTGAGCTTGTTCAACCATTTTCATGCACATTTTCATCCGTTCAATCTCTAAATCCGCTCTAAGGTAACTCTTGTCTAGGTTTGCAGCTGTTGGCCCTTCTTGAAGTCGAGCCTGGTAGGCCTTGAACATCATGTCCAAGTCTTCTGGGGTTGGATCTGCCAGAACAGACCCTGGTTGCGGCCTATTTACAATGGGTGGTGGGGTGGGATGAGGTGGAGTGGATGGAGTGTCGGCATGTGAGGGGTTTTGAGATGCGATGTCTTCTATTTTTGTTTTTGCATCTTTCAAGCTTTCTTGTGGTCTTACTTGTCTCAATTGGGGCCTAGGGTTAGCATTTGTGTACATGACATTGGAGTATTCAGGCTCCCAATTTTGTTCCATGGGTGGTGCCTCATATTGATACGGATAAATCTCACTATGTTCAGGTGACTCTGTGTAATAAGCATGTGGACTACCTTCATGGGAGTAGTCTGAACTATGAGCATGAGAGTCATTCTCTGATATCAGTGGGGTTAGTGGCACCAATGCTCTATTTGGATTTTCCTCTCCCACAGCATACTTGACTGGAATCACGTTGGCAGGAGCTGGTGGTTGGTTTCCTAAGACTGGTTGTGGCCTATATTGTGCCTGATATTGCTGTTGTGGTCTATAATATGGCTGTTGGTATTGATTTTGATACCTACCTTGTGGGTAAGGTTGCTGATAATTCTGTCTAACAGCCTCCCTATTGTAGGGACAATCTTGAGCCGTATGGTTTGTGTACTTCCTTTCAATAGTGCAGTATGGGGTATTTCTTTCTCTCATGTTCTGGTTGTGCATTGGGCATACATTAGCCATGTGGTCGCCTCCGCAAGTATAACACCGATTCAATGGGGTGACTCTCTGTGTTTGTCTATTTTGGACTCCCGGCTTCTTGGCAACTTGCTCAACTATCTCCTCGATTTCCGTGGAGATTTTCGAAGTATGACTAGTAGAACTATCAGAATCCTTATACAGTTTGGACAATCCTAACTCCTCACCCAAGTTATCTTCTATGTCAATGCACGTCCGCACACACTCTTCTATGGATCTAGGCTCTTTCAAGTACACATATGATCTTAACTTTGTGCTCAGTAAGCCATCTAAGAGCAAAGCCACTTGTTTGGCTGGTGTGGGTAACTCTAGAGCAGGGCATCTTTCTAGGTACTGTCTGAACCTTCTACCTGCTAGTCGCACTGTTTCTTGGGGTGTCTGCTTGAAACTGTGAATCAAAGATGATGTGTTATGCCTGATACCACTCTTGGAGAATTCTACAATGAATTCGTCTAGCAGCTGACCTATATCGCGATAGTTGCAACTACTCAATGGTTGAAACCAAGCTAAGGCAGTGCCCTTAAGAGTCAAACCAAATGCCTCGTACTGGGTGAACAAATCCTCAACCTGTTCAGCTCTTAACACTTGTTTGAACTCGGCCACATGATCATAAGGATCTCTTGACCCGTCAAAATAATTCTTCATTCCCTTGATCACTTGAGTGGGTCTAAGGGTTCTTGGGTGCTCTCGGGGTCTAGGCAATGGAAAATCCTGTTCATCTCTTTGTTGCCTATGTGCTTGATATCTCTCTCTTTCAGGTCTTTCATTTTCAAATCCTGACCTATTCCTGCCCATGGTGTGTGCAAAACTTACCTCAGGTCTCTCTCTAGTTCTTTCTCTCTGGGCTTCATGAGCGTGGGATGATCCTACTCCTTGGAGGCCATGGGAAACATTCGATCTTGGTGGAGGAAAAATCAATTCACTCTTCCAAGTATATGCATGTCTATCATGTTCTGTTACCAAGAAAATTTTCTTTGATGTGTTATCCAGGTAGACAACTTTGTCTGGTATCTCTGGATCCTTGAACTCATAGATGATGACTATGCCCAATTGGCTAGGTTGCTCTGGCTTGAATCTCCAAAAGGCTTCCTCTGTTTCTCTATCCAAGAATAGTTCTATGCTTTTGTTGTCTTGAGGGATCTAGTCTGGAGTGATCACTCTGGTCAAAACTGACTTACCTCTAGGAGTCTGGGGTCCTTGTCCTACATTTCCTTGTTCTAGGTCTCCTATCTCATTCTCATGAATGATATTTCCAAACTCATCGGTCCTATCTGGTTGGTTGGTAACCACATAGATGGTTCCTTCCTTATCAAGGTATGAACCCTCTTCGAACTTGACCACCGGGTGTTCAAGTCCAAAGGATTGATCTGGATTTTTGAGTTGGACCACTGATCGCCTCAGGCCATCCTCATAGATGCGAGCACCTAATCGGTTGGTCCGAATATATTCCAATTGTGTCTTATAGGGACCTTCTGGTGTTTGTAGATAGGCAGTCCCTAAGCCACTTGTAGGTTTCCCCATGCTAAAAGACATTTCTGAGTCACTTGTGTCTGAACTTAGTCTGTAAGGATGACCACTTAGTTGTTGCGCCCAAGACTTAGCTGTATGGTTGACACTAGCCTCAGAAGATCTAATGCTTTGTTTATCCTTGCCTAGGTGTCTACCAGATCTCAAGTTCATAAGCTTTGGTCAAGAGTCCAAAATTTCCCCTTGGTATGCTTCAAAATCCTTTGGAGCTCCCTTGGTTCCAGTTCCCTAGTCCCGCTCGAGGGTCAACTTCAAATTATCCTATCTGAAAATTAACACGTTATTCTTCTAAAAAATAGTTGAGGCCGTGTAGGATTCGAAACGAGCTTTCCAACGAGCTATAGAGCTCAAAAAATGGACTTTGGATGAAAAAGTTATGTCAAATCAGGCTCTTGGGGGTCAAAACAGGCAAACAGGACCTTTTGGAGAAAATCGTGATTTTGTATGAAATCAGAGAATCGTGATCCTGTGAAACCAAGAGAATCGCGATTGTGTGAAATCAGAGAATCGCGATTGTGTGAAATCAGAGAATCGCGATTGTGTGAAATCAGAGAATCGCGATGCTGTGAAGTCAAAGAATCGCAATTTTGAGCACAAAATCGTGTTTTTGAAAATCGCGATTTTGAGCACAGAATCGTGTTTCAGAGAATCGTGGTTCACAGAATCGTGGTTCACAAAATTTCGTGTTCTTACAGAATCGTGTTTTAGAGAATCGTGTTCTAGAGAATCACGACTTTGTCTTAGAGAATCCTGGTTTTGAAAATTTAGAGAATCGCGATTTTGAGCACAAGCACAAAATCGTGTTTTCTCAGAATCGTGTTTTTTGGCTGAAAATCGTGATTTTTGAGAATCGTGATTTTGAGCAGAGAATCGTCTTTTCACAGAATCGTGTTTTCACAGAATCGTGTTTTTTGACATGAAAATCGCGATTGTCAATAGAAAATCGTGTTTTAGAGAATCGTGTTCTCATGGAATCGTGTTTTCACAAAATCGTGGTTCACAGAATCGTGATTCACAAAATCGTGTTTTCACAAAATCGTGTTTTCTCAGAATCGTGTTTTTTGGCTGAAAATCATGATTTGTGAGAATCGCGATTTTGAGCACAACCACAGAATCGTGTTTTTTCAGAATCGTGTTTTTTGGCTGAAAATCGTGATTTGTGAGAATCGTGATTTTGAGCACAACCACAGAATCACGATTCTGAGAATGACCACAGAATCGTGATTCTTTCAGCAAGCTTTTAGGCGGGAAACAGAAAATTGTGATTTTCAAAAAAATTTGAATTTTCACAGAATCGCATTTTTTGGCAGGAACTTCGGATTTTTGAGCGTCGAGCAATGGCAAGCTCTGTATGAGTAGAAAATCATGAAAAAACACAACGCTTGCTCTCCCTTGCACCTCCTAACTCCTTCACACACAATAATGCATGAAAAATGGTATGAAAATAGTGAAACTACACTAAAAAACAAGAAATTTCTATGAAGAAGAAGATGGAAGAAGGTGGAGATGATGATGATGAAGAAGATGAAGAAGAAAAATCAGAAAATAACAGAAATGACAAATTTTTTACCTTCCAACGTCACAAATCTACGATCTTACCATCACAACGCTCGTCCTCGAAGCTCTCTCCCCGGCAACGGCGCCAAAATTTGGTGTAGCTCAAGCATAAGCACCACCTCCTTTACTTGTCAATCCGCGGAGACATGAGGACCGGTATGAAGACCACGAGCAAGTGAAGGCACAAGTGTGTGAGTGAAAGCACACAAACATGCACACACATACACACACATGCGCACAACGTAAGATCAAAGAGAGGAACATTGGAAAGCTTCGATTGCAAAAGAGTTCTCTTACACAAGCTCTATTCTCTAACAAGCTATCCTCAAAAATGATCTCTCTAGCTCTTTTTATAGTTTTTTGACTAGTTATGGCCCTGTCCAGACCTAGTGTTCGGCCTAGTTAAAAATTAGGTTCCAGGGCTTATTTGAGGGCTCAAACGGAGTCTAAAAATTATGAAAATTGCTAGGATGATACTTCTAATGCTCCTCAAGCTCCAGGACTCCTCGGCTTGCACAAAATGGAGCTACAAAAATAGAAAATGGTATTTACAATGGTTTTAGTGATGGAAATCACTATTTTTGTAGGGGATTCTTCTGAAAAGTTGACATGTACTTCTTGGAGCTCCCTACTTGCTCCTTCTTCTTGTGTGTCCACCTCTTAGATGTGCTCCTATGCTTTGTCCTTGACCTTCAGCTTCAACACCACTGTACATGTCAGAGAAACGAAAAACTGGTACGTGTCATCCTGGATCATCACATGTTGAGCTTGATATCTCAACACTCCCCCTCAAGCTCAACGCCATATCCTGTAATCCAAGCATCTCTCAAAACTTCTTTAACTTCTCAGCTCCAAGTGCTTTGGTGAAATCAGCAACCTGCTCATCTGTTCTCACATAAACAAGATCAATATCACCTGCTAATACCTTCTCTCTGATGAAGTGATAATGTACCTCGATATGCTTTGTTCTAGCATGGAAAACAAGGTTTCGTGCTAACTGTATGCTGCTAAGATTATCACAATAGATAGTGATAGGCTTTTGCACTTCCACACCTAATTCTGCAAGTAACATCTCCAGCCATGATGCCTCACATGTTGCCATTGCAGCACCTCTATACTCAGCCTCTGTACTCGACAAAGCAACAGTGGGTTGCTTCTTGCTGCTCCATGTAATAGCTGCACCTCCAAGTGAGAAAAGAAAGCCACTAGTAGATCTTCTATTTGGAGTACTACCAGCCCAATCTGCATCAGTGTATCCATGAACCTGCAACTCCACACTAGCTTCATAAAACAATGCATAATCCAAAGTAGCACTCACATAACGTAGAGTGCACTTCAGAGCATCCAAATGTGGCTTCCTAGGAACCTGCATAAATTGACTTTCAAGTCCAACAGTATAACTTAGATCAAGCCTTGTAATTGTGAGATATATAAGACTTCCCACAATTTTCCTGTACATAGTAGCATTTTGCAATGCTTCACCTCATGTAGTATCCAATTTCAAATTCTGATCTAATGGCATAGAAAATGGCTTACACTCAGCCATACCATACTTTTGCAGCATATTCAAGGCATATTGCCTTTGCGACATCCATATACCTGTTTTTGTATGTATAAACTCAATGCCCAAGAAATAGCGCAGCACACCAAGATCTTTCATGTCGAATTCCTGCATAAGAAGTTTCTTTACCTCTTTGATGCTTTCTTCATTATCACCACCTACAATCAGGTCATCAACATAAATAGCCACAATAATGATGCCATCATCAGCCTTCCTTGCATATAGTGAGTGATCTGCATCACACATAGACAACCCAATGCTAGTTAAGTAATCAGCAATCCTTGCATGCCATGCACGAGGGGCTTGCTTCAGCCCATACAAAGCCTTTTGCAACCTGCAAACATATTATGGATGCTTTGAATCTTCATATCCTTGTAGCTGGTCCATATATACTTCTTCCTGTAACTCACCATGTAGGAAAGCATTCTTCACATCCATCTGATGCAAAGTCCATCCTTTTGCTGTAGCTAATGCAACAACTGTTCTGACAGTAGACATTTTAGCTACAAGGCTGAATGTTTCCTCATAATCAATGCCATATGTCTGTGCATAACCTTTAGCTACCAATCATGCTTTATACCTGCTTATGCTACCATCAGCATTATGCTTTACCTTGTAAACCCATTTTTAGCCTATGGATTTCTTTCCTTGTGGCAATGGAACCAGCTTCCATGTATCATTTCCATAAAGTGCAGCCATCTCCTCATCCATAGCTTTTTCCCAATCTGCATTACCAATTGCATCTTTAAAACAAGAAGGTTCAGCATCTTGTATTACCTTTGTCATGTAGGCACAATGGCGAGCCATGTAACTATCATATGTCAATCGTTGCACTGAATTACGCATCCTCCCAGATCTTCTTGGTCCTGGGTCACTTCTTCTTGTATCATCTGCATGTGCCCTTCTTACTCCTGGAGTCTTCACAGAGGGCAATCCAAGTTCCTCATCAATACTCTTTTCTGAACCACTTGAATCTCCATCAACATCTTCAAAACCTCCACCTGTTTTACTACCAGCAGAAAGCTTTTCTTTACCTTTCTTAGATGTATTTGATGAATTTGCTGGAGTGAAATTTCCACGCAATCTTCCACTCCATGGATTTGAGTTGGAACTATTGCTTGGTGCTGCATCCGGTCCACTCAAAACTTGAGATTCTGCACTACATTTTTCAGCATTTTCTTTGTCATTTAGTTCAAGATTCAGTCCTTCTTTGGCATCTGCATAGAAGCTTGACATTTCATAAAATACCACATCTCTGCTCACCTTCACCTGTCGTATGAGTGGGTTATAACATTTGTACCCCTTTTGCTCAAGGGAATATCCAATGAAGACACATTTTTCTGCTTTCGGATCAAGCTTCGTCCTCAACTCATCTGGAACATGTACATATGCAATACAGCCAAAAACTTTCAGATGTGATAAGTTTGGCTTTTTACCTGTAAACTTCTCTTCAGGTGTAACTTGATGTACAACAGCAGTCGGAGTTCTGTTCATGATGTATATAGCAGTATGCATAGCTTGTGCCCAATAACAATGAGGCATATTCTTCTCAGCCATCGAGGCTCTTGCTATTTCTGCAATATGTTTATTTTTGCGTTCAGCAACACCATTCTGTTGTGGTGTGGACCTGCATGAAAACTGACGCCGAATTCCATGATTTTTTAGAAAACTGCTGAACTCATTTAACATGTATTCACCTCCTCCATCAGATCTTAATGTTTGAATGTACTTCCCTGTCTGCTTTTCCACCATAGCTTTAAAATTCTGGAAGTGAGTGAACACCTCGCTCTTCTCTTTCATGAAATATACCCATACTTTGCGTGTATGATCATCAATGAAGGTAACATAAAACCTGCAACCGCCCATAGATGTGGTCTTTGCTGGACCCCAAACATCTGTATGTAATACTTCTAGTACATTCTCACTAACATGCTTGTCATGTGGAAATGATGCTCTTGACTGTTTACCAAATTGACATGCTGCACATACCTTTTGCATTTCTGCAACTTTGAAATTTGGTAGTCCATGGACAATCTCCTTTGACTGCATCATTTTCAGCCTTTGCAAGTTTGCATGTCCAATCCGTTTGTGCCATATCTCTATATCTGCAATAACTCCTGCACCTTTTGCAAACATGGTTGCATTCATTTCAGGAATCTTCACATTTAAGGTGAACATCCTACCCACTTTGTTTCCTTTGGCAACCAATCGTCCATCCTGCTTGTACTCTTCTACATATAATCCATCAGCATTGAACCTGACTTGTAATCCCTGGTCAACCATTTGTCCAACAGAAATCAAATTCTTTGTTATATTTGGAACATGCAACACATCAGCAAGATGTTTTACCTTCCCGTCTTCCATAGACAATGATATGTTTCCTGTATGCTCAATAGGATGCGATGTATCATCACTTGTTTCAACATATCCAGGAATTGGCATTTTCTACAAACTACTAAACCATTCTGCATGACTGGTCATGTGATTTGAAGCACCTGAATCAACATACCAGAGTAGAATACCTGCTCATAACTGGGCTTTCCTTGGGAGTTTGAGTCCTCACCAAGATTTTTTTCTTCAATAATCAGCATAGATACCAGATCATATGTAGCTGAACTGCTTATATGTAGCTCTTAAACCACGAAGGCACACTTCCACCTTATCATCATCATCTACATTCATGCCAATAGATGCAAGTGACTCACATATGCCTTTGATTTTAAGAGTGTAGTCACTTACCGACATGCTCTTCTTTTCCAATGTATGCATCTCGTTCTTGAGTTGCAATCTCTATGCCTTTGTATTAGTCTCATACAAAGTGACCAAGCTGTTCCAAGCCTCTTTTGGAGTCTTGGCATCCTGTATGTGTCCAATCATGCTATCCTGTATGCTAACAGATAGCCAATACATTACCTTTCGTGCTCCTTGATTCCATTCCTCATATGCTCTTAACTGATCTGCAGTCTGATTCCTTTTTGGTAACTGCGGAGCATTTTCATTCTCTCCTTCGATGTACTTCCAGTAGCCTTTTCCCATCAGGAAATTCGTCATTCTGAATCTCCAAGCATGGAAGTTGTTCTTGTCTAGCTTATCGCTCATAAGCTGACTCATTCCATCTTCGTTTGACATTTCTACAACAATTCAGAACACTGCAAAACACTACAAGCAGCACTTCTGCTTGAACACTATCGCACTATGACGTGATAGTTCGATCTCAGAAAAACATAGTTTTCGTGTATCAACAGTACACGGAATCGCTTGAAATTCTGGATCTGGAATATATGAGTGTCGCCGAACACAATGCAAGTTACAGTTTCTGAAACTGACCTGGTTTTTATGTGGGCTCCACCTTGCGGGCTCGAAATGGAGGTCGAGATGGCTCCGAAACTTCGATCTGACAACAACAAGTGACCCTAAAGGGATAACTCTCAAAAATATTTTGAGGTCTTCTACCTTCACGGTGATTTTTGTAGCAAACGGAGGCCGTTTGTGAAATTGCATTTTCTCCACGCCTTGCCGCGTAGTCTTCACCATCGCCTTCTCCACAAGCTCTCTACAGCCACGCTGGCTCTGATACCATGTCACGCGGAAGGAGATAAGGAAGAGAGCTCACACACACACTCTCACTCTCAAGGAGAAGCACACACACAAATTGAGGCAAGGAAGAATGATCTTCTTCTTCTTCTTCTATTACATAAAAGGAATGTACAAGAATGACCCAAAAAACAAGAATACAACAAGTGCAATATATAAAGATCAGTACATACGGAAAAACCTAATATCCGCGAATGAGTGATCTGGCAAGAAACAAATGTGCCATCACTCTCGGTAGAGAAATCTAATAAAGCTCAATGAAGTGTCCCTGACATATATCGGTATGACCACTATACATATCAGAGAAACGAAAAACTGGTACGTGTCATCCTGGATCATCACATGTTGAGCTTGATATCTCAACATGCATGACTATATGTGTGTGAGAGAAGGGAGGTAAATGTGTGTGTGTGTGAGCGGGGGTGGGAGAGAGAGAGAGAGGGGAGAGAGAGGGGGAAAGAGAGAGAGAGAGAGAGAGAGAGAGAGAGAGAGAGAGAGAGAGAGGAGAGAGAGAGAGAGAGGTGGAAGTGAGTGAGAGTGTGAGACTGAAGGAGAGGGAGGATAAAGTGCATAGAAAAAAGGAAAGAGGGAGAGAAAAAGAGAGAGAAAGGAAGAGAGTGTGTAAGAGTGAATACGTACATGCATGCAAGTATATGTGTAAGTGTGAGTGTATAAGTGAGCGTGTGTGTGTACATGCATGTAAAAGAGTGAGGAGAAGTGAGAGAGAGAGAGAGTAAGGGAGTGTGGGATAGAGAGAGAAAAAGTGGGAAAGAAAGCGTATGAGAGGGGGTGTGTATGAATGCATATGTGAAAGTGTGTGTGAGTTAGGACAGAGTGAAGGGAAATCGTGAGAGGCAACCCTTGAAGATTGGATCTCCATATGCATGAGTATTTGGGTCTCCATTCCCTTCTTCCACAAATCCATCTGAGTGCAATTGTGGATAAGTCGAAAGAATTCAAGGAATTTGGGCAATTATAATTGCAATTATCTACATCTTTCCCTTGGGCTTAGGACTTCAACAAGCTCACTAAAAGTATCCCGAACATAACATTGATGTAACCACTTGTAGCTCAGTGATGAGTAGCACCTCCTTTAATGTCAATCCGGGAAGACGTGAGGATGGTATGAAGACCTCGAACAAGTGATGGCACAAATGTGTGAGTGAGAAGCACACTAACGTGCACACATATACACACACGCGCGCACACAAGGTAAGACAAAGAGAGAAGCAATGGAGTTCTTAGATTACTCAAAAGTGCTCTTACAAGTTCAATTCTACAACAAGCTAACCTCAAAAATGAGCCCTCTAGCTCTTTTTATAGTTTTTTACTAGCTTTGGCCCTGTCCAGACCTAGTGTCTGGCCTAGTTAAAAATTAGGTTCTAGGGCCTATTTGGGGGCTCAAACGGAGTCTAAAAAATATGAAAATTGATAGGTAGGTACTTCTAATGCTCTTCAAGCTCAAGAACTCCTTGGCTTGCACAGAATGGAGTTACAAAAAGGTGGAATGGTATTTACAATGGTGTGGAGTGACTAGAATCACTATTTGGGAAGTATTAACTCAGGAAAAATGATGGCCTATTTGCCAGATCTTCTTTGACTGCTTTGCCTGCTTGGTCCTTCTCGTTGGCTCCCTTGTCTTGTAAGTCCTTGACCACCCTGACCACTGCCAACACTCCCCCCTCTCTCGCGTATGTCGTCTCTGACAGACCCTTGTTGTGTGGACCGTTGGATGTAATACTCCACGACATCTGCGGCTAAGTGATGTTCTGCTAATATCAGCCCTTTGGCCAAATCAGTGAGTAGGGCATCCCAATCTACTGGCCCAGGTACCTCCAGATGTGGCATGCGTAGCTGTTCGGAGTGTAGAGCTTGTTCAACCGCAAATAGCTGTAATAGGTGAGATGGTTTGGGTATGAATATCTCCAAATGATATTCCCAGAACCCTGTGATAAACATTTCCTCAAATGTTTGCTTGAAGCAGGCTGGTAGATACTTGATACGAGCATGCCACGCATAGGCAATGTTGATGGGTGGTGTTGTGCTCATGTCGTAGGCGAGATCCTGGTTGCCTTCATTGAATCCCGAAAGGTGAGGTTGTTTGACATTTCTAAAGGTCCTGAATGTAATCAGCATTAACTCAAAGATTTTGAGGCACATTTGTGCCATGATATCTAGTACATTTTTGAACCTGATTGCCCACTGTCGGATAGTGGAAATCATGTAGCCGACTGTGAGTTGGCCTCGAGGGGGGGCCAAGTATACGTAGTTGAGCCATTTTTCACATCCTTTAACTGTCAAAACTGCTTTAGTGTATTCTGGCCATGATCTTCATCGAAAGACAGGGCAGTAGCATGGGTTATACTTGATATATAGAGGCATGTTATTCCACGTACGTACCATCTCCAGGTATGTTTCAAGCAGACGTATCCTCCAGGTAGGTTGAAATATATTCCCGTGCGTGGCGCTTGCAAGAATGTCATCTGGTGCAAACTGGGTTGCTGAGGTTGGTTCTTTTGTTGTGCACTGCTTTATTTCAGCATTATAATCTGCCATTAGTACGCAGAATGGAACATAAAAATCATCGGATGTACCAATCCACCGATGATGTGAGAGGTTTCTGAAGTAATCTAATTTTATGATGACTTCTTCCAATTGGGACATAGACTGTATCTGTACTGCAATTCTCTCATCATGGGTTGCAGCAACCTCCTCTAACCTTTGCATCCATTCAGGAGCTTTGATCTCAATTATGTCCATTCCTTCCTCTGTTTGCTTACCCCCTGGTGTAGGCATGGGTATGTATGGGTCTTCAAAAGTCTCCTCAACTTCAATTGGGACCAAGTCCTCAAGTTCCAGCTCCACAAGGGGAGAGGGTTGATGCTCATATTGAAGAACTTTATTTCGTAGTTCTTCCACTTGTGCTTTGAGTTCTACGACTTCTTTAGATGTGTCTGCGGCAGCTGTGACTTCTTTTGGTGACTCTTGCTGAGCTGCCAGTTCCTTTAGCAGGTCATCCCTCTCTTTTTCTAAGGCTGCATGGGCTTCCAAGATATCGGCGTGTGTTTCCAATACGATTTGCATATTTTCAGATGGGATGGCCTTGAAATTCTCTGGGTCCATTTCCTGCAGTGAACCCTCCATTGCTGCTTCCAGGTTTTCTTCGTTCTGTTTCTGTAGTCGTTTATTCTCTTCAAGTGCTATCGGACACGTGCTTTCGTAGTAAGGCGAGGTTGCATTGAAGCTTGAGATTGTCCGTTATCTGAGCATGTAGCATATCATCGAGTTGTTGTTTTTCTTCATTATCTGGCTGGGGTGGATTGGCTACTAACTGATCGTGTTGTGCGTGTAAAGTGTCATACTGCTGTTGTAGTAGCCGCTTTTCCCTCTCCAAGTTAATGAATCTCTCTTGTAATGGTTTGTGGGTTCGAAACAGATTCATATGCTGATCACCTAGATGTCGGTAATGCTGTTGTAATTGTGACACACGTTGGTACAAAGTATTAAATACATTATTAATAGGAGTGGATGTTGGGAAGGTGTTGAATGTAGGAGGTTAGAGAAAAGGGAATGGGAGTGTGTATGTTGTGCTTGAGAAGGGTGAAGTGGGTGGTGGGGGAATGGGAGATTGTGGGAATATGGGGGGAGGGAGAGGTGCGGAAGTGGGCGATATGTCCATGAAGTCATATGTGGATGCAGTCATGGGAGTGATTGTGTACATGGGAATTGTTGGTGTGGTGATGGTAGTGAAGGTGTAAAGTGGTGTGTGCAGTTGTGAATATAAACCACCAGGAAGTGTTATGGGGGAAATGGGGTTTTCAGTGGCAAAAGTTAGAATTACAGTGTCCGTGGTGGCATTTACAATAGGGGTGGTGATAGGTTGTGCGGATTGTGAGAGTTGACTCACAGTCTGTGCTTCAGTATGGGAAGTGGACTCTGAGGCTGTGACAGTGGTGGTGATAGTGGTGGTAGGAGGTGAAGGTGGTGGAGTTGGAGGGGAGGGTGGTAAAGGGGGTGAAGGGGGTGCACTTGAGGTATGGGCTTCCTCAGTGTTATGAATGGTATGATTTGTGCCCGTGGTCGTGGATGTGGTGCCTTGTGGTTCTAATACCAATACATTCATTTGTTTCCCTGATTGAGGGGGACGTCTGCCGTATCTTCCGATCTTCGCGAGTGTGCGAGGGCGGTATGTACTGTCTCGGGTACCCCTAATGCATCAGCGATCATGTCAAGGGTTGCTCTGTATTGCTCATCCACACCTTCCTCTTCAAGGATTTGGTTCATGAGGGCCTTTCCTACTGCCAGGGATAGTTTGTGTTCTTCTTGAACTCGGTTGATGGTATCATACAGTTTTTTCAATTGCTTCGTATAAGTAGGGGCACCTTCAAGTTTCGGTACAACTTCTTGCTCATATTCATGCTCTTCTTTGTCGGGTAGTCCTTCTTGTTCATCCTCTTGCTCCTCTTCTACAGTCTTGTCTTCGTCTTCATCCACCTCCACAACTTTTGGTTGACGTGGGTGAGGTTGGTCTGTAACCGTTTGTTGCCCGCTCGCTTGCTCTACCTCAACTTCCAAATTAGTAGCATTAATTATTCTGGCTACTTCCTCATCAGTTAGATCTTCTAGTGTAAAGCCATGAGGGAACTCTAAGTCGGTGGGTATGGGTGGAAACACTAGATTTGGTCCTTCTGCGCTATGCCTTGGTAATTTGATAGTGAAGGGTTGCACTCACCTTGGAAGTCGTGGAGTTGTTTCCAGTGTCAGTGTAGCACCTCGGGCCTGTGCACAAGGCATCTGAACTGCTCCCCTCATTTTCTTGGATGGAGGCCCTGCGGCTTATCTTCTTAGGTGGCATTGTTAATCTCTCTTGAGCAGGGAACGCGAAGTGTTGCATGCACATTCGGAGGTGAATGGCAATAGTTGGAGTCATTGCCACCATGTCCTTCAGTTTAGTCAGGTTCCTGTTCTTCATATTGTCTAGGACCATTGACTCTTTCTCTGTGGGGATGTGCATACCCTTCATATCTAGAGCTTCCCTTACCAAATTGTTCGTCAATTTGAGGCGCCTCAGTTCATTACCTCGTGTAAGAGATGGTAGTACAAAGGTGCTGTAGCCCTTTTTCTCTTTACTAGGAGTGAGGGTGCTAATCAAGTATGAACATCGTAGAAAATCTGGCTTGGGGCCTTGGCCATATTGAAGAAACTGGTCGACGGTTCTGTGAGAATATACAAATGAAGGTTAACATTGCAAATGGACACAAAGTGGTCATGTGTCCCCGTTACAACATTAACATGATGAACTGAGAGTTAGTTAGTTAGTTAGTTAGTTAGTTCGTGCTCGTGTGGTTATGAGTGTGGAATGTGGTTAGCAGATGCAGGGTTCCTATGTGCTAATTGGGATGGTGCGGTGCAGTGTGGACACAGTTAATAAGCGGAGGTGGCTTTACAATGGGATCAGGTGGTTTATTACAAATTTTGGGCTTCCAAACACAGTGGGTGGCTTTCTTTGTTGATTTTGTGTAGACTCTAGTGGGCTTCATAAGAATGTCTGTAAATGAGGTTTTTTAGGGACCCATTTACAAGTGATTTTACTCGTGCTCCGGGACAAATATGTGTTCGGGTGTGTCGAATATGGGTGGGACTCAGTTGTTCGTGTATGAACCATGTTGTGTATGGTGTGGCCTGTGTGTGGCTATTTGGCCCCCAAGTAAGCCTTAGGCACCCAAATTTTCCTTGATTGTGGGTCAACCTTCATCGACTTCTTGGGTACCCAGATAGACTTTGCTTTCGTAGAAGAAATTTGGAAAGAATTCCAATTAGTGTCTTGTCGTTGATCACTAATAGGAAGTTGAGCCAATGGTTGTGGATTGACCGTAATAGGATGCTCGCCTTTCCGCACCCACACTCTTCTTGGTGGCTGAGACACCGTGCTTTGTACTTTTTTCTGGCTTCGAGCATATGTCCTTTGCTTCTTCTACATTTGATCCTCCTTTGGTTGTCGTATCACTATGGACTTTGGAAAATAAGGGAGTTCCGTTGTATCCTTGACTTCTTTGCTGAGACAATCGTCCCTCTGCATCACAAGCTTTTGGACAAGAATAGCATGGTCATCTTCATGTGTACTCCTAGAAGGACCAGGAGTGTGTGCCTTTCCTAGTTCCTTGAGTGCTCCATTGTCTAATTCGACTATGATTTACTCGTACCTGAACAAGTCCACTTCTTAGGTTTAGGTTGACTGCATGATCATAGATCCAGTCTTGACCCAAGACAAGAGGCTCAGTGAGATCCTCATCTTCGCACACTAGCACTTTGACTATCATGAAAACATCTTGAATGTATAGTGGAAGTTCCACCTCGCCCATGCAAGGGGTTTCCACACCTCCCAATCCTATGAGATATGCTTCTATAGGATTGACTTTTAACTTCAATTCTTGACAGTAAGAGAGTCTCACCGCACTAGTGCCTACTCCTCAGTCAATCAATGTCCATACAGTTCTTGCACTATTTCCCTGTCCTATCTCTAAGATTACAAACGGACACCGATCAATTATATTGTGAGAACTTACACTAGAGATTTCACACATTGCCATATGATATCCGTGATCTACGTATGCCTCTGTCCTAGGCTGATCTCTACCTTGTCTTCTCAACTTCATCCTTCGGATGCGTCCAAGGCTTCTGCCTGTGCTTCTTCTTGAATTCGTTTTTCCTCTTCTTTACATTTCTTGGCAGTGTTGAGTCGATTGAGCATTTCCTCAGTGAGGGGTTCTTGATACAGTTTGACTCTGCATCCACTTATGTAACTAGGGAGAACATCACCTTCGAGTGTAGCTAATTTGACTGCTCCACTAGTTGAGATCCTATTAATGATCATAGGTCCATAGCCACATTTTTCTAGCTTTCTTGCATGTTGTTTCAGGGTATACACCAAAACCAAGTCTCCAGCCTTCAAGCCTTTATCCTTAACATGGGCATCAAAGTACGCCTTATGTCGTTTCTTGGCTGCATATATCCTTGCAGCAGCTCTTAGTCTTGTTTCACCTAATCATTCCAGGTCAAAGATTCTAAATGAAAGCTCATGGCCTGTCCAATCATGCTCTTGTGCCACTTTCAATGTGGGTATCAAGAAGTTTAATGGTAGCACTGCATTTTGCCCAAATACCATCTGAAAGGGTGTGGATTGGAGTACCATTTTATAGGCAACTCTGTATGCCCAAACAGCATGGTGTAGTTGTTTGTCCCAATCAGAGTGTTTATTATTCACTAATTTGGTGAGCACATTGCATAGAATCTTATTTGTGCTCTCAGCCTGGCCATTAGCTTGTGGATGATAGGGGGCAGACTTCTTGTGTATCACCAAGAACTCTTGGAGAAGATTTTCAATGACCTCATTCAAGAAGTGAGTCCCTCTATCACTTACTAGCTCTATAGGTAGCCCGTATCTAGTGAACACATTCTCAAATAAGAACTTAGCAGTCGTCTGAGCATCGTTCTTGGTTGTGGCTTTTACTTCTACCCACTTGGTTA
The DNA here is from genome assembly GCA_020310875.1 of Ceratopteris richardii. Lineage (NCBI taxonomy): Eukaryota > Viridiplantae > Streptophyta > Polypodiopsida > Polypodiales > Pteridaceae > Ceratopteris > Ceratopteris richardii. The sequence continues at coordinate 32,844,471 of CM035406.1, forward strand.
GATAGTCTGTGGCCACAATGATATATTCAGCATGTGAACCCTTAGCTGGGGGATTAATGGGACCAACAAAGTCCCCACTTAGAAAATGCACGTCCACCCATCATAGGTTTCAATGGCATCTCATCCTTACGTATAGGATACTGGGTTCGCTAGCAAACATCACACCGCTTCACATAGGTATGTGCATCCATATGAAGGGTTGGCCACCATACTCCTGCAAATAGGATTGCCTTGATCACTCGATCTGGTCCAAAGTGTCCTCCTGCTACACCCTGGTGAGCAGTTCCCAAGATCTTAAGGTATTCGCTCTCATGGACACATAATCTGAGGTATCTATCTTTACCACGCTTGTATAGATTGTCACCAATGAGTGAGTAATCTAGGGCTTCTTGTTCTAAACTTCTTTTCCTGGCCAAAGTCATGTCTTGTGGGAATGTTTTCGTCCTCAAGAAGGCTACTAGTGGTTCACTCCAATCTGGCACTATGGACACTTGATAAAGAGTGGCATGTTCCACTGGCGGTTTAGCGCAGCAGATTGGGCATTCCTTGCACAACCTATGGACATCAGCCTCACTCAGCCAATGCACTCCGAGTCTCCTTAGTGTCTATAAAGTTCTTTGCTTAGAGTAATGTTGCTCTAATGCACCTACATGTGCTAATTGCAACCACTTTGCGTACTCATCCTCTTCCACACAACAGGCTAATATTCCTTGATCTGTGTGCTTGTACATACTTCCTACCATGATATGGTACTTCTGCGCTTTTACTACCTCTCTATCTTGAGTGTTTATGACTGGGTGGTTAGGCTCGTATGTCAATACTGGCACCGATGGCTTAGCCCACTGAGGTACAACTTCCAAATTAAACAAGTATGCATCAGCAAGATCATCTGATACTCCTTGTGGGGCCTCTTCGGATGTGAGCCTCGAGAGATGGTCTGCTCTCAAGTGATTCTTGCCTTTCCTCACCACAACCTCAAAGTCGTATTCCATTAGCAAGAGAAACCATCTTACTAATCTACCTGTATTGCATGGCTTGTTCACTAAGTACAGCAATGCTTGATGATCAGTAAAAAATTTAAACTTATTTGCAAGCAAATAGTATCTAAACTTTTTAAATGCATATACCATGCCTAATCCTTCTCGTTCGGTGGTAGTATAATTTCATTCAGCTGCATTCAATTGTCTACTAGCATAGGCAATTGGAAGGTCCATATTACCTTCGCCCGTAGGTTGTGCTAGTACACATCCAATAGCATAATTGGATGCATCCACGTGAACATGAAAAGGCTTATTCCAGTCTGGAGTCGTCAAGATTGGTGCTGAACACAATCGTCGTTAAAGATCATTGAAGGAGTTTTCACACTCATCCGTCCACTCAAAGTTAGTCAAAAGTCCGTACAAAGGCTTTGCAATAATGGCGTACATGTGTATAAAATGTCGGTAATAACCACAATGCCCCATGAAATCTTGCACTTCCTTGACATTCTTTGGCCTAGGTAGCTCTGCAATGGCTCTAACTTTTTCCTCGTCTATCGAGATGCCATTCTTTGACACTATGTGTCTTAGAATCTTGCCTTGCCTGACCATGAAAACACGCTTTTCTGGGTTCAGGCAGACTTGATATTCTCTACATTTGTCAAAGATTTGACTGAGTTTAGGTATATGTGTCTGTCTAATGTTGGAATGGGCACAGAGATCATCAACATAGACTTCCAAATTCTTCCTCAAGAACTCTTTAAATACATGACACATCAATCTCTGAAAGGTGGCAAGCGCATTGGTAAGTCCAAATGGCATTACCCTAAAGGCGAATATGCCCCACTCTGTGGAAAAAGTTGTCTTATGCTGATCTTCTGGAGCTATGGCTACCTGATTGTAGCCAGAAAATCCATCAAGGACGTTGTACACTTCCTTGCCTGCTACTCTTTCTAAGAGATGTTCTGTGATAGGAAGCGGATAGTTATCTCGAATAGTGGCTGGATTAACCTTCTTCAAGTTAATGCACACACGTAGCTTTCCATTCTTCTTGGGCACCACTACAATGGGGGATACCCACTCAGTGTGCTTGATTTCATAGATGAATCATGCTTCCACCAGTCTATCTATCTCTTCTTTGATCTTGGCAGCATAGTTGTCATTATATGTGTATGGCTTCTGCTTAGAGGGTTTCGCTTCTGAGGTCATGGGAATCGTGTGTGAGCATATGTCAGGGTCCACACCCTTCAAGTCCTTGTAACTCCAAGCGAATACATCTCTGTACTCCCTTAGCAAGGCTATCAACTCCTGCTCCTCTTCTTCCGTCAGGTCATGTCCTATGTATGTGCATTTTTCTTCTCCTTCTTCTATGGTTACAACGATTTTCTTAGTGGTTTCCTTGTTATCATAGGCCTCTCCTGCTTGAGCATCCCGTTTACGCATTCTCACCATGACTCTCCTATCGTCTATCTCATACTTCTTAAAATTATCAGGGACCTCAAACAAAGATTCTTTCTCTTCTGGTGTGACTGCTCTCTTCTTCCTTTTCTTGCCTTCACTTTCGGAGGTCACTTGTGTGGTTAACCTCACATCATTTGTAAGCTCTTCGTGTCTCTGGGGTTGAAATTCTACTTCATAGAAATATTCTTCACCTGATGCAAAAGGTGGGTCCATAATGATTCACTCTAGATCGGAGTCACTCGCATCTTCAAATGCATCAGAGCTAGGTTCGCATTCTTCTAAAACCGAATCTCCCATGATTGGCTCTATTGAGAAGACTGAAATATCATAGCCATCCTCGTCATAGTGAGGTGTCCATTGTTCCTCATTGGTGGCTAGATCCATTGTTGCTAAAATTTTTGCCCAGCCGTGAGGTTCAAATTCTTCATCAGGAAATACTACATGTGCATAAGCTGGGTCTTGAATTGATCTATGGGTTTCCTTCGCACCTATCTCTCTGGCTTTCTCTCTCTTCTCTTCTTCTACTGCTACTTTACACATCCACAAGTGGGTGTCTTCATGCATCCATGAGGATCCTGATCCTATGGAATGCACTGACTCAGTATCATCTTTGGCTCTATGGATGGGATTCCATTGGATAGAAGGGACATCTCTATGAGAGTAGTCCTTGAGATTGACTTTGGTCGTGACACCCAAGTGTTGCAAGTACAATGAGTTGGTTCCCCAATCCTGTACCACTTGCAACTGTCGCATAAATGGTCTTCCCAGAATCATCTCATAGGCATGATTTTTGCTAAAGTCACATATAGCAAATGTATGCTCAAACTCCACACCACATGTGGTGAGAGTTATTCCTTCTAGCAGTCCTAAGGGTCTTTCTATGTGACCATCGGCCATCTGCAATTTCATTCTCATAGGCCTGAGCTTCCATAGGGAAGTGGTAGCAATCGCAACTCCTGCACCTAAGTCCAAAATTGCCTTGGTTGTTTATCCTTGATGGGTAATGGGAAGATAGGTGTTTCCTTCTTCTCCTTCACTCATATCTCCTATCTTGTTTAGAGGAATTTTTGGCACTGTTCTATGAGAACCTACCTGGGAACGAGATTTAGCTATTTCAGGCACTTGTTTGGCTACATTTTTCCATAGTTCTGGCCTAACCTTGTGTTGAAGCTCAAATTCAAGGACAAAGCATGGAAGCACATCAAAAGGTGGACACACAAGGAAAGGGGGCAAGTAGGGAGCTCCAAGAAGTGTATGTCAAATTTTCAGAAGAATCCTCTACAAAAATAGTGATGTTCATCACTAAAAACCATTGTAAATACCATTGTCTATTTTTATAACTCCATTTTGTTCAAGCCGAGGAGTCCTCAAGCTTGAGGAGTACTAGAAGTACCATCGTACCAATTTTCATAATTTTTAGACTTCGTTTGAGCCCTCAAATAAGCCCTGGAACCTAATTTTTAACTAGGCCGGACACTAGGTCTGGACAGGGCCAAAACTAGTCCAAAAACTATAAAAAGAGCTAGAGAGCTCATTTTTGAGGTTAGCTTGTTAGAGAATAGAACTTTTGTAAGAGAACTCTTTTGCAATCTAAGCTTTCCATTGTTCCTCTCCTTGATCTTACTTTGTGCGCGTGTGTGTGTATGTGTGTGCATGTTTGTGTGCTTTCAGTCACGCACTTCTGCCTTCACTTGCTCGTGGTCTTCATACCGGTCCTCACGTCTCCGCGGATTGACAAGTAAAGGAGGTGATGCTTACGCTTGAGCTACACCAAATTTTTGGCGCCGTTGCCAGGGAGAGAGCTTCGAGGACGAGCGTTGTGATGGTAAGATCGTAGATTTGCGACGTTGGAAGGTAAAAAAAACTGTCATTTTAGTTCATTTTCTGTTTTTTCCTCTTCATCTTCATCATCATCATCATCTCCACCTTCTTCCATCTTCTTCTTCATAGAAATTTCTTGTTTTTTAGTGCATTTTCACCATTTTCATACCATTTTTCATGCATTATTGTGTGGGAAGGAGTTAAGAGGTGCAAGGGAGAGCAAGCGCTGCGTTTTTCATGATTTTCTGCTCATACGGAGCTCGCCATAGCCGGCGCTCATAAATTTGAATTTCCCGCCAAAAAACGCGATTCTGTGATGAAAATCGCGATTCTGTGAAAATTCAAAATTTATTGAAAAATCACGATTTTTTGTTTTCCCGCCTAAAAGCTGGCTGAAAGAAGCACGATTCTGTGATCGCACTCAAAATCATGATTTTCAGCCAAAAATCACGATTTTCAGTAAAAACACGATTTTCTGAATCACGATTCTCTGAGACAAAAATCGCGATTTTCATGTCAAAAACACGATTCTGAGAAAACACGATTCTGAGAAAACACGATTCTGTGATCGCGCTCAAAATCGCGATTCTCAAAAATCACGATTTTCAGCAAAAAAAAAAAACACGATTTTGTGAAAAACACGATTCTCTGCTCAAAATTGTGATTTTCATGTCAAAAAACACGATTCTCTAAAACACGATTTTGTGCTCAACATCGCGATTTTCATGTCAAAAACACGATTCTGAGAAAATACGATTTTCAGCGGGCTCAAAATCGCGATTCTCACAAATCACGATTTTCAGCCAAAAACACGATTTTGTGAATCACGATTCTCTGAGTCAAAATCGCGATTTTCAAAAACACGATTTTTTGCTCAACATCGCGATTTTTAGAAACACGATTTTGTGCTCAACATTGCGATTTTTAGAAACACGATTCTGTGCTCAACATCGCGATTTTCAAAACACGACTTTCAGCTCAAAATCGCAATTTTCAAAACCCGAGTTTGTGCTCAACATCACGATTTTTAGAAACACGATTTTGTGCTCAACGTCGCGATTTTCTGAGTTCACAGCATCGCGATTCTCTGAAAGTTCACAAAATCGCGATTTTCTCCAAAGGTCTTGTTTGCCTGTTTTGACCCCCTAGAGCCTGATTTGACATAACTTTTTCATCCAAAGTCCATTTTTTGAGCTCTATAGCTCGTTGGAAAGCTCGTTTCAAATCCTACACGATCTCAACTGTTTTTTTCAAGAATAACATGTTGATTTTGAGATAGGATAATTTGAAGTTGACCCTCAAGTGGGACTAGGGAACCAAGGGGGCTCCAAAGAATTTTGAACCATACCAAAGGGAAAATTTGGACTCTTGACTAAAGCATATGAACCTGAGATCTGGTAGACACTTAGGCAAGGATAAACAAAGCATTAGATCTTCTCAGTCCAGTGTCAACCATACAGCTAAGTCTTGGGCACAACAAGTAAGTGGTCATCTTTTACTAAGTTCAGACACAAGTGATTCAGAAATGTCCTTTAGTATGGGAAAACCTGCAGGTGGCTCAAGGACTGCCCATCTACAAACACCAGAAGGTCCCTATAAGACACAGTTGGACTATATTCGGACCAACCGATTAGGTGCTCGCATCTATGAGGATGGCCTGAGGCGATCAGTGGTCCAACTCAAAAATCCAGATCAATCCTTTGGACTTGAACACCCGGTGGTCAAGTTCGAAGAGGGTTCATACATTGATAAGGAAAGAACCATGTATGTGGTTACCAACCAACCAGATAGGACCGATGAGTTTGGAAATATCATTCATGAGAATGAGATAGGAGACCTAGAACAAGGAAATGTAGGACAAGGACCCCAGACTCCTAGAGGTAAGTCAGTTCTGACCAGAGTAATCACACTAGATTGGATCCCTCAAGACAACAAAATCATAGAACTATTCTTGAATAGAGAAACAGAGGAAGCCTTTTGGAGATTCAAGCCAGAGCAACCTAGCCAATTGGGCATAGTCATCATCTATGAATTCAACGATCCTGAGATACCAGGCAAAGTTGTCTACCTGGATAACACATCAGAGAAGATATTCTTGGTAACAGAACATGATAGACATGCATATACTTGGAAGAGTGAATTGATTTTCCCTCCACCAAGATCCAATGTCTCCCATGGCCTCCAAGGAATAGGATCATCCCAAGCTCATGAAGCCCAGAGAGAAAGAACTAGAGAGAGACCTGAGGTAAGTTTTGCACACACGGTGGGCAGAAATAGAGCAGGATTTGAAAATGAAAGACTTGAAAGAGAGAGACATCAAGCACATAGGCAACAAAGAGAGGAACATGATTTTCCATTGCCTAGACCCCGAGAGCACCCAAGAACCCTTAGACCCACTCAAGTGATCAAGGCAATGAAGAATTATTTTGACGGGTCAGGAGATCCTTATGATCATGTGGCCGAGTTCAAACAAGTGTTAAGAGCTGAACAGGTTGAGGATTTGTTCACCCACTATGAGGCATTTGGTTTGACTCTTAAGGGCACTGCCTTAGCTTGGTTTCAACCTCTGAGTAGTCGCAACTATCGCGATGTAGGCCAACTGCTAGATGAATTCATTGTAGAATTTTCCAAGAGTGGTATCAGGCATAACACATCATCCTTGATCCACAGTTTCAAGCAGACACCCCAAGAAATAGTGTGACTAGCAGGTAGAAGGTTCAGACAGTACCTAGAAAGATGCCCTACTCCAGAGTTACCCACACCAGCCAAACAAGTGGCTTTGTTCTTAGATGGCTTACTGAGCACAAAGTTAAGATCATATGTGTACTTGAAAGAGCCTAGATCCATAGAAGAGTGTGTGCGGATATGCATTGACATAGAAGATAACTTGGGTGAGGAGTTAGGATTATCCAAACTCTATAAGGATTCTGATAGTTCTACTAGTCATACTTCAAAAATCTCCACGGAAATAGAGGAGATAGCTGAGCAAGTTGCCAAGAAGCTAGGAGTCCAAAATAAACAAACACAGAGAGTCACTCCATTGAATCGGTGTTATACTTGCGGAGGCGACCACATGGCTAACGTATGCCCAATGCAAAACCAAAATATTAGAGAAAGGAATGCTCCATATTGTACTATTGAGAGAAAATACACAAACCACACGGCTCAAGACTGTCCCTACAATAGGCAGGCTGTTATGCAAACTTATCAACAACCTTACCAACCAGGTAGGTATCAAAACCAATACCAACAGCCATATTATAGACCACAAAAGCAATATCAGGCACCATATAGGCCACAACCTGTCTTGGGAAACCAACCACCAGCTCCGGCCAACGTGATTCCAGTCAAATATGTTGTGGGAGAGGAAAATCCAAATAGAGCATTGGTGCCACTAACCCCATTGATACCAGAGAATGACTCTCATGCTCATAGTTCAGACTACTCCCATGAAGGTAGTCCACATGCTTATTACACAGAGTCGCCTGAACATAGTGAGATTTACTCGTATCAATATGAGGCACCACCTATGGAGCAAAATTGGGAGCCAGAATACTCCAATTTCATGTACACAAATCCTAACCCTAGGCCCCAGTTGAGACAAATGAGACCACAAGTCCCTAGAGGATCTTGTTTCAGATGTCAAGGTGACCATTTCATTCGTGATTGTCCCCACCCACCATCTCCGAGTCAAGGATAGGCTATCACAATATAGGCTTTTTGTCCTGATTGTGGCAAAGACCATCTCCCCAGAGATTGTCCAAGAAACCCCTCCAGTGCACCCAAAATTACACCCATTAATGTGGTAGGCTTAGTGGCAGATTCAGTAGTAGCAATGTGGCTCCTATACAAGCTGTCACTAGGGCACAAGCCTTAAAACAGGATAAACCAGCAGAACAATCAGAGTCGAGTGAATCAGGAGAGCCTAGTAAGAGGAAAACAAGAACATGGAAGGATACCAGAGAGAAGGCCAATCGCAAGTGGAATAAAAAGTTATCGGAACTAGAAGAAAGCTTAAAAGAAGCGAAAACAAAAATAGAAGACATTGCATCTCAAAGCCCCTCGCATGCCGAAACTCCATCCACTCCACCTCATCCCACCCCACCACCCATTGTAAATAGACCACAACCAGGGTCTGTTCTTGCAGATCCAACCCCAGAAGGCTTGGACATGATGTTCAAGGCCTACCAGGCTCGTCTTCAAGAAGGGCCAACAGCTGCAAATCTAGACAAGAGTTACCCTAGAGCGGATTTAGAGATTGAACGAATGAAAATGTGCATGAAAATGGTAGAACAAGCTCAAGCTATACTTGAGACTAGTCAAAAGTTCAATCAGACAAACTCTGTCAAACCAGATTTGCATTTCCAAGGGTTACTAGAAAGATTAGAGCAGTTGGTAAACAAACCACAAGTTTCTTTACCTCCACAGGCTCAACCAGTTATTGAAAGAGGAAGCTCACCACCAATGAGAGCTTATGCTCCTAATTCCACAGATGTTGGAATACCTCCTTCAATTCAACAGTACTCTCAAGAGTTCTTGCCATACAAGAAGAGAAATGGGCCAAGGAGAAGGGTAATTCCCCTCCTATTCCTGAGATTGATGATCTTCATGATCAATTTCCCCAAGACATTCCATCTATTTATGAGGCAGAAGCAGAACAACAAGAAGACGAAAGATTAGATTTTGAATCTAATACCTTAGAAGAACTGCCTCAATTTCCAGGCCCATGGGAATCTGAATCTCTCCAGATTAGAGCTCCCACAATACTGGTAAGAAATGAAGACTCAATGGTTCCAAGGAATACTGATGTCGTGAAGAACACTAAGGTTCAATGTCACCTCACTGTAGAAGAGCTGCTCAAAGCAAAACCTGAGCTATGGAATCATGTGAAGGATCAGGTCCCAAAACTTGAGTCCAATATGCCAAAAACAGGCTCTAAGCAAAGGGTACTAGAGATACCGCTAGACAAAATAGGGGACATGTGTGAGGGTGAGGAAGGTAATACTTATCTTCCAATCACTCACCAAGGTTACACAACCAAGGCAATCATAGATTCAGGTGCGGGTGTTGCTATTGCGACCACCTCTTTGTGGAAGCAATGGGGCAAACCCACATTAAGACCAACTAGAATGAAGCTTCAAATGGCTGACGGCCATTTTGAAAGACCTCTAGGATTGCTCGAAGGGATAACTCTAACCACTTGTGGTGTAGAGTTTGAGCACACATTTGCTGTTGGATGTGATGGCTGGGTACAATCAGAAGATCAAGTTGGTGCTGCAAATCCTGCTTCACACCTGCCCTCCTTTCTCTTCAGATATGATTAGGAGACTCCTTGAACTTCCAAATGACACCAAGAAACTATATATGTGCTTTACAAATCAATTGTGTAATGACCAAATCAAAACAGATGATTTTGAACCTTCACAAATCCAAAAAACTTTCTATTCCTGTAATGACACCTGCTCAGTCTTAAGTTTAGTGTGACCAGCACACTTGCAATTGGATTAATTCCTTCTGGGGGTATTAAATTAACTTAACAAGCTACCATTAGCAAGTTAAATCACTCCAATTAACAAACTATGCACTGAGAATGATCTTTAGCAAAATCAGAGACACCCCCAACTTTTTAGGAACAACACAGAAAAATACCAGTGACTGCCTCGACTGAGATTTCTCCCAATTGGCTGAATAGAATGACTTGAAATTTTGTACTGTTGTAGAATGCTTTGAGCTGGTTCCAATGAGCTTTGAATTATCCAATTTGGTTCAGTAGATCTTGAGATATGCCCTGTTGAAGTTGACAGACTTGAAGATGGTCACTCAGAGAAAACAGAGATAATGACTATGAGTATATGTATTGAATCTATCAAATGTACATTCCCATTGGCATGTAGAGTGATGCCCAATGGTACTCAGAGGTGTAGGCTCAATAGTAGCTCTCACACACTCATTGTATTGCTTGGAATTGCCTCGGGAAGTGAGCCACTTCCCCGCGACTTTTACATAGTCTTTTTATAGGAGTTTGAAGAAGATTTGAATTTCAAATTCAAAATGTAGGCTCCCTCAAATCTCTCATCTAAACATATGGAGATATTCTCTCCATTCATACCTTCCAATTTTCACGACTTTTGAAAGTGGGTGAGATTACAATAAGTGAGTTAAGTCATATTGACTTTTACATTGGATAAAAAGTAATAAAGCATAGGCATGTGTTCCTATGGTCTTCCTTCAAATGAAGTCTTCATGAACTAATCCAAACTCTTGCAAAAATCTTCAAGGTTGATATCCAATGCTCTTCAAGGTACAAGACAAAGCCAAGTGTTAAGGCTTGTTTGCACCAACAGCTCCCCCTCAAGCCAAACAGTTGCTTGAGTCTTCATCTTTAATCTTCAATGATATCCTGTAATCCAATCATGGATTTAAACCTGCATAGCTTGCTTCCATCCAGAGCTTTTGTAAGCAAATCTGCACATTGTATATTAGTAGACACATATGATAATTGGATTTCCTTACTAAGTAATTTCTCCCTCACATAGTGGTAATGAACCTCTATGTGTTTTGTCCTAGCATGATACACAGGATTAGCTGCTAGGTGAAGTGAACTTGTGTTATCACCAAATATGATAGGTGGCCTTGTGTATAGGCCCAACTCTGAATATAGTAACTTCAACCATATGGCTTCTTGAGTGGCATTGGCTAGCCCTCTGTATTCTGCCTCAGTAGATGATAGAGCTACTGTGGGTTGTTTCTTGGATGACCAAGAAATTGGTTTATCACCTGCAAAGCATATGTAGCCAGATGTACTCCTCCTGTCATCCTTGCAACCTGCCCAATCTGCATCTGAGTATACTTTGATATCAATGTCTGATGAATATGGAAAATACAAACCATGATTTTGTGTTCCCTTTAGGTACTTTACTATCTTCTTGGTTGCCTCCAAATGTGGTACTCTTGGCTTATGCATAAATTGGCTAAGTACACTAACACCATATGATATATCAATCCTGGTTAAGGTAGCATAATTAAGACTACCTACCAAACTTTGGTATCCTGTAATATCCTTAAGTTCTTCTCCTTCATGTGCACTAAGTTTGTGGTTGACCTCCATAGGAATGTTTGAGATCTTAGCTTCCTGCAAATTAAACTTCTTGACCATGTCCTGAATGTACTTCTTTTGAGTAATAAAGATACCTGAATTTGTGTAGACCAATTCAAGTCCTAGGAAGTACTTCAATAATCCAAGATCATTGATCTTGAATTCCTTCATCATTTGACCTTTGATGTGTCTAATTCCTTGAACATCATTTCCTGTAATAATGATGTCATCAACATAGACACACAAGTATATTACCTCTGAATTGTTCTTCTTTATAAATAATGAAGTATCTGCTTTACTCATCACAAATCCTTGATCTAGGAGATAGGTTGTCAACCTGTAATTCCATGCTCTAGGTGCCTGCTTCAATCCGTACAGAGCCTTCTTTAATTTACAAACATGATTTACCTTATTTGGATCCTCATAGCCAGGTGGTTGTGACATGTAGACCTCTTCAGATATCCATCCATTTAAGAATGCATTCTTCACATCCAATTGGTACATGTTCCAATTCTTGGATGCAGCTACACTCACCATAATTCTGATAGTTGGCATCTTGGCCACAGGAGAAAATGTCTCCTCATAATCAATGCCTTGGTTTTGTGCAAAACCCTTGGCTACCAACCTAGCTTTATACCTGTTTATTGTGCCATCTGAGTTCCTCTTGAGTTTATAGATCCATCTGGATCCTATAACTTTCATGGAGTCCTTCTTGGGTACCAAGTCCCAAGTATCATTCTCCTTGAGAGCCTCCATTTCTTCATCCATTGCTTCCTTCCATTCTGGTTTAGTAATTGCTTCTTCAAATGTACCTGGTTCTTCATTCAAGATATCCTTTGCAAGATATACAGAGTGCTTGGTTACAAGTGAAGTATCATACCCATACCTAATTGGTTTCTTCTTTTCTCTTTGAGATCTCCTCATAGCTTGAGTTGAGGATTCTGGATTGTCTTCAAGTTGCTTCATCTTCATCTTCCCTTTGGATTTCCAAGCCTTGAACTCTTCAATATTGATGGTGTCTTCATCATCTGAGCTTGTGTCCTCCTTCTGAGTTGGTTCTTGCCTGACAAGTTTTGGAAAGTCTTCTTCCATATCATAAGGTAGGCTAACTTTCCTGCACTCATTTTCATACCATGAATCATTTTCATCAAATATGACATCTCTGCTTACCTTGAAGCCTTTGTTTGAGGGATTATAAAACCTGTATCCTTTCTGGTTCAAATCATAACCAATAAAGATACACTTTTCAGCCTTAGGATCTAGCTTTCCCCTTACTTGTGAGGGAATATGCACATATGCAACACACCCAAAGATCTTGCAATGATCCAGAGATGGTCTCTTACCATGCCAAGCCTCATAGGGTGTCATTCCATCAAGTGTCTTTGATGGCAACCTGTTGATTAAGTATGTGGCAGTAGATACACTCTCTGCCCAAAGATAATTTGGTAGTTTTTTCTCATTAAGCATAGACCTAGCTGTCTCCACAATGAGTCTATTCCTCCTTTCAGCTACCCCATTTTGTTCTGGTGAGTACCTTGTGGTAATTTCCCTCTTGATGCCTCTTTCCTGCAAGAATTCTTCAAAGTCATTGGAGAAGTATTCTCCACCACCATCAGACCTTAGCCTCTTCAAATGTCTACCTGTTTGATTCTCAACTAATGCAAGATACCTTTTGAAACAATTAAATACTTCATCTTTATGTTTCATGAAGTACAGGACAGTCCATCTGCTATAGTCATCTATAAAGGACACATAGTACCTTGATCCAGATATGGATGGCTCCTTGCTTGGTCCCCGAACATCTGTATGCACCAATTCCAAGTAATCTTCATGCATAAATCCTTTCTTGGTATATGGCAATCTGTGTGACTTACCAAACTGACAAGCCCCACACTTGTATATCATGTGTTGCTTGGATACATTAGGTATCCCAAGCACACATTGATCTCTACTCATTTGCTTTATTGTCCTTTCTCCAATGTGACCTAATCTTTTGTGCCACATCTCCAATTCTGATAGGGTTTGGTCCTTATAGTTGTACAAGGCAATATTCTTAGTATCTTCAAGTTCAAGGGTAAATAATCTACCTGACTTCTCTCCCTTGGCTATCCTTCTGAATCCATGTCTTGGATCCTCCACATATGCACCATGTTGAGTGAACCTGACCTGTAGACCTTTTTCAACAATCTGACCTACACTCATCAGATTCTTGGTAATTGTTGGAACATACAACACTCTGCTTAGTAAATTCTGATTACCATCACTTGTTTTGACATTGCCTACTTTAATCACTGAATGTTTAGTGTCATCACCTGTCTGCACTTGGTGCTTGCCTTTAGGTTCTTCCAAATCAGAGAGTAAGGCAACATTCCCAGCTACATGGTTAGAGCAACCTGAATCAATATAGAACAAATTATCATCATTGATACCTGATTTGGATGTCATGTTCATAATCAACAAGGAATCATCTTGATCCTCTGCATAATTGTTGTAATCCTTCCTGTTCCTGTATCCACCTTGATAATTGCCATTGTGATTGTAGCTATTGTTGTTGTAATTATTGTTGTAGCCATGGTAGCCTTGAGATTGATTGAATCTTCCTCTGCCTTGGGAGTATCCTCCTCTTTGGTGACCTCTTCCTCTTTGGTTCTTGTAGTTTTTGTAGCGTTCATCTGTAGTATGGTTAGACAAGCCACAAATATTGCATGGAGATTGATTATAGGGTCTCCCCCTACCTGACTTACCTCCTCTGCCCCTACCTCTAGATGATCTACCTCTCCCTGCATAGTTTGCTTGGGAGGTGGATCCTTCTTCATCAATCTTCTTGCTTTTACCCTTGTCTTTAGACTTCTTATCAGTATATAGGGCAGAGGGATTGTTACCTTTTGATTGCTCTCCATTCTTTGTGATCTTAGCTTCATGTGTGAATAGTTGTCCAATCAGAGTGTTAGATCAGGTGCTTGGATGTCCATGTACAAGTCCATTGCAGTGGTAAAGCTCTCCCACTTGTCATCTGCCTTTAGTCCATTGATCACTTGTCTGACTATTTGCTCTTCTTCAATTTCTTCTCCAACACTTGCAAGTTGATCTGCAATGTCTTTGACTTTGGTGACAAAATCTGAGACACATTGTTTTGATTGCTTCCTAAGAGTTGTAAACTCAATCCATAGCTGATTCTTTCTGGCCCTTGTGCTTGATGAAAAGTATGTTGACAAGGTTTCCCAAGTCTCTTGGGAAGTCTTACAGTTCCTTACATGAGGTAGAAGGAAATCAGAGATAGAGTTTAGAAGATATGACCTTGCTAAAGCATCTTTAGCACACCATTGGTTGAGTCTTTCATGTTCATCCTTTGTAGGTAGGCCTCTTGTCTTGAATGAGGGCAACTCCTCATCTCCTGAAATGTATCCATACAAGCTTCTCCCTTGTAGATAGGTCTTCATTCTCAATGACCATGCCTGGTAGTTATTTCTATCCAATTTGTCAATGAAGGAAGGGAAACCATCACCCATGATTACCTTATTTGCTCTGATACCACTGTTGGATGTGATGGCTGGGTACAATCAGAAGATCAAGTTGGTGCTGCAAATCCTGCTTCACACCTGCCCTCCTTTCTCTTCAGATATGATTAGGAGACTCCTTGAACTTCCAAATGACACCAAGAAACTATATATGTGCTTTACAAATCAATTGTGTAATGACCAAATCAAAACAGATGATTTTGAACCTTCACAAATCCAAAAAACTTTCTATTCCTGTAATGACACCTGCTCAGTCTTAAGCTTAGTGTGACCAGCACACTTGCAATTGGATTAATTCCTTCTGGGGGTATTAAATTAACTTAACAAGCTACCATTAGCAAGTTAAATCACTCCAATTAACAAACTATGCACTGAGAATGATCTTTAGCAAAATCAGAGACACCCCCGACTTTTTAGGAACAACACAGAAAAATACCAATGACTGCCTCGACTGAGATTTCTCCCAATTGGCTGAATAGAATGACTTGAAATTTTGTAGTGTTGTAGAATGCTTTGAGCTGGTTCCAATGAGCTTTGAATTATCCAATTTGGTTCAGTAGATCTTGAGATATGCCCTGTTGAAGGTAACAGACTTGAAGATGGTCACTCAGAGAAAACAGAGATAATGACTATGAGTATATGTATTGAATCTATCAAATGTACATTCCCATTGGCATGTAGAGTGATGCCCAATGGTACTCAGAGGTGTAGGATCAATAGTAGCTCTCACACACTCAATGTATTGCTTGGAATTGCCTCGGGAAGTGAGCCACTTCCCCGCGACTTTTACATAGTCTTTTTATAGGAGTTTGAAGAAGATTTGAATTTCAAATTCAAAATGTAGGCTCCCTCAAATCTCTCATCTAAACATATGGAGATATTCTCTCCATTCATACCTTCCAATTTTCACGACTTTTGAAAGTGGGTGAGATTACAATAAGTGAGTTAAGTCATATTGACTTTTACATTGGATAAAAAGTAATAAAGCATAGGCATGTGTTCCTATGGTCTTCCTTCAAATGAAGTCTTCATGAACTAATCCAAACTCTTGCAAAAATCTTCAAGGTTGATATCCAATGCTCTTCAAGGTACAAGACAAAGCCAAGTGTTAAGGCTTGTTTGCACTAACATTTGCTATATGTGACTTTGAGAAAAATAATGTCTATGAGATGATCCTAGGAAGACCCTTCCTACGACAATTGCAAATAGTACAGGATTGGGGAACTAACTCCTTGTACTTACAGCACTTAGGGGTCACCACCAAGGTCAATTTGAAGGATTACACCTTCAGAGATGTACCACCCCTACAGTGGAATTCTATCCACAGAGCGAAAGAAGATTCCATCTCTGTGCATTCTGAAAGTTCACCTGATCCATCGTGGTTGCATGAAGATACTCATTTGTGGATGTGCAAGGTCGCAGAGGAAGAGGAAAGACGTTTAAAGGCAAGAGAAGAAGGAAATTTGCCAGGAGATAGACCAATTAAAGACCCAGCCTATACACCGATGATCTTTCCAGATGAGGAATTTGAGCCTCATGGCTGGCCAGAAATCTTAGCCACCATGGATATGCTGTCAATGAAGAACAATGGACACCTCATTGTGATGAGGAGGGTTATGATATCTCAGTGTTCATGTGTCAGCCCTTGCTAGAAGAATGTGACCCTAGTGATGTCATAGAAGAAGAAGAGACTGACAATGATATAGAGTCCATTGTGATGGATAGTTGCTTTAACTCAGAGCAGCACTATCTAGAAGATATAGGAGTGTTCACCCAAAAAGAAGAAGAACCTCTCACAAGTATTAAAACGGTAAATTCAAAGGATGGAAGTGAGAGCAGTCAAAAGAAAAAGAAAAGAAAAGCAGTGAAACAAGAAGAGGAGGAATCATTGTTTGAAGTACCAGAAAACTTCAAGAAATATGAAGTTGACGACCGCAAACTTTTGGTTCGAATGCCTAAGAGAGAGGCCATTATAGGAAAATCATATGATAATAAAGAAAAGACCAAGAAGATTGTAGTGACCATCGAAGAGAACGAAGAGAGATGCACATATATAGGAGATGACCTAAGTGCAAGACTGCTGATGCCAAGCCCACCAACAGAAGCCCTACACATATAATGACACTTATGCAACCAAGATAAAAGAAGAAATTGATAGGCTGATTGAAGTTGGGTTTATCTATGAGATTGAGCATACTGAATGGGTCTCCCCCATTGTAGTGGTGCCCAAGAATAACGGGAAGTTGCGAGTGTGTATTAACCTTAAAAAAGTTAATGCCGCTACGATCAGAGATAGTTATCCACTTCCAATCACAGAACACCTATTGGAGCGTGTTGCAGGCAAGGAAGTTTATAGCTTCCTTGATGGATTTTCAGGTTACAATCAAGTGGCCATTGCCCAAGAAGATCAACACAAAACAGCTTTTGCTACAGAGTGGGGAATCTTTGCATTTCGTGTGATGCCATTTGGGCTCACCAATGCACCTGCAACATTCCAAAGGCTCATGTGTCATGTTTTCAAAGAGTTCTTGCGAAAGAGCTTAGAAGTATATGTGGATGATTTATGTGCTCATTCCCAAGAAAGAAGATTTCACATCCCTGAGCTCAGACACATCTTCAACAAGTGTAGAGAATATCGAGTGTGTCTGAACCCAGAAAAGTGTGTGTTCATGGTGCGTCAAGGTAAAATCTTAGGTCATATTGTTTCTAAGAATGGAATCTCAACAGATGAAGATAAGGTACGAGCCATAGCGGAGCTACCAAGGCCAAGGAATGTTAAAGAGGTACAAGCCTTTATGGGCCATTGTGGATATTACCGTAGGTTTATCCACATGTACGCGATCATAGCTAGACCCCTTTATGCCTTGTTGTCTAATTTTGAGTGGAACGACGAATGCGAGAATTCTTTCAATGAACTGAAGAAACGTTTGTGCACAGCACCAATACTGACCACTCCTGATTGGAATAAGCCATTCCATGTCCATGTGGATGCATCCAATCATACCATAGGATGTGTGCTAGCACAACCCACAGGTGAAGGGAATTTAGATTTGCCCATAGCATATGCTAGTAGACAACTAAACCCAGCCGAAAGAAATTATACCACAACTGAGCGAGAAGGGTTAGGCATGGCATATGCTGTGAAGAAGTTTAGACACTATTTATTGGCCAATAAGTTCAAGTTTTTCACTGATCATCAAGCTTTGTTATATTTGGTCAATAAACCTTGCAATACTGGACGCTTAGTAAGATGGTTCCTCTTACTAATGGAGTATGACTTTGAAGTTGTTGTCAGGAAAGGTAGAACCCATCTTAGGGCAGATCACCTTTCTCGCATCACTTCAGGAGAGTCACCGCAAGGAGTGTCTGATGACCTACCGGATGCTTATCTGTTCAATTTAGAAGTTGTTCCTAAATGGGCAAATAAGTTGGTACCAGTCCTAACCTTCGGCCCTGCAAATAAGAATGTGAAAACATCACAAGAAGAAATTGTAAAATCACAAAAATATCACATATTAGCAGGAAGCATGTACAAACAAGATATTGAGGGTGTATTAGCTTGTTGTGTTGCGGACGATGAACATAGTAGTTGGCTGCAACAAGCCCATGAAGGAATGCTAGGAAATCACTATTCTAAACAACGAACATTGCAGAATTTGAAACGTTTAAGAGTGTATTGGCCTAGCATGGACAAAGAAATACATGAGTGGATCAAGAATTGTCCAATGTGCAGAGAGAGACCCCCAGTGGAGCATGCGACCCTTTATCAAGTTTCATTAATTCCAGATTGGAGTGCTCCATTGGTAGAGTTTATGAGGTCGGGAAGATTACCCAAAGAGGCTAGCCTTGCAAGAAGACGAAACATGGAGCAAGAGGCTCAAGGCTATGCCTTAGTAGGAGAGAACCTATACCGAAGAGGCAAAGATGGTTACTTAAGACTGTGCGTTCATGAATCAGACTATTTAAAGGTCTTAGAAACCACAGTGGTGTGGCAGGTGGACATTTTGGTCCTGACCGAGTGATCAAGACCATTCTATTCTCAGGACTTTGGTGGCCCACTCTTCATATGGATGCACATACCTATGTGAAGAAATGTGACACATGCCAACGTGCACAATATCCAGTTAGAAAAGACGAGATGCCCTTGAGGCCAATGATGGGAGGGCGTGCATTTTCCAAGTGGGGCATAGACTTCATAGGTCCTATTAACCCCCCAGCTAGAAACTCCCATGCAGAGTATATTATTGTAGCCACAGATTACCTTACAAAGTGGGTAGAAGTGAAAGCCACAACAAAGAATGATGCTCAGACGATGGCTAACTTCTTATTCAAGAATGTGTTCACGAGATATGGACTTCCAATAGAGTTGGTGAGCGATAGAGGCACACACTTCTTGAATGAAGTCATTGAAAATCTCCTCCAAGAATTCTTGGTGATACATAAGAAGTCTGCCCCCTATCACCCACAAGCTAATGGACAAGCCGAGAGCACCAATAAGATCCTCTGTAACGTATTGACAAAACTGGTAAATAATAAACGCTCGGAGAGGCACAAGCAGAGGCCAGAGAGCGTATTAGGAGAAATAAGTTAAGGCGACTAGGCCTAGATGTCAACTCAAAAGCCCCAAAATATCACATGGATATGTGTCAAAAGTCAGGCATAGCGACTTCTCAGGTCATTGACCGAAGACCCTTTGTGACCATAGAGATAGGACAAGGGAAGGGTGCAAGGACGGTGAAAGCATTGATTGACTCAGGTGCAGCAAGTAGTGCAGTTAGACTTTCCTACTGCCAAGACTTGCAGTTGAACATCAATCCCATAGAAGCTTATCTCATAGGATTGGGCGGTGTGGAAACCCCTTGTTTGGGCGAGGTGGAACTTCCCATCTACCTTCAAGATGTTCCAATGAAATTCAAAGCGCTAGTATGTCAAGATGAGAACCTTACAGAACCACTTGTCTTGGGTCAAGATTGGATCTATGACCATGCAGTTAACTTAAACCTAAGAAGTCAAATTCTTCAAGTTTGGGTACATGAACAATGCATTACATTAGAATTAGAGAACTGCATGCTCCTAGATCATGGCACCACACACTCTCTTAGTTCTTCCAAGACTAATCATATGAAAAAAGATGTTGTATGTGTCAAAAGCTCTATGATGCAGAAGGAGTCAATCGTGGAAGACCAGGTTCGAAGGCGGGTGGATCTTTCTTCTTCTCCAAAGAATCAAGTAGCCACAATAGTGCATCCACCACACAAGCAAACACAACCGTTCATGACAACTGCTACATCAAATAGAAAGACACCATTCGATAAAAAAGCAGTTCCGAGCATGAAGCAGATATGGGTACGCAAAGGAGAGCAACCACCAGCCTTGCCCCCACAAATCCCATCTAGGCAAGCCAACCAAGCCAGAAGACGAAGGAAGCAGCTCAAACAAGCTCAATCACAAGGTATCCAACAAGTTTGGGTGCCTAAGAAGTTAGCTGCAGCTCAACAAGGGCAATTACAGATGTGGGTACCTAAGAAGCTCCTACATCCACAACAACCTTTGTTCTCCCACATGCAAAAGGTTTCAACAAAGAAGCCAAAAAGAGAAAAGGGTAAGAACCACGTACAGAGACCAAAGGAAGATCAAATCAGCTCTTCCACATTAGTAGGAAGACATGCAAAAAGGATATGGGTTTGGAAGCCAAAAGTGCAAGTAGCCTTCACCGAACCAAAGCGTCAACCACACTGGATACCATAGTTCAGAAAGCATCCAAAGAGAAAGACGCCTCAAGTGACCTCTACAGTGCCAAATGATGCTTTAAAATGGACTCCAATAAGGAGGATTACATCAGTTCGAGACTCAATGGATACCTCCACCAAGGTCGGCATCAACCTCCACAAATAACATCGAAAGCCTCGAACGAGCGACAACCATGTGCTCCTTGCACAACCTTGTCTTTTGCACCATTCAGGTCATGCATTTCCAAAGTATGCATTAATATAGGGCCACATTACACGGCCGTACATAGACACACTTGAGAATCCCACGCACAAGAGCACAGTGACATATGTCAAATGTTTCTATTGATACTAACTTTTGTGTTCTTGTTTTGTGATATCTTTTTTCCTCAAAAAAAAAAAAAAAGGAGAATCCAGAGCATCCAAGGAGATAAATGCAAAAGGGTAGTTCTGGAGGAGAAGACTTCTGCGTATGGTGAGCTAAAGAGAATATGTGAAACTCAGCTTGGTGTAGTTACCCAATGTTGTTTGCCAAGGAATATAAAGAAATTCAATTCTCAGTATTTGGCAAATGTTGCTTTGAAAAGAGGAGAGAGGATCAATCACTCAAAAGATCTCATCAGTGGACCATCAACATGGACATTCATCAACAATGTTCCATCCCAAAGGCTGAGTGTACAACATGAACACTAGAGAGCTCATTTTTGAGGTTAGCTTGTTAGAGAATAGAACTTTTGTAAGAGAACTCTTTTGCAATCTAAGCTTTCCATTGTTCCTCTCCTTGATCTTACTTTGTGCGCGTGTGTGTGTATGTGTGTGCATGTTTGTGTGCTTTCACTCACGCACTTGTGCCTTCACTTGCTCGTGGTCTTCATACCGGTCCTCACGTCTCCGCGGATTGACAAGTAAAGGAGGTGGTGCTTACGCTTGAGCTACACCAAATTTTTGGCGCCATTGCCAGGGAGAGAGCTTTGAGGACGTTTGTGTACATGACATTTGTGTAATCTGGCTCCCAACTAGGTTCGCTCGGTTCTTCACTATAGTAGGACTCACCATGTTCAGGAGACTGCATATAATAAGCATGGGGGCTATCAATATGTGTGGAATCAAAGCTATGGTCACTGGGGTCACTTTCTGAAAGTAATGGAGTTACTGGGACTATGGCTCTATTCAAATTTTCTTCAATAGCTGCATACTTTACAGGAATCACATGGGTTGGGGTAGGAGGTTGCTGAACTAACACAGGCTGAGGCCTTTGTTTATTTTGGTAGGGTTGTTGATAAGGTTGCTGTGGCCTACCATATTGCTATGGAGGGTACTAGTTCTAGTATCTTCCCTGTTGTGGATATGACTGAGAGTAGGTTTGCCTAACTGCTTGCTTATTGTAGGGGCAATCTTGCACAGTGTGATTTGTGTATCTCCGTTCTATGGTGCAGAATTGGCTACTGGGATTCACTTGGGGTTGAGCCATGATGGGACATACGTTTGCCATATGGTTACCTCCACAAGTATAGCAGCGCTTAACTGGGGCAAATCTTGGGATTTGTTTGCTAGAGACACCTAGTTTTTGAGCTACTTTCTCAGCAAGTTCCTCAATAGATGTGGATTGCAAGGAAGAGAGGCTAGTGGAACTATCTGAATCTTTGTAGATTTTGGAAAGTTCTAATTCCACCCCTAGGTTATCTTCTATGTCAATGCACATGCGTACACATATGATCTCAATTTGGTACTTAGCAGTCCATCTAGAAATAAAGCCACTTGTTTGGCTAGTGTGGGTAACTCAGGAACAGGGCATCTCTCAAGATATTGCCTAAATCTTCTTCCTGCAAGTCTAACCATCTCTTGGGGGGTCTGCTTGAAGCTATGAATCAGTGAGGAAGTATTATGCCTTATGCCACTCTTAGAGAATTCAATAATGAAAGCCTCTAGAAGTTGGTCTATGTTCCTGAAGTATCTCTCATTTAGTGGTTGAAACCATGTAAGAGCTGTGTTCCTAAGGGTTAGACCAAAGGCATTGTACTGCGTGAACAGGTCCTCAACTTGTTCAGCTCTCAAGACTTGCCTAAACTCGGCCACATGATCATACGGGTCTCCCGTGCCATCGAAGTAGTTCTTCATGGACTTAACCAGCTGGGTTGGCCTCAAGGTTCTGGTGTGCTCTCTAGGCCTTGGCAAGGGAAAATCATCAACTCTCGGTTCTGGTGTGCTCTCTAGGCCTTGGCAAGGGAAAATCATCAGCTCATTCCTTACTTGTTCATAAAGGCCATTCAGTTCTTTGGTTTCTAGGTCTCTCGGTTCCATTCTATCCGTTTCTGTTCATGTTCGTTTTCTTCCCATTGGGTTGGCAAAGCTTACCTCAGGTCTTTCTCTATTCTTGTCTCTTTGAGCTCCATGAGCTTGGGATGTTCCAGCTCTTGGGTGACCATAAGACACATTAGATCTTGGTTGGGGGAAAATAAATTCACCCTTCCAAGTGTAAGCATGCTTACCATGCTCTGTAACCACAAAGATCCTCTCTGAAGTGTTGTCAAGATAGGTCACTTTGCCTGGGCTATCGGGGTCTTTGAACTCATAGATCGTGATCGTTCCTACCTCAAAAAATAAGGTGCAAATTGTGACTTGTTCACATGAAACCGGCTACAGCTCAATTGCATAACATAGAGGTCCATAATGAAGAAATTCCTCCTGTTTGGACAGAGGAATCATTGGAGAAGGACTTAAGTATCTTGGGTAATGATATCTCTCTTCACTCTCTACTTTGCATGCAGGGTACAATAAATAACAAACTAGTTAAAATTCTACATGACGATGGTAGTTCACATGACTTCATTTCACATTTATTAGTACAAGAACTTAAATTACAAATGTTTCCTTCCTTGTATAAAGTGAAAGCTGCATTTCAAGGTAGTCGTTATAATGTAACACGAGAAGTGGAAGATGTTACGATTAGCATAGGCCCATATGTTGATTCAGGAACATTTTTAATTGCACCTTTGCAATCTTACAATGTTATACTAGGTATGCCTTTTCGTCACCATTATAATCCACGTACTGACTACCATACGCATACCTTTAACTTTGAATTCAAAGGTCAAATCATTACTTTGTCTACACGACATGATTTCCAGTCGTTTCCATTGATTAGTCACACTCAAGTAAAGCGTGCATTTAGGAAAGGATTCAACTCATGCATTGTTTTTGTCAATGTCATCAATGATTATACTCATACACTTCCTGATGCATATAAACCTTTCATGATTACTTATAAAAGGATTGTTTTATGTCTCAGTATCCCTCTGAACTACCACCATCTTGAGGATCCTTTGACCATAGCATAGACTTAGTCCTTGGTAGTTCTCCTGCTCATAAAGCACCTTATAGAGATGGCCCACTACATCAAAAGGAAATAGAAAACCAAGTAAAAGACCTACTACAGAAAGGACTTATAAGGCCTAGTTCTTTCCCATTTGGAGCACCAGTTCTCTTAGTAGAGAAGAAGAATAAAACTTATCGAATGTGCATTGATTATAGAGCCCTTAACAAGATCACAATAAAGAATAGATACCCTATTCCTCGAATAGATGATCTCTTAGATAAGTTACGAGGAGCTTGTGTCTTTAGTAAAATTGATCTTAAATCAGGTTACCATCAGATTCGTATGACACATAGTGATATTTTCAAGACTGCATTTAGAACTCAAACTAGCCATTATGAATTTATGGTAATGCCCTTTGGACTTAATAATGCCCCTGCTACATTTGCACAAATGATGAACAATATTTTTCTTGATTACCAAGCTTTTGTTCTTGTATTCTTTGATGATATACTTTTTTACAGTAAGAATGATAGTGAACATGAAAAGCATCTTAAAACAATTTTTCATTTGTTACGAGAGAACACACTTTATGCTAATCCTGAAAAGAGTTACTTCTTTCAACGTAAACTAGAATATTTGGGACATATTATTTCAAGTGAAGGTGTGCATGTGGATCCGAAAAAGATTAGATTTATAGTAGAATGGCCTACACCACAATCAGTCAATGATGTTTGTTCTTTTCTTGGGTTGGCTAGTTTCTATAGGAATTTTGTTCGAAATTTTTCTTATTTAGAATTGCCTCTTACCTTATTGTTCAAAAAGAAAATAAAATTTGCATGCAGGCTTACCCAACAACAGTCCTTTGAAAAACTTAAACATGCACTTTCACATGCACCTGTTTTACAGTTACCTGATTTTTCACAACCCTTTCATGTCGTTACTGATGCTAGTGGTTCAGGAATAGGTGCAATTTTAATTCAAAATGACCATCCCATTGCATTTGAGAGTAGGAAGCTTAAACCCTCAGAACAGAATTATAGTACGTATGATAAAGAATTGTTAGCAGTTGTGCATGCTTTGTGAATTTGGAAACACTATCTTACGGGCTCTGAGGTCTTAATCAAAACCGATCAACAGGCTATTAAGCATTTATTAAATCATCCCTTAATCTCTGATAGGCATCTTAAATGGGCATCATTCATTCAAAATTTTCAGCCCATGATACAATATCAGCCTGGTAAAGCTAATGTTGTAGTTGATGCTCTTAGCCGTTTTCCTTCGCATTCTGTTGTTTTGAATAATATTTCTGCCATCCAAATTCATTCTTTTCAAGAAATGGTTTCCACTTATGCATCTGATTTGTATTTTTCACATGCATGGCATGACTTCAACAATGGTACATATTTATCTTATGAACATTATACATTTCATAATGGTTTTCTTTATTTTCAACATAGATTATGCATAACCCAAGCTTTTAAAGATTTTGTCATTAAAGAAATGCATGAACCGTCTTACATGGGTCATAGAGGCATACAGAGCACCATTTTTGCTTGCAGAGATTTCTTCTTTTGGCCACACATGGAAAAAGATATTGCACATTACGTTTCTCAATGCATTGTTTGTCAGCGTGTCAAACGTCATCATGGTAAACCATTTGGATTATTAATGCCACTTTCCATTCCAAATGAACCATGGGAACAAATTTCTATGGATTTTATTACAGGTCTTCCCATCACTTCAACACATAATGATATGATTTGGACAATAGTTGATAGGTTTAGCAAATATGCATATTTCATTCCATAGAGAAAAACTTTGACTGCACCTCAAGCTGCCAAATTATTCATTAGATGCATTTTCCCACATCATGGATTTCCTAAAGTAATGTTATCTGATCGTGATGTTAGATTTTGTAATCATTTTTGGGTTGCCTTATTTCAACATTTTGGTTCTAAAATAGATTTTAGCTCTACATTTCATCTATGAAAGTAATGGACAGAGTGATGCTACAAATAGTACTATTCTTGATTTATTGTGTTGTTATTCATTAGATAATCCTAATAACTGGGATGAAAAGTTGCCATTGCTTCAATTTGCTTACAATAACACTGCACACACCACTATAGGTCGTGCACCTTTTGAAATTGTTTTTGGTAAAAAGCTTCCCAGTCCCATGTCCCTCACCCAAACTGACATTCCGATGGCTGATTCTATTGCTCAAGATCACGTTTCTATACTTCATGATGTTCAAGAGCACATTAGGAAAAGTCAAGAGTGATATACACGTAATATCAATACTAAACGATTAGCCAAGGAATTCAAGAAAAATGATTTTTTATGGTTGTGTATCATTAAAAGATGTCTCAAAAATATTTTGCAGCATCCTAAAATTAAACTTGCACCACACTATTATGGACCATTTTGCATTATAGAAAAAATTAATGATAATTCATTTAGATTAGATATTCCATCTCATTGGACTATTCATAACTCTTTTCACATTAGTTTACTTAAACCATTTAAAGGAACTTTACCACTCACTCCACTTCTTGATGATCCCCCTTTAATTGAAGAACAATCTGAAATCTTAGTTCCTGATAAAATCATTGATCATGATGTCACTACTACACGCACAGGTACTCAATATCATCAATATTTGGTTAAGTACAAAAATCACTCTATTGAAGAATGTCAATGGATACATAAAACACAATTAACACCCCAGTATGCCCACTTAATTTCTGCATATCATACACAAACACATTAATGTAACACCTCCATGAACATTTCCATGCATGTGTTTTTACATGGAACATGCTTATTTTTTATTCAGTGATGAAACATGTGACTGGCCATCCATGTTTATTATTTTATCAACTGCGGTCAGTTGCTTTTTCAACTAAGGGGCATGTTATAACTTATGGAATATGTTGAACAATGCATTATTGATATCACTGTTGTCAGGATCTTGCTCACGTGCAAACAGAGGTTATGAACGCAGAAAACATACAGAAGAATAGAGACAGCAAGAGACGAGACCGAATCCAGTATTGGGTGCAATCTCCCCCCATGCACTCTGTTTCGACAGTCCATAGAGTGCATGTATTTATAGGAATTTTTTATTACGTCGAAAAGAGTGGTTACATGAGAGCGGCTCGAAAAGCAAGCGTGAAACTAAAAGTTGATAACTTTTACAAAAAGCCATTGCTTTCAATAACAGAAACTATGGTCTACAATGACCCTTATTCTAACCATTACTTTTCTAACTATTTCTAACAATAGAACCTTCTATGCAGGTTTATTAACAAGCTAAATAATAATTATTCGGATTATTGATGTCCGCCCTTTCACGCCTTGCACGCTCCTCACGAACCTTCAGCTGCTATATCAGAAACATCAAAAACACATTAATACATCAATAATTTAACACTCTAACAATGCATTGTTCAACATATTCCATGTTATACTCCAACAATGCATTGTTCAACATATTCAATGTTACACTCCAACAATGCATTGATCAACATATTCCATAACAATAATGCATTGTTCAACATATTCCATAAGTTATAACATGCCCCTCAATTGAAAAACCAACTGATCTCAGGTGATAAAATTATAAACATGGATGGCCAGTCACATGTTTCATCACTGAATAAAAAATAAGCATGTTCCATGTAAAAACACATGCATGGAAATGTTCGTGGAGGTGTTACATTAATGTGTTTGTCTATGATATGCAGAAATTAAGTGGTCATACTGGGGTGTTAATTGTGTTTTATGTATCCATTGACCTTCTTCAATAGAGTGATTTTTTTACTTAACCAAATATCGATGATATTGAGTACCTATGCATGTAGTAGTGACATCATGATCAATGATTTTCTCATGAACTAAGATTTCAGATTGTTCTTCAATTAAAGGGGGATCATCAAGAAGTGGAGTGAGTGGTAAAGTTCCTTTAAATGGTTTAAGTAAACTAATATGAAAAGAGTTATGAATAGTCCAATGAGATGGAATATCTAATCTAAATGAATTATCATTAATTTTTTCTATAATGCAAAATGGTCCATAATAGCGTGGTGCAAGTTTAATTTTAGGATGCTGCAAAATATTTTTTAGACGTCTTTTAATGATACGCAACCATACAAAATCATTTTCCTTGAATTCCTTGGCTAATCGTTTAGTATTGATATTACGTGTATATGTTGAACAATGCATTGTTCGAGTGTAACATGGAATATGTTGAACAATGCATTGTTGGAGTATAACATGGAATATGTTGAAAAATGCATTGTTAGAGTGTTAAATTATTGATGTATTAATGTGTTTTTGATGTTTCTGATATAACAGCTGAAGGTTCGTGAGGAGTGTGCAAGGTGTGAAAGGGCGGACATCAATAATCCGAATAATTATTATTTAGCTTGTAAATAAACATGCATAGAAGGTTCTATTGTTAGAAACAGTTAGAAAAGTAATGGTTAGAATAAGGGTCGTTGTACACCACAGTTTCTATTATTGAAAGCAATGGATTTGTGTAAAAGTTACCAACTTTTAGTTTCATGCTTGCTTTTTGAAGCTGCTCTCATGTAACCGCTCTTTTCGACGTAATCAAAAGTTCTTATAAATACATGCACTCTATGGACTGTCGAAACAGAGTGCATGGGGGGAGATTGCACCCAATACTGTGTTCGGTCTCGTCTCTTGTTGTCTCTATTCTTCTGTGTGTTTTTTGCGTTCGTAACCTCTGTTTGCATGTAAGCAAGATCCTGACAAAAGAGAGAGTTCTAGGGAATCTCCCCTCTTGAAAAAATTGAAGCCACCTACCTTTATAGGGGATGATCGAGATAGGAACAAGGATGCAATCACAGTTTTTTACAAAAGTGGCATGATTTGCATCAACTGAAGGGCACCCCAAGTACCGTGTGCTAGAGGTGAGTCTCTCGCTTGGCCTGCATGCTTAGAAGTGGTGGATGAGTCTTAAGGAGGCAAACTCTATCCCTACAGATTGGACTCAGTTTGAGACTCTTTTTCTAAAAGAGTTTCTTCTTGAGAATGAGGAGGAGAGGAAGTTGGGATGAGTGGGATAGGATTACCCAAAGGGGTAGGCCTCTTACGGTCTACATATCACATTATAGAGAGATCATTTTGAAACTTAAGGGCTTAGATGAATTTCAGAAAACCAAAGGGTTTGTTAGAGGCTTAGATAAAGCCATTAAGAGAGAAGTCAGAAGGAATGCTCCTAAGATGTTTGAGGAGGCGATCAAGTATGCACAGATCTATGAGGACCATAACTGTCCTCAATATACTCCTATGGAGATGAATCAGCCCCGCAAGCCTCTTAGCACGACTAAATTCAAGAAGAAGTTGCCATTTGGGAAAAACAAACTTTTCATTAAAAAACAAAGATCACAAGGGCTTAGGTTTGAGAGGGCCAAAAGAGAGAACCTGTGCTTTAGGTGTTTGTCTCCTAGCCATTCACAGTGGAAGTGTCCACTCAAGAAGGGGGAAGAAAAGAAGAGAGGACCAGAGACTAGTACAGCCCCCGAAAAGGGAAAAAAGGCAGTCCACCTAGTGCAGACCCTTCCTATTCATGGTAGCTCTAGCTGCAAGGGAGTGGAGGTGATGCATGAGGATATAGAGCACAACTGTTGTTTGACTCAGTCATTGTGGTCACTGTAGTTTGGACCCCATGACCTAGTAAAACTCCATGGTAGTGTATACAGGACCAAGGTACGGGTCATGACAGATGACTCGGCCACTCATAACTTTATAAACTATGCTCTGGTCAAGAAACTAAGGATTCCCTAGCAGCCCAGTGCACATAAATACATAGTATCTATGATGCAAGGGGAAGATAAGAGGATATGGGATACTATGGTATCCAATTTGGAAGTCAAAATGCAGGACTATATAGATTATATGGACTTCCAAATTATGAATATGGAGAGGACAGACCTTGTGTTAGGAAGAGAGTGGCTATGGGGGTTGGGAGACACACTTAAATGCAGTTATCAAAACAACACACTTGAATTTGAAAAGAATGGAAGTAAAGTTTGTATTCAAGGAGAGAGAGATGTACCTAGTGCACCTCTCATTTCATCCTTAGAGTTGTATAGTCTTTGTTATTCTCAACATGTACACAAGATGTTTTTATTGTATAGTAATGATGTTGAGCATCGTATAGACAGCTCATCTGATGTATATTTTCATGCTAGGAATGTGAATATGGATAGGACTTTCTATTATTCTTTTTTGTAAGAGTTTGTGGTTAAAAGGTTTAAGGATCTTATGTTTGACTATAGAGATGTTTTTCCCACTGACTTACCTAGAGGGATACCACTTGAGAGAGGGGACATTGACCATGCCATTGAGGTAGTTACTAACACTAACCCTATTTGTAAGACACCTTATAGGCTTAGTGTTTCTCAGCATGAGGAGGTTGAGAGGCAATTGGAGGATTATTTAGATAAGGGCTTCATTAAACCTGGTAACTCACCTTGGGCATCACCAATGCTCCTAGTTAAAAAGAAAGATGACTCTATGAGGCTATGTATAGACTATAGAGCACTTAATAAGGTAACTATCAAAAATAGGTTTCCAATGCCTAGGTTGGAAGATCTATTTGATCAGTTACATCAAGCTAGGTATTTTATCAAGCTTGACCTTAGATGAGGATATCATCAGATTAGGATTAGGGAAGAGGATGTCCCTAAGACTGCATTTAGGACTAGATATGGGCACTATGAGTTTTTGGTGATGCCTTTTGGTCTCACCAATGCTCCTCCCACTTTCATGAAGCTCATGAATAGTGTTTTACGACCTTATCTAGGACACTTTGTAGTAGATTTTTTGGATGACATTCTGATCTATAGTGCATCAGAAGAGGAGCACTTGGAACACTTAAGAAAGGTATTTCAAGTGCTAAGGGAAAATTCACTCTTTGCTAAGGAGTCAAAGTGTGAATTTTTCAAAACAGAGGTTAGATACCTTGGGCATATAGTCTCTAGAATGGAATCCAGATGGATCTTGAAAAAGTACGGGCTATTATGGAATGGCCACATCCAAGGAACCTAGAAGAGCTACAAATCTTCCTAGGTTTATCAGGTTTCTATCGAAGATTCATTAAGATTTATGCCAAAATTGTTGTCCCGATGATGAAACAGCTTAAAGGGTGTTAGCTGTCAAAATGGTTGGTTTTTATGCACTAATGTGGTTCTATTTGGCAGGAAAATACGTTTGATTTCAGGTGCTTGAAGAATGAATGTGATGATTGATGAGAAGCATGTGGAGATATTGATTGCAGAGATGTGGAGAAATGGGATCAAGGCCGCATGCCAAACTGCACTTAACACATTTTGAGTGTGTGGGGATAAGGGCCTTATCAAAAAGGAGAGGAGCAAAGTCATCTCACGCTCTCTCCCTCTCGTTTTTTTTACCACGAATAGAAGAGGGGGAGACTCTCATTTTTTTTTTGGCGAGGGGGAAGTCCTTTTGGATGTGCTGAGCTCGAAAGGGAAGCATTCGGGGTTTGCTTTGCGTCTCAGAAGTGTCAAATCTTTTCGGTGGCAAGTGCGTACCAGGAGGAGGGTAAGACCCTCGTGTTGTATCTTGTCCTTTGCAGGTGTACACGTAAGAGCGGAAGAGGATGGGAGGTGGAGAAAGGCTGCTGTCTCACAGGGAAGAAGGGACACATCGAGGGCTACTGGAGGAAACTTTTTTAGAGATTTCGGGCACCGCATGAATAACTGAAGGAGGAGGGGCTCACTTAGGAACGAGAGGCCACGAAGAAGGGGGAGCTGTCTGAGTTGAGCACTGTTCATTCCAAGCAGGAAGTTCGCGGCTAGCCAAAGCATAACTTGATCGTTAGTACGTCCCAAGCAAATGATATCTGCAGGGGCAGGCAGATCATCGTAGAAAACAGACTTACCATGGCAGCAACGATGGGGATTCAATCGGTTCCTGTTTCTTTCGCTACAGGAGCTTTGGTCGGAGTGTCTATAACCGGCCACCATTGAGCTTGGAGATTAGTGCGTCTCACGCCTTGGCAGATCCTCTGCGTTGTAAGCGCGCCCATGGGACTATGTTTCATTGAGTTTTTCCAGGATTTCTGACAAAGATGTTCAACAGAGTTTCCTGATCCTTTGTTCTGCAAGTTGCCTGCTGTTGAATATGCATCGAGCCATCATGTGAACTTTCGATTTCCTATTTGCCAGCTAGAGAATCAGCTATTAAAGATTCACAGAAAGTACCGATTGGAAGATACTATAAGATATACACAGCACCCTCTTCACAAACTCTTTATGTTTCAAGAGTTTCAAATGTTTCCAACCGATGTCATATATATATCTCTTATCATCAGAGCTTCATTCGAAGCATGTCATGGACGGCTTGCAGGCTGCAATCATGCTTTGGACTCCTATCCTTAATGCCTTGGCGTGCGAATATACACAGATCTAGAAGCGTGGTTTTTTTTGCAGAGCATGGCTTTATATTTTGGAGATTAAAGATATTAAGCTAATCGGAATCTCCTTGCCGCTGCAAGAGATGATGAAGTCTCTTGGTCATGTTTGCTTCCTAAGTGCAAATGTCCGAGACAAGCTGTTGGTTTGTGCCGAAAGTTTTATGGTATTTGAAGGAATGATGACTGACAGAACTTTGTCTTATGCTATGCAAAACTATCAGGCTTCTAAATGAAAGGATGAATGTCCTCCTGGATGGGACGGTGGATCTCTGCTGCTAGCTTCAGTAGCTGAGCACCAAAATTTCGAACTAACTTTGGAGTGGGGAATTCGTAATTACATGCTTTTTATACTTCAGAATTTGTAGTGAACATGAAGTTAATATATGTACATGATACCAAAAAAGATGTTTGATGGATTATCAATAACAACCCGTCTATCAAAATAAAGCACAATGGAAGCAGGAGCAGAAGAATCGATCCTCTATGAAGTGACAAGTGAAGGCTATACCCGCTCTTACATAGCTGCGAACTAATATGAGGGTGCTTACATAATCAAAGCCAAGTGAGTATTTATTTTCCGTCTATACAAAGCCAATGGTACTTGAGTTGTCACGTGATGCTTTAATCTTTTTAGCAATGTTTCATGGATGTTACTATTCAGAGTACAACTATCCACGTCATTCGTAGTTAATGGGATTGAAAGTAATGAACACCTCGAGTATGTTCAGGATGACTCGCACTCAGGGAACATGCAACTATGCATAGGCCAATTCGATTGAACTTATTATGAACAAAGGGTGTTGAGAGGAGAGCAAGGTAAAGAAAAAGTGAGTGGAAAAAGAAAGAGAGGGAAAGAAAGGAAGAGAGTGGGGGTAAGTGTGTATACGTGTGGTCATGTGGGTGTGAAGAGTGGACCAAAGATAAATAGTAAGTGAGTGAGCATCGGTGGGCTTGTTCAAGGAAGTAATAGGGTGTGTAAGAGCATGGGGAAAGTGAAAGAGAGTGTTTGTGCATGAGAAGTGTGTATGAATAAGGAGTAGAGAGAGTGGGAAGTGAAATTGTGAGAAGTAATCCCTGTAGATTGGATCCTTGTTGTGTGAACATTCCGGTCCCCATTCCTCCCACTTCACAACTATATTTGGATGCAATTGTGGACTTAAAGTGAGAAAAGGGACAGAGCACAAATAAATTTGGCAAGGTATAGGTACGTGTAAGGCATTTTCTCGTGGGGTATAGGGCCAACATTTTGGTGCGTTTGCCGGGAACATATGCGCTAGTGCATAGACATAGGAAGAATCCATTGCGAGGTAATTGTGGGCTCTAGGTAATCCAAGTAGACCAATTGCGAGGGGTTTAAGAAAAATACAGGCTTCCACAATCATCTTTTCCTTGGGCTTAGGACAGCATTCATTTTGGTGTGTTTGCCGGGAACATATGCGCTAGTGCATAGACATAGGAAGAATCCATTGCGAGGTAATTGTGGGCTCTAGGTAATCCAAGTAGACCAATTGCGAGGGGTTTAAGCAAAATACAGGCTTCCACAATCATCTTTTCCTTGGGCTTAGGACAACATTCAAAGGGAAAGGGAAAGCCTTTCATTGGGGAGATGCACAGAAGCAAAGTATGGAGAAACTGAAAGCAACAACTGCTACAACTCCACTTTTACATATAGCAGATCCCAACAAACCTTTCGTGGTTGAGATTGACGCGAGTGATTTTGCCATAGGAGCAGTTTTAGTACAAGATGGTCTACCAGTAGCTTTTGAGAGCAAGAAACTAGAACCGTCTCAAAAGAATTACTCCATCTATGAGAAGGAGTTGTATGCAATTATCCATGCTTTGAAGAAGTGGCATCATTATTTATATGGTGCCAAAGTTACGATAGTGTTTGATCAAGAGAGCATTAAGTGGCTCTCTAATCAAAAAGACCTTAAAGGTCATAAGGCTCGATGGGTAAAGACCCTTCAGGAGTTTAATTATGAGCTTAGGTATAGGAAGGGAAAGTTTAATGTAGTGGTTGATTCACTTAGCCGCATCCCTATGCTCAATGGACTGAGTTTTACTCAGATCACTAGTGAGCAACTTTAGTCCATTAGAAGGAAATGTAGGCTTGATCCTGGATATTCCAAGATTTCGGAAGTCATAGAGAATGGGGATCCTGATATACGGGTTTCCAGTGAGGAAGGACTATCGACAGGTACTCAAGAACGATTCAAGTGGAAGAATTAGTGTCCATGATGGATATCTATTGTATAAAGGTAAGGTGTGTGTCCCTAGAGATTCTGAGATGAGACGGCATATTTTCTATGAGTGTCATGACACATCTAGTGCGGGACACCCAGGAGTTAACAAGACTTATGATCTTGTTAAGAGGCAGTTTTATTGGCCTGGACTTCATAAGGATGTCCTAGAGTATGTGCTTAAGTGCACCAAATGCCAAGTCAATAAAGTTGAGAGGTTGAGGATTGGAGGACTACTCCACCCATTGGATATTCCGAATGGAAAGTGGGAGAGTATCTCCATGGATTTTATAGTCAGATTACCTAAGACACGGAGAGGGCACGATTCAGTCTTGGTAATTGTGGATAGGTTAACCAAAATGGCTAGGTTTTTTTTGACATGTACTATAGTGAAGACACCAAAGTTGGCTAGGCTCTTTGTAGAGAACCTATACTAGTTATATGGCCTTCCTTTAGACATAGTTTCTGATCAGGATAGGAAGTTTACTAGCCAGTTTTGGAGAGAAGTCTTCAAAAGGTTGGACACGAAACTTAGCATGAGTACGGCTGAGCATCCACAGTCGGATGGGCAAACAGAGAGGATACCAAATCCTAGAGGACATGCTTCGAGCATATGTGAAGAAGATGGGTCAAAACTGCAAACAATAGTAAATGCCCATTCTTCATTTTGCACAAGATTAGCAGACTCTGTTTTTGGTGTAGAGGCCTCTACAACAACCATTCTAGCCTCTTTTTTCTTTGCCTCTTTTTTCTTTGCCTCTTTTGTAGCTAGCTTTGGATAGTTCTTCATGACATGATCGTTTCCTTTACAGTACTTACAAAAGAATTTCTGGTTTTCTTATTTCTTCTCATCTTTGTCTTCCTTCTTCAAATGTGCAACATTTGTAGATTTCTGCTTACTAGGAGATGAGCTCCATTTGCCTTTGCCCTTCTGACTAGCCAAGAAAGCTTGATCTACAACATGCATAATAGACCTCTTCTGCCTAGAATGATCTTCTTGCAATAGAATAGAGATTAACTCCTCAAATATCAAGGCATTTGGACTGCCTTTCATCATCAAATGAAGAGTAGAAGAAAAACTATGATATGAATCAGGAAGATTATTCAAAACGGTCTACAAAAGTGAGCTATCTGGTACAACTTTATCAATAGAAATCAATTGTTCCTTCACGTCTTTGATATTTGTCAGAAAACTATCCGTAGAATCACCTTCATTCATATGCTCACCCTCCAATTGTTTTTGAAGGTATACAACAAGAGCCTCATTCCTAGCTTGGTACAATGTGGTAAGTGTATCCCAAGCATCCTTAGATGTTCTGCAAGAGCAAATGTAAGGAATAATGGCATGTTTGAAAGACAATATCAATGCATGTGTCTGAGCATCTCTGCCATCCCAACATATTTTCTCTACAGTAGGTGCAGCAAAAACTGTAATACGAACAAGAATCTGTAGAATATCACCATCTTTGATGCCATCTCCATCAGCTTCAGTACTTGTAGTTGTAGATGTAATAGGACATTTTTCAACACCCTGCACAATAATCCATAGTCTTTTTGCGACCAATACATGATGCATCAAATAAGCCCACAATGGGTAATTCATACCATCCAACTTATCCTCAATAGCCAACATACAAAATACATCACTTCAGCCATGGCGACTGACTAAAATACTTGATGCAAAAAAATGATTGTATTTGAAAAAGTTGAATAGAACTTCCCTGATGAGTTCTTCTAAACTAGTAGCAGACTTCGAGACGCTTATATTGGCAAACTAAAACATGTATATATCTTTGGCACAAAAAGACGAAATATTCTGTACAAGCATTGTGACAGTGTGTTAAGAAGACGAAATGAGCTCAAAGTATGCTCATTGAATTTTGTGCGATTCTGAGACTGTGATTGGAGGGGTGTTGACGATGCCCTAGATGAAGTGGTGATCTACTCTAATACCATTTGTTGGAGTTAGATGTTTTTGGAAGCACACTGATAGCACAAGGAAGAAGAAGAAGAAGCTTGGAGCACAACACACAATACTAAATATATTACCACTAGAATGTACAAAGATAAGTAACTCGTTAGGTCAATAGGTGTACATACAAGCTGAGGGAGAAAAACCTCCTAAAGAGGGAAAAAAGTTCCCTGACGGACTAGAGTGTTCACACACATCACTACCTAAATATATCAACTGAAGTATCTCCACTTCATCCTCTTCTTCCAATTCTTGTTGCTCAAAAAGTTCCTCCACTTTTTCTTTCACTTTACCACGCTCAGGTGCCTTTTCTTTGTCGACATGTTCACTCCTTGTTTCTACATCCTTTTCCAGATATTCTTGAGTCCTCGTGACCACTGCAATAGGCTCTTTTTGGACACCCTTGCCTTGGTGAGCTTCCACAAAATGCATGGAAGAGATTGATACTTCCCGAAGATCTGGTGTCCTAAATACCACTCCTATTGTAGGAATTTGCTCTTGTACTTTAGGAGTCGGTTATGCTTGGGTCTTAACATAGTGTGAAGATTCAGTTGGCACTTTCCCTTTGCCACTATTGGCTATCCTTTTAGGATAATCTTCATCGTAATGTCCTTCTCCACTGTAGTACCTACATATCAGAGTATACCCAACTAGCTTCTTTTCATTTGGACACCTAGCTTGAATGTGTCCATACGCTTCACATCTCTAGCACTAAATTGGAGCAGCCTTTCTCTGGTTTTAAGCTACCTCCCTAGGATAGCCACCTCCTTGGCCTTGAGTATCATGCCCATATGATTGCCTTGTTTCCCAACGAGGTAGAGGTGGTTCACTTTGAGCAAGTATTCATGTGTAAGGATGCTCTCATGTTCCCATATCGCATGGTCCTTTCTTCATAAGGGAATTTTTTATAGCATTGACCCTTAGTATGGTTTGTCTTATTGCAAAAGGTGCAAAATCTTCTGGGTGGGGTTCTATCCATGACCAATCCTGAGACCGTATGGCATTCAGTGGCTATATGACCAAAGCCATGGCATTTCTCACACCATGTGTTAGACTTGAATACACCCTGATTAGGATCTGAGGTTGTTTCTTGTTTCACAGTGTATGTCTCTTGGGTGATGGTGGCGGTTTTTACCACTTGCATCACTAGTTCCATAATCCCCTCCTCGATCAACTTAGGCTTAACCTTGCATGGTGTAATTGTAGCAGTGATGAGAACCAAAGCTGTCAACGTCGGGTTTTCATAGGCTGGATATCTTAAGGTTGCTCCCCTAGCTCTACCAGGGGTATGTACAAGAGCTCTCTCATTCTTTTGGACTTCATCCCACATCCTAGCCTGCTCTTTTGTAGCTATCATATTGAGGGGCCACGTAAGGCTTATATGTTGCTACACTATGGGATCCCATAATCTTGTGATAAACCTCCTCTTCAGCATTTCATCATTGGGAGCGTTCACACCCATTTTTCAGACTAATGTTTCCATTCAATGGATATAATTATTGATGCTCTCATTTACTCCCTATCACAGATAGTCCATCTATTGGGTAAGTCTATCTTCGAACCCTTGTCTTTGGAACTTTGCCAAGAAGGCATCTTTAAGCAATTGATAAGTCCCTCTCTCCTGTGGTGTCAAATTCCCATACCAATCTTTGTGCCTTATCCCAGAGGGCAGTAGGAAAGATTCTCAACATTTGGCCTTGGTCAACTACTTCATTAGCTTCACAGGTGACTTCAAAAAGCTGAATGAAATTATCGTGGTCCTCATCCTAGAGGCCTGAGAATCTTGGTGAATCCCCTAAATGCACTAGCACTCACTGTAAGCCATCTTAAACAATGGGGAATTATTGATATCACTCCATTCCTAAAAGTTCAAAGCCCTCAGTTTCAAGAGTCCCTCAAGTCTCCTGACTTGGGCAACAACTCTTCTTTGGTAGTATGTTCTTTCCTCCAACTTCTTCCGATTATTTGAAGATCCCTTGTTTGACTCTTATCTATGTTTCTCTTGAGCTTTAGCCCTTCAAGTGGCTCCCTCTTCTCTCTGTGTTCAAGTTCATCCTCATTTCTTGAACTCTGTCGACTTGGCCACAATTGCATTCAGATGGATTTGTGGAAGAAGGAAATGGAGACTCGAATACTCATGCATATGGAGATCCAATCTTCAAGGGTTGCCTCTTGCAATTTCACTTCACTCTCTCCTTACTCATACACACTTTCACATATTCACTCATACACACTTTCTTTCCCACTTTCTCTCTCTCTATCCCACACTCCCTAGCACTCTCTCTCTCACGTCTCCTCACTCTTTTACATGCACATACACACACATGCTCACTTATACACTCACACTTAAGCATATACTTGCATGCATGTATGTATTCACTCTTACACATTCTCTTCCTTCTCTCCCTCTTTCCTTTTTTCTTATGCACTTTCTCCTCCCTATTGAAATCAATCTTAAGGAAGATATCATCTTGAGAAGACTCTTCAGCAAATTCAAGACCTTCCCAAATATCAATAATAGTTTCTAGGGTGGACCTACCCTTGATGAAGCCCTTCTGGTCCTCACTTAACCAACTTTGTAAGTGGCAAGAAATTCGATTGGCAATAACTTTAGCAATGATCTTGTATCCCGTTTGTAGCATCCTGATTGAGTGCCAATTCTCAATCCTATTTTTGTTTCCTTTTTTGTGAATAATCTTGATGACACCTTTGTTTAGACATTCAGGCATTGCACCAAAAGACAACGCCTCTTGCCATACCAAGTGAAGTGAAGTAGCCACCACCTGTCTGAAGGTCTTGAAAAAATCATTTTTCTTTCAGCAACTCCATTTTGTTGAGGTGTATATGGCACTATGCACTGATATTTTATCCTACGTTTAGCCATGAATGCATTAAAATCAGAAGACATGTATTCCCCCCCCCCCCTCAATGACAATGGAGGGTGCCCATTTTACATGCTGGAAGATTTTCATCCAAAATTAGAAACTGTTTGTTTTGACTTTTCTTTCAATGGATACACCCATGTACGCTTAGAAAAATCATCAATAAAAGTCATGAAGTAAAGGTAGTTCCCAAAAGAAGGTTCCTGCATAGGACCACATACATCACTATGAACAAGCTACAATTTCTGAGTCAGTCATATTGAACCATCTTTTGGGAAGGAGGAACGACGTATGTTG
This sequence comes from Ceratopteris richardii, assembly GCA_020310875.1. Taxonomy (NCBI): domain Eukaryota; kingdom Viridiplantae; phylum Streptophyta; class Polypodiopsida; order Polypodiales; family Pteridaceae; genus Ceratopteris; species Ceratopteris richardii. The sequence continues at coordinate 32,884,247 of CM035406.1, forward strand.
CCCAAAATATAGCCTTCACAAACATTTTTTACAAGGTGCCTCAAGCTTGGGCAAAGAGGATATCATATCAGATTTTTGCAGGCATAATAAACTAGCAAAATTCAAATGACCAAAGCCCATATGCCAAAGCTTTGCATTTGAGATAGCTTGAGAATCTTATATTGCACATTATGAATCATTCAAAAAATTTTCATAGTCTATGAGCTTATAAAGCCCATGACATAAAATGCTAGAAGCAATAATAACATCACCATTTGATAGAACATGAACTGTACGTTTGTCATCAAAAAATTTGACAACCACGTCGATCTTGGCTAATGCCGAAACTAACAATAGATTTTTCTTGATCCATGGCACACATGAAGCACATGAAAACGTGAAAGAAGTACCATCAACAGTAGCCATAATGACCTTACCAACTCCCGTTATAGAATAAGAGGATTTGTTTGCATAGGTGATAGTATTCCCTGTAGGAGCACACTCAAGTGAACTGAAGAAACTTCACTGCAAGGTAGTATGTTTGATTGCCCCACTTTCAAAGTACCAAACATCTGAGTCTATTGCAGACATACACTACTCATGAGAAGATGGGTCATATGTGCAAATAGTAGTAAATACCCATTCTTCATTTTGCAAAAGATTAGTAGACTCTATTTTTTGTGTAGAGGCCTTTGCAACAACCATTCCATCCTCTTTCTTCTTTGCCTCTTTTGCAGCCAGTTTTGGAAAAATCTTTATGACATGATCATTTCCTTTACAATATTTGCAAAACTATTTTTGCTTTTGTGTTTTCTTCTCGTATTTGTCTTCCTTCTTTGATTACGAAGCATTAGCATATTTCTACTTACTAGTAGATGAGCTCCATTTACCTTTGCCTTTTTGGATAGTTATGAAAGCGTAATCTACATGTATAATGGACTTGTTTTTCCTAGACTAATCTTCGTGCAACAGAATAGAGACTAACTCTTCAAATGTTAAGGCATTTGGATTTCATTTCATCATCAACCAAAGAGTAGAAGCAAAACTCTAATATGAATCTAGAAGACCATTAAGAATGGCATGCACAAGTGAACTATCTAGCAAGACTCATCTATTGAAATCAACTTCTCTTTCAAATATTTGATCTTTGTCAAAAATTTGTCCATAAACTCCTTCACTCATATGCTCACTCTCCAACTGTTTTTGGAGGTAAGCAACACGAGCCTCATTTCTTTCCTGGTATAGAGTGGCAAGTGTATCCAAACATCTTTCACTATTTTTAATATAAAGGAAGTTCGGCAATAGCCTACTCTCCCGGACTTGAATTAAATTAAGAAACAAAGGTACAATAGAAGGGGACTAGTGCCCACGGGACCCCCCAAATCCCACAAAGCAGGGGAAGCTTGAATGAATCCTAGGTTGCATTACAGAGAAGGTTAATCACCCTCTCATCGCCCTCATGCGGGGCCCACTTGGGTTTGAGCTTGTTGTTGATCAAAAGGAGGACTTGATGGTGCCTGAAGGGGGGGGATTTCTTACTGTTAACAATCCTTTTGCCAAGGAGGAATAGTGATTTCTCAATCGACCACTCCCTGGGGGGATCGCCGAAGTTGAGAGCACACCTCTCCCGCCATATTTTCCACAGGACTTCCCCTCTGATGGCGTTCCAGAGTGTCGCAGAGCAGCCGATCGCTTCTCCTAAAAGGACTTGTTTCCAACTAAGCTGTTTTTGAAGTCTGATTTTCATTCCAACCGTCTGCCAGATTCTGTAGGAGTTGGGGCAAGTAAGGAAGATGTGTGGGACATCTTCGATAGCCCGGTGGCAGCGTTTGCACCAAGGAGGGATCCCACAAAGTTTGCTAGCCTTATGGTTGGTCCAAATTCCTCGATGAAGAATTTGCCATAAGAGAACAGACTTCTTAATCTCTATAAGGGGGTGCCAGATACCCATGAATTTCATGTCCCACCGAAGCCGCGTCCAAGATAGGCACCACTTCTTGTTGAGGCTGATCTGGTGGTCAGCCGTTTCTTTGATGTTCGGGATTTTGAGTAGGCTATTTCCATTGTGCCATTTGAGACCAAGCAAGTTCGGTGTGTCGTGTCCCATGAGAAGGCGAGTCTTGTGACGATCCCATGCGAGGCATCTGCTTTGCAAAGTGTTCCATTCTTCGTAGGAGATGTTTATGCAAGGGTCAATATCCTCGAAGTTGATCCAGCTGTTGGTGTCATGTTTCCAGAGGTGTTTCCATTTTTTGAATCCTTTGTTCCATAACCTCTTGGCATTTTGAATGTTCCACGACTCCACCCTCCGGATGCCATGTATCGGAAACCAGATAGAGTCGTTTTGTCTGATTCCGGCCGCCTACTTCCAGTCCTCACTAATTCTTGTGAAGCTTTTGACTTTATTCCAGCCCTTCCAAAGGGAGCACACGAGATTGGAGCCTTTCGGGAAGACGGGGATCGGGGAGAATAGCAGGGTCATGATGTCAAGGTTCTTCCAGTTTGGGAACCCCATGAGAGCCAACTCATTCTTGTTTCTGAAGATCAGCTTGGCCCACGAGGCCTCCCTATTGCACTAAGCCTTAATCATCCATTTGGCTACCAGCTTGTTAGCCATACACCCAATGTCCAGGATACCAAGCCCATCTTTCACTATTTTCCAAGAGTGAATATGAGGGATAATAATAGGTTTGATAGAAAAATCTATCAATGCATGTGCTCGAGCATCTATACCATCCCATCAAAGTTTCTCCACAGTAGGTGCAATAGGAATGGCAACATGAATAGGAATTTTAAGATCATCATCTTCAACACCATTTGTATCACTATCAATAACTGTATTTGCAAGTGTAGTAGGTCGTTTTTCAACACCCTACACAATATTCCAGTCCTTTTGCCACCAATACATGATGCAAATATATGCCTTGAATGGGTAATTGGTACCATCCAACTTTGCCTCAACAACCAATATATAGAATACATCATTGCTTTTATTCATGACCACATATTAAAATACCTTGATGCAAAAAGATGAATGTATCTCAAAAATTTGAATAGAACCACCCTATCGAGCTTTGATAAACCTATAGCAAACTTTGAGGTACTTGTACTGGCGAACCATAAGTTGTATATATGTTTGGCATAAAAGGACAAAATTGTCTGCATAGGTGCTACAATGCGTTCGGAGGTCGAAACGAGCTAAGATAAAAAATTCAACATCAGGGAATCTATTTTGAACTCCTAATTGACCTTAATATGCTCACCGATTTTTGTGCAATTTTGAGACTATGATTGGAGGGGTGCTAATGTCACCCTAGATGAAGCGGTGACCTGCTCTGATACCAATTGTTGGCTTGCAGAAGCACACAAACAACGAAAGCAAGAAGAAGAAGCTTGAGCACAACACACAATATTGAAGTCATTACCAAGTGAATGTACAAAGATAATTGACCTGTTAGGGTTATAGGCATATATACAACTCCAGGAAAAAAAACATCATACAGAGGGGAAAAAGTGCCACAATGATCCTAAATGTGTTCAAATACATCACAACCAAAATATATCAACAAGCTCAAAAGATGGAAATGGATGATGAGACTAAAAGTTTTTAGTTATTGTGGGAGCAGCCATCGCAAGTTTATGCAGTCTGTTGATTCATGCATCCCGAAAATGTCGGGGCACTTCTAAAATTTGCTAAACATCATACTTAGCATGTATTTCATCATTTTTGTTGAAATCACTCATGATTGGTACTTGTCTAAGTTAATTAGACATCAGCAAAAGGAATTATACTAATTTCTATTGTACTTAGAGCATTGTTTAAATTATTGGACAAGTGTAGACACAAAAGTAGCAAGTCTATGACCTTGGATTAAATTTCTACCTATCTGTTTTGATCCATTGATTAGTACATAGGTGATTATTTATGATCATTAGCTAGCTAAAGAGGCCCACTATAGTCTCTAGCAATTGTTCTTGGCTGGTGTGAAGCAGGTTTAAGTAACACCACTGCATCTTTGAAGACTATCCACCATCTCCTCCAATAATTACTTTGTGTCAAATAAAATGCATTAACACTGTTGCAACAATTTGGTCTTGATGATTGCATTGTGTACCCATTGTGAGTCCCATCCGAATAGTTTTATGATTGAGTCTTAATATCCCCTTATACTTGGAGCTATATATTCAAGGGGTTGGATGGGTGGATACATAGAAGATGTTCTTCCACAATAGTTCTATTTCTTCTTGCTATTACCCCATTATTATCATATGTATATCTGATTGTTACTTATCTTTTGATTCCTCTTTCTTGCAGGAAGGAATCAAACTTGTGGAAGAAATACTCTCCCCCTCCATCATTCCTTATCCTCTTCCATGTTCTAAGTGTTTGATTCTCTGCTAGTGCTAGATACTTTTTTGAAACAAGTAAACACCTCAAATTTATGCTTCATAAAATAAAGTATGGTTCATATTCTACAATCATCAATGAAGGACACAATAGCTTGACCTTGGGATAGAAGATTCATTGATCGGTCCCCAAACATTAGTGTGAAAAAGCTTTAATATGTCTCCATGTATGTGTCCCTTCTTTGCGAATGGTTTTCTATGAGATTTTTCGAATCGATATGCATTGCATTTGAAAATCATATTTTTCTTTGAAATATTAGGTAGTCCAAGTACACTTTGATATATGCTAGTTTGTTTTACAGTCCTCTGTAACTCTGATAGGGTTTGAGTGCTAGAGTTGAACAATGCCATATTAGAGAGAGTGTGTGCTACTCAGAGAAGGAGGTCGGTCATGTACTAGAGTGTGTATGGTTTGGTGAGATTGGGTGAGCTTGTGAGTGGGTGAGCATGAGATTGTGAGTAAAGGGGGTACACGAGGGGGTTAGGGCTGAGAGGGAAGAAGAAATAGAGTCGATGAATTTTGTGGCTAAAAGATATAGGGGAGGTGTGAATGTGAGGAGTAGAAGAGAAGGCGGTTAGTTTGGCTGAGGGCTAAGAGCGAAAAGTGGAAGTAGAGGAGACAGAGTTAGAAGCAAGGGAAAAAAATTGGGGTTAGTAATTAAGCTTATGGGTAAAGGGGGAGTGTTAAGAGGGGAAATAGGTGAAATTTGTGTGTACCAGAAGAGGAGAGAAGAAGAAAAGGATAGGGGCATGATAAAACTAGGGTTAAGACTAGACCTTTCATGTATCAAAGCAGACAATATGACCAACTTGACTATAAAAAGACTTGGAGCAAAGCCAAACATGATATATCCATGAGCATTTCATAAGCTACTTCATTTTGATCATTGGTGATCCTATGGGGGGATCGAAAACGTGAACCAAATCAGGCACATTTGTGGCTTATGGATAAAATAATTTGGTAAGTTGCAAGAAATAGCATAGAGATAGCTAGATGTAGGTGCAATTATTTGCACATTCTTCGAGCTCAAGACCTTATCCACATATGCAGATGATACAAGAAGAACTAACATGGAACCAAGAAGATATGGGAGAATGCATGATAGCTATATGGCTTGTCCTTGTGCTTACATGACCAAGGTAATACAAGATGCTGATGCTTCTTGTTTTGAAGATGCAATTGAAAAGGTAAATTGGGAGAAAGGTATGTATGAGGAGATAGTTGCACTTGATGGAAATGAAACATGGAAGTTGATTCCATTGCCACAAGGAAAGAAACCCAATCAAGATCATATGGTAGAGTTACCTTTTGTTTTTCTTCACCATACCAAGACTTGTGTTCTTCAAACACAACATCTCTACTTGTAGTGAATTTCTTGGTTGAAGGATTATAGAACATGTAACCCATCTAAGTTGAATCATATCCAATAAACAGTGCCTTTGTTGCCCTTTCATCTAGCTTACCTCTTGTTTGTGATGGTACATGAACATAAGCTAAACAACCAAACACCTTGCAATGTCCAAGACTAGGTTTTCTTCCATGCCATGATTCATAAGGAGTAATACCTTGAAGTCATTTCAATGGTAATCTATTGACAAGGTACACAGCAGTTGAAATAGCCTTTACCCATAGATAATGTGGAAACTTCTTCTCTTCAAGCATTGTTCTAGATGATCCAACCAACGTCTTGTTTCTCCTCTTTGTAATTCCATTCAGTTGAGGAGAGTATCTGGTAGTCATTTCCCTTTCTGTACCTTTATCCTGCAAGAACTCATCAAAATCTTTGGAGAAGTATTCTCCCCTTTCATCAAATCTGAGATTCTTGAATGATCTACCTATATGATTCTCTACATGTGCTAGATACTTTTTGAAGCAATCAAACACTTCATTCTTACTTTTGATGAAGTATAGAATAGTCCATCTACTATGGTCATCAATAAATGAGACATAATACCTTGATCTTTCCAAAGAAGGCTCTTGACTTGGCCACCATACATCTGTATGTACTAAGTCCAATTTTTTTTTGTGGATGTACCCTTTGTAGTTGAATGGTTGCCTTAGTGCCTTCCCAATCTGACATGCACCATGCATGTTGATCATGTGTTGCTTTGATATGTTTGGTAGACCTAGAGCACTTTGATGCCTGCATATATCCTTCAAGGTTCTTTCATTTACATGAGCAAGTCTCTTATGCCACTTCAAGCTCACTTAAGGTTTGAGCCCCAAAAGTAAATAGAGCTATGTTCCTGGTTTCTCCTACTTCAAAAGTAAAGAGCCTACCATGCTTCTCACATTTGGCTATCTTCTTGAAGCCTTGACATGGATCTTCCACAAAAGCTCCATGTTGGGTGAACCTAACTTGCAAGCCTTTTTCAACTATTTGTCCTACACTTATTGGGTTTTTAGTGATAGTGGGTACATAGAAAACCTACTTAGAATGTTTTTCCTGTCATTGGAAGCTTTGACATTACCAATCTTCTCCACATTGTGCTTTGTGTCATCCCCTGTTTGAACTTCATGTCTATGCTTTGGACTTTCCAAATCAGATCGAAGACCAATGTTGCATGCAATATGATTTGAACATCCTGAATCTATATAGAACAAATGATCATCTTCTTTACATTCTTTGTGTCTTAGATTCATAAGAAGCAATCTTCATGTGGTTGATCTTCTGAATAATTTTTGAAGTCCCTTCTATTATAGACTCTATTGTTATTATTGAAATTGTGTCCACCTCTGCCTCTATTGCTGTCATATCCACCTCTTCCACTTCCTTTCTGGGTCTTCCTATTGAACCAACAATTCTGAGTACTGTGGTTGGCCTTATCACAGATGGCACAAGGTTGAACATTCTAACCTTTGGTTTTGTCATGCTTTGGTCCTTTCTTCTTCCCTTTCCACTTGCCCTTGCTTGCAAAGTTGGCTTGGGAAGTCTCCTCTTCATTTTCTTCCTTCTTCTTGCCTTTCAACTTCTTATCCTTCTTCTCTATATATAGAGCACTGGTTGAATTACCATGATAGGATTTACCTTCCTTTATGCTATTTTTGGCCTCTTGGTTGAAGATTTATTCAAGAAAGATATTGAAGTCTAGAGTTGCACATCCATGATGAGATCATAAGCCATGGTGAAAGATTTCCATTGCTTATCACTTTGAATCCCATTGAGAATTTGCCTCATGATAGTCTCTTCTTCAATCAGCTCTCCAATGGATGCTAATTGATCCACAACCTCCTTAACCTTGGTAACAAACTCTGTGATGGTTTGTTTAGGTGTCTTCTTCATTTGGTTGAACTCATTCCAAAGATTATTTTTTCTTTCTTTGGTACTAGCAAAAAAGAATGTCTCAAGGGCATCCCAAGTCTCTTGAGATATCTTGCATCCTCTAATATGTGGTAATAGAAAGTTAGAGATAGAGTTTAGTATGTACGACCTTGCTTGAGCATCCCTTGCGCACCAAAGTGTGAGCTTATCTATCTCCTCTTGTGTAGGTCCTCCTTTGGTTGGAATAGGCATAGTTTCATCACTTGCTACAATTCCATGAAGATTTCTACCTTGCAAATATGCCTCCATTCTCATTTTCCAAGCCGCATAGTTGTGTTGATCAAGATTCTCAATCATTGAGGAAAAGCCATCACCCATCTTGATCTAGCTCTCATACCACTTAAAGAACTTGGAGAAGCTTGTAGGAGGTAGAAAAGTGAGTTTCGAAGCAACGAAGTTTGGTCTAGCCAACTGATAGAAGACCAGCCCTTGAACTTATGGAGACTCAAATAGACCTTATAGGCATGCGATAAGTGCAATAAAATGCACTATGTACTTTGGAGCATCAAAGAGAAAGAGTAGATATAAAACAGATAGGTTTGTGCATAGAGTAGCTCAAAAAACTTATTATCTTTGGAAGAGACAATAAACTTCAAATGCTCATAGAAACTAGGGTGATTACAATTAGAAAAAATCCTTTTATGGGAGTTATACACATAGGGTTGAGTGTATACAATGCACAAGAGTATAAGGAATAAGCAAAATATGCTTTTGGAATGAATCTGACACTCAACGGTGGTACCTCCTATTTTTTAGGAATACATAGAGATTGACCCTGAGACAGACAAACTAAGATTTCTCCCAATCTACAAAACCAAATTCTATGAAACTTTACAACCATAAACTAGATACTAATGCCTTTCCAATGAGCTATCTGTCATTGAATTTGAAGTTTTGTAGAGAGAGCAGTAGCCTCTGCAAGCTTAGTGTTGTTGAAGAAGAAGATGCAAAAAATGACGGAGCAAGACAATGATGGTCACAAGTATATATATATATATATATATGTATATATATTGCTTCCATGTATGTTACAAGTGATTTGAAGTCTTTCTATAGACTCTAGAAGTGATCCACGACTTCCACAAGTGGATTTTGAATTCAAATGAAGACGATAAGAGTTGTTGGAGGGAATCAAATTACTTTTCTACAATCTAGGAAAAGTGAAGATCTAGTTTGATCTACTTTTTGGTGATTGATTTCTTGAAGCAATCAATCACCACAAATTCATAGAATTTGGGCTCTCTCTTTCTAGTTTTATAGGTGTAAAGCTCAAGGCTTTTACAATGGTAAAAGATCCATGAAAAATCCTTTTAAAAAATACAATAAGTGAGCATAAGTAAAAGCCTTTTAAACTTTCCAACAGATATTCCTTTGACATAATCCAAGCCATAGCTTTTGATGTATATCAAATCCACCTCAATCATAGTGTAAGCTTGATGTTCCAACATAAATCGTGATTGATAGCAAAAGGATATGCACAGACATATGGAATTGAATATGAGGAAACTTTCAACTTGTAGCTAAAATGACTATTGTTAGAGCACTTTTTGCATTGGTGACAACAAAAGGATGGACTTTGCATCAGATGGATGCATTCTTACATGTTGAGTTGCAAGAAGAAGTATACATGGACTAGCCACAAGGATATGCGGATTAAAATCATCCTAAATATTTTTGAAGGTTGAAAAAGGCTTTGTATCTACTCATACAAGCCCCTCGTGCTTTCCATGCAAGGATTGTAGATCCTTTAACTTCTATTGGATTTTCTGTGTGTTGTAGATCTCTCATTATATGCAAAGAAGGTTGATGATTGCATCATTATTGTGTCTATTTATGTTGGTGACTTGGTTGTAGGTGGTGACAATGAAGAAAGCATTAAAGAGTTAAAGAAACTCTTTATGCATGAATTTAACATGAAAGATCTTGGTATGTTATGCTATTATTTGGGCATTGATTTTATACATACAAAAATAGGTATATGTCTGACCTAAAGGAACTATGCCTTGAATATGATATAAAAGTATGGTATGGTTGATTGTAAGCCACTTTTTATGCCTTTCAATTAGAATTTGAAGTTGGATTCTACCTTAGGTGAAGCATTGGAAAATGCTAAAAAGTACAAGAGTATTGTGGGAATTTTGATCCATCTCTCAATTATCAGGCCAGATCAAAACTACATTGAAGGACTTTAGAGTCAGTTTAATTAGGTTCCTTGGAAAGCACATTTAGATGATTCGAGATGCACTCTAGGTTATAAATGTGAGGGGAGCACTAGATTGTGCTCTTTGACTTCACTATACAAGATTTTGGAAATACACTTATTATTACAAGAACACCCACGTAGGGAAAATAATACAAGACGGTGTAGACAATACAAGACATCCCACAACCCGGGACCAATAGGTATGGAAAATTGGACTAGAGATGATACAGGAGATCCCACAACCCGGGACCGCAGGTATGGAACAAGATATCTCGATTACAAGAACTCCCTTCTGGGAGATGAACTAGATGCAAGAAAGAACTCGACAATGAGATTACAAGAGGACAAGAGAGGATGTCCAAGAACTAGACAAGACAAGAGTGGAACAAGGAACAAGACAAGAATTGGGACTGGAACTTGGAGAGTACTTACTTGGTGGTCACAACTTCTTGAGCTCCCAAGACTGGTATTCACAAGACTGATTATGAATGTGGCCAACCCCTCCTTTTATAGGTTTTCAAGGGTAGTTACGATTTGATGATGTCATCGATGATATCATCAACTAAAAACAAAATGGAATCTAAGGTTTAAGATGGTTTTCTTTGTGTACATGACAATAATAGTTCTACTTTGGATTATGCATTGTTTTATGAAGTTGGTGAAGAATTGTAGGTTCATGGATACATCGATGTGGATTCAGCTGGTAGTGTTCTAGATAGAAGATCTACTAGTGGTTTTCTATTTTCGCTTGGAAGTGTTGTTATTACATGGAGTAGTAAGAAGAAAACCACTATTTCTTTGTCAACTATAGAGGCTGCTTATAGAGGTGCTCTAATGGAAGCATATGAGGCATCATTGCTATAGATGCTACTTGCAACAGCCTATCATAATTCATTGTGATAAACTTAGCAACATATAATTAGCATAAAATCTTGTTTTTCATGTTAGAAAAATATTTATGTGAGAAAAGATGATTAGCTTGTTGACATTTTCACTAAAGAACTTGAAGCAGAGAAGTTGAAGAAGCTTTGGAAGATGTTTGGATCATAGGACATGATATTGAGCTTGATAGGGAGTGTTGATAAATTAGCTCAACATCTAATGATCAAGGATGACACATAACACTTTTCATTTATCTGACATATATAGTGGTCACACTGATATATGTTAGGGATATTTTGAGTGAGCTTCACCAGATTTATCTACTAAAAGTGATGGAAGATTTGTTTCTTGAAAACTCGCTCATTCACGGACATTAAATTTTTCTTTATGTACCACTCTTTATATATGATAGTGATTGTAATTTTGTGTTATTTCATTCTTGTACATTCTCTTTATGTAATAGAAGAAGTAGAAGAAGATTATCCTTCCTTGTCTCAATCTGTGTGTACTCATCTCCTTGTGTGTGAGAATGTGTGAGAGAGCTATTTTAATTATCTCCTTTCTCTTGACAGTATTTATGTATGCATCACTTGCCTTGTTATTCAACTTGTTATCTCTTAGATGAGCAAATTTATGCATAGTTTAGGTGTTAAGCATGGACACGAAGTTATGCATATCTTTTGCTATTTATCGAGTTACCCATACCACTAGATTTATATGTTTTCTGAATCACATTAGGCGGGCTATTATGACACTCATGTGTTTGCATGTGGTATTTTCTTCATGCTTGGTGGATCATGCATATTTTGGTTGATCAAGAACCTACCATGCTTGTTCATATATTTTGGTAGTGATGTGTGTGAACACAGTTAGGACCATTGGGGTACTTTTTCCTTCTTTAGGAGGTTCCCCCTCGGATTCTATATATGTTTATAACCCTAATGGGACACTTATCTTTGTACATTCACTTGGTAATATATTTTGTATTCTGTTGTGTTTCAATCTTCTTCTTCTTCTTCTTCTTCTTCTTCTTCTTCTTCTTCTTCTTCTTCTTCTTCTTCTTCTTCTTCTTCTTCTTCTTCTTCTTCTTCTTCTTCCTTGTGCTCTTGGTGTACTTTTTTATACCTAAAACTCCAAAAATGGTATCAAAACAAATTATCACTTCATCTAGGGTTTTGTTGATACCCCTTTGATCACAATCTTAAAATCACATGAAAATTGGTGAGCATACTCGAGGTGATTAGGAGTTCAAAATAGATTCACTATGTGGCATCAAAATTTTAATATGAGCTCATTTTGGCCTTTGAATGCACTATCATAGCGATTATGCAAGCAATTTTGTCCTTTTTTGCCAAACATATATACAAGTTTTCGCTTTCTAATACAAGCATCTTGAAGTCTGCTACAAGTTTTTGTAAAGCTCAAAAGGGTGTTTTTGTTAGCCGTTTTGAGATGCAATTAATTTTTTGCATCAAGGAATTTAGTCACTAGCTATGGCTAAAAGTAATGAAGCATTCCATAAGTTTTCTATTGAGGATAAGTTGGATGGTACTAATTACCTATTGTGTGCATATATAATGCATCATGTATTGTTGTTCAGGCTCTAATGCATATGCCAAACAACCAAAGACATAAAGATGACAAACATATGGCTTGCAACCATGCAAGCCTCATATGGAGTGAAAGACTATAGTGCTTTGGTGGGACACATATTAAGTACATGTGTTGCCACACATAACAACCTCAAGCCAGAAGCTATGTGGTAAAGCCTAACGTTTGACCATACACCTCCCCATCTCCATGAGAGACCTGATCTATCTATTAGAAACTCCCCCCTCAATCAGAACGAAGGATGCCCATTTTACATGTTGGCAGATTTTCAATCAAACCAAAACCTTTTGAAGTGCATAAACACTTTGACTTTGCTTTCAATGGATAAACCCATGCATGCTTGGAAAATCATCAATAAAAGTCACGAAGTAAAGGTAGTTCCCAATGTTGCTTTCAATGCCCATTTTACATGTTGGCAGATTTTCAATCAAACCAAAAACTTTTGAAGTGCATAAACACTTTTGACTTTGCTTTCAATGGATAAACCCATGCATGCTTGGAAAATCATCAATAAAAGTCACGAAGTAAAGGTAGTTCCCAAAAGAAGATGCCTGCATAGGACCACATATATCACTATGAACAAGCTGTAATTTCTGATGAGCTCAAACTGAACCATCTTTTGGGAAGAAGGAACATTGCATCTTTCCCAAAATATAGACTTCACAAACATGTTTACAAGGTGCCTCAAGTTTCGGCAAAGAGGACATCATATCATATTTTTGCAAACGTAATAAAATACCAAAATTCAAATGACCAAAGTGTGCATGCCAAAACTTTGCATCTGAGATAGCCTAAGAATCTTATATTGCACATCCTGAATCATTCATAGATTTTGCATAGTCTATGAGCTTATACAACCCATGAAATAAAATGCCAGAAGCGATAAGAACATTGTCATTCGACATATCATGAAATATATATCTGTCGTCAAAAAATTTAACAACCAAGTCGATCTTGGCCAATGTTGAAACTGATAACAGATTTTTCTTGATCACTAGCACAAGCAAAGCATATGACAATGTGAAAGAACTATTATCAACAGTAGTCAAAATGATTTTACTGACTCCCATTACAGGATAAGAGGAGTTATTTACACATATGATAGTATTCGTTGTAGGGGTAGACTCAAGTGAACTAAAGAAACTACATCGTGAGGTAATATGTTTGGTTACCCTACTATCAAAGTACCAAACATTTGAGTCTACTGCAGATATACACTGCTCATGAGAAGATGTTTCATAGTTCCAAAAAATAGTAAATGCACATTCTTCATTTTGCACAAAATTAGTGGACTCTATTTCTAGTGTAGATGCCTTTGCAACAACCATTCTATTCCCTTACTTCTTTTCCTCTTTTGTAGCCAGTTTTGGACAACTCTTTATGACATGATCATTTCCTTTATAATATTTGCAAAACTATTTTTGCTTTTCTATTCTCTTCTCATATTTGTATTCCTTCTTCAATTATTCAACATTAGTATATTTCTACTTACTAGTAGATGAGCTCCATTTACCTTTGCCCTTCTGGCCAGCTAAGAAAGCTTGATCTACAGTATGCATAATGGACCTATTCTGCCTGGACTGATCTTTCTACAACAAACTACAGACTAACTTCTCAAATGTTAAGGCTTTTGGATTTCCTTTTATCATCAACCAAATAGTAGAAACAAAACTTTGATATGAATCTAGAATACCACTAAGAATGGTCTGCATAAGTGAACTATCAGGCAAGACTTCATGTGCAAAAATCAACTTCTTTTTCAAATCCTTGATCTTTGTCAAAAAACTATCCATAGAATTTCTTTCATTCATATGCTCACTCTCCAACTGTTTTCAAAGGTTAGTAACACGAGCCTCATTTCTTGCCTAGTATAGAGTGATAAGTGTATCCCAAGCATCCTTTGCTATTTTCCAAGAGCGAATATGAGAGATAATAGCATATTTGACAAACAAAGCTATCAATGCATATGCTTGAGCATCTCTTCTATCCCATAAAAGTTGGTCTGTAGTAGGTGCAATAGGAATCGCAACACGAACAAGAATTTGAAGATCTTCATCTTCAATGCCATTTGCATCATCTTCAATAACTATATTTCTAGGTATAGTAGGTTGTTTTTCAACACCTTGCACAATATTTCATTATCCTTTATCCACCAATACATGATACTTCTAGGTATAGTAGGTCGTTTTTCAACACCTTGCACAATATTTCATTATCCTTTATCCACCGATACATGATGCAAATATATGCCCATAATGGGTAATTGGTACCATCCAACTTGTCCTCAATAGCCAACATATAGAATACACCCTATCGAGCTCTGCTAAACCTATAGCAGACTTTGAGGCACTTGTACTAGTGAACTAAAACTTATATATATGTTTGGCATAAAAAGAAAATTGCCTTCATAGGCACTATGATGGTGCGTTTGGAGGCCGAAACAAGCTGAAATCAAAATTTCAATGCCACACAACAAATCTATTTTGAACTCCTAATCGGCCTTGCTATGCTCATCAATCTTCATGCAATTTTGAGACTATGACCAGAGGGGTGTTGACAATGCCTTAGATGACGCGATGACCTGCTCTCATACCAATTGTTGGCCAAGATCCTAGATCGCTATCCTTATCATGCTCTCTGTATGTGCCTTCGACTACCTCATACAATAGATTTGTATAGAGATAGATCCTAATTGTATCCTTTCATAAGTTGTAATTGGTGCCATTTAGCCTTTCATCTTCTGGCATGAAGATGGGTGTAAAGGAGGGTAAGTGCAAGTGACTTGAGAACGTTGCGTTTGAAATCATTGAAATTATCACAATAGAAATGAAGTTACCACACTTGCAAAAAATTAGTTCACAAAATTGAGTTGGGGTAGGGTGGGGGGCTTAGATCAGCCCTACACTTGCAGCAAAATGAGTTAGAGACCTTGGAGGTGGAGGGCTTAGTATAGCGCTATACTGGATAATGCAAGAGAGATGCCTTGGAGAGAGGGGAGGAGGGGGGGAAGGGCTTAGATGAGCCCTACTCTTGTAGAAACTCCAAGATTAGTCAACGCGAGAGGAGGGCTTGGAGTAGCCCATTGCACACAGAGAAAGTCACACTTGGGGGCTTAGATTAGCCTCCCGAGACACACACACACACACACACACACACACAAATAATATCATCTTTTTCTTGTTGTACAACGATGGGGCACTTAGTGCCAAAGTGTGCCAAGTTGTGTTTTGGAGGGAAAGGGTTATGACCCTTGGACAATACAAAAAAACCCGTTAAGAGGTGCCTAATATGAGGGTTAAACTTTGTGGATAATACAACGTGACGCCTTTTGTGGTTATAATGGGTGTCAAAATTAAGGATCAATTATCATTTGCAAAGTACAAAATAACTCCTCGTAAAGGCTCCTTGAGTTCCACAAGGAAATCTTTGAGTGCACTCTGATATAGTGGGTTAAGACTCTTTTGAAAGTACAATAATTCCCCTTGGTGAAAGTTGGGTTAAGACTCTTTTGAAACTACAATAATTCCCCTTGGTGAAAGAGTATAACTGGGAGTATTTAGTGCCAAAAAATAAGGGGCAAAGGTTATGGGCTAAACCTTTTGGAAAAATACAAAAGGGGAGAGATTTTCAAAGAATGGCAAGAAGGTACGAAAGGTATTGGTTTAGAGAGTATGATCACAGATTCAAAGGATGAAAAAAAATTTTTGTCGATTTGCCTCTGACCTCTTGAGGCGGGGGCGAGGGTTCAACCCCTGGCAGCAACATGTAGGGACATATGAATCCCAGAAACTGTTGTATGTGGCTGTTGGCCACCGTTTGACCATCCCCGCGGTAGTTGTGACCGCCGTTCAACCCAGACTTGTAAACCCCTGCTCTTGTGGGATAAGGGGGGTCCCATGGGTACTATGCCCTTCCTTGTACAATTGCAATTTCAAAGTTAAAGTCCAGGGGAGTAGGCCTTGGCCGAACCTCCATTTTCAAAAAAAAAAAAAAAAAAAGGAATCCATATGACCCCATACGGCTATCATGCTAAAATTATGCGAGTTTTTGACGTCATAATTGATGACATAATAGTAAACTGATAAATCCCATGCCAAGTGGAATTCAATTTGACGTTCTTCGCTATGGAGTCTGGCACCCGAGAAGTCGCGTCAATGTGCACCACAAGATAGTTGAAGATGGCCTGTTGCTGGCTGGCTGTGAGTTACGCATCAACATGAGTTACGCATTTCGGCTCTCTCTCTCTCTCTCTCTCTCTCTCTCTCTCTCTCTCTCTCTCTCTCTCTCTCTCTCTCTCTATTACGCTCTGTGCCTATCTCTCTCTGCTTCTCTCAGTCCTCACTGAATTCCGAAATGTGGCGCAGTTGACAACTTCACACAGCTATACCCTCTGTAGTAGTACAAAAGATCATGGTATGCTTTTGTGTTATTTGTGCACACACTGTTGAACAGTCAACAGCTCAGGATCTTGCCATCTGTTGCATCGGCATCCGCATCCGCATCTTCATCACCTTCTACAGTTGATAGCCAATGCAAAGTGTCGTCCCCTGATGAGAGCTACTTTCGTTATGAAGCCCCTAAGGGGATCGATAGAGCATGGAAGACGAGAGAGCCCTGAATACACCCAAGATTCTTCATAAATCCTCTGAATCCAGCAGCGAATATGCGTAAATACACCAGCAAGCTCTCTTCATCAAAGCATTCACGGGGGATCTGCACTTTTGCCTCCTCCAATGTTAGGTCAGATGTAATCTTCTGTGCTGTTGATTGAAGGAACAAATGAAGATATGGAGTTTTGATACACGTTGAAGCTATAGTTTCATTGATCATGCGAAATTGAGGATGCCATCAGAGAGATGGCGCTTTCACTCCCACATGAAGCGAGAACAAAACAGGACCTGAAGTGGTATGAGCCGAGACATTTTGATCATGATACCCTGTGTAATCTAGTCACTATGCCAACAGAATACAACAGATAATTTTTCGATATACAACAGGTGTACATACTCAAGTTATGGCAAATCCGCTTGACAAATATAGAACTCGAGTACTTAATAAAAACACAGATATATAGAGAGGTATTAGATTCTGGAGCTATGCCAAAAATTTAATGAAGAAAATGAAGTGAAGCGTTTATAAACACTTCAAGCAAGGTTTCACCAAAGGCTCCACACTCAAATAATAACTATGAACCATTAAATGAGCACAAAATACATCAAATGCAAGGGTGGGAGGGAGGGAAAAGAGTGGTAGACAAGGGTGGGTACGAAGGCAAAGAGTATTCAAAATGCTCTCAAAGCATAAAGATGATGATGAAAACTTCACCACCAAAATAATGTCGCCACAGACACCATCACCACCTCTAAAAATGCCAGAAAGAGAACCACCAAGAACTCCACCAACACTCTGATACCATGTAGAGAGTACACACGCGGAAGCAAAATGAAAAGAAGAGTGTACTCACAGAAGAAAAAGTGTGAGAGACTCAAAGTGAGTAGATCAAGAAATGAGTAAACTCACATGGATTAAAAATGAGCTTGCCAAGAGCATGGAGTAGGCTCCTCAAGCATCTAACCAAATATAAATGAGAGGAGAGGCCCTCCTTATATAGATTTAGGAGAGGGTCTCCAAAGTGCATCTCATGTGGGATAATTCCCCTAAAAAAAATGAATACAATGGTAGAAGCAAATGGCAAAGTACCCAAATACAAAAGAGATACAATATAAAATGGAAATAAACTGAAAATGGAATGCCTCTTGGATACAAAATGGAGATGCACTTATGCGGATACAAATGCAGATGATGTAAGAGTAATCACGTCGTCAACAGTTTAGGCCACATATCTTGTAGTGGAATGGAGATTCTTTCTCATTCTCGCTACTTACTTTTGTCATCTTTCTCTGATTTCTCATTTTGTGAGAATTATCAATATAGAAAGCAAACTAGGAATGTGCATAGAATGCATATTGAATATTAAATTCAACCATTAGATCTTGTCTATACCGATGTGTGCCGTCCTATACCCACTAGGCCATTAGGTGGTGCTCTTTACTTTGTCACTTTCATAGATAATGCTACTAGAAAAGTTTGAGTTTATCCTATCAAGTCTAAGGATGAGGTGTTCCCTACCTTCAAAAATTGGTTTGCTTTGGTAGAGACTAAGAAGGGAAGTAGGCTTAAGGCTTTACTTTCAAATAATGATGGTGAGTATACCTCACATTAATTCAACCATTTTTTGTTAGTGTGGAAGAATATGGCGAGAGCTTACAACTCCTTATAAACCAATACAAAATGGTGTAGCTAAAAGGATGAACATAACTATTCAGGATAGAGCGGTTTCTATGTTTCATCATGCAACGCTTCAAGTAAAAACAATGTTAAATGAAGTTCATGATATTGAAATTTTACATAGTATTGTTGAATGCTTGAAAGTGGCACAAGAGTTATGGAAAGTGTAGCCATCACATTATGATCACCTTCAAGTATTTGGTTGTGTGGTTTCCATCCATGTTCCAAATAATTTGCGATAGAAGTTGCACTACAAATCTATAAAATGCATTTTCCTTCATTAGGAAAAAAGGTGAACCCTGGATGGGCCTTTTAGCTCAAGGAGTGATTAGTGATGGACCAATCAGAAGAGGGTGGTGGCCACAGTCTAGTCCCTCAATCACCTAGACTAGGCATAGGCTTCCATGGTTTTTGGGTGGTCAAACATGGAAAAACCAGGTAGAACTCATGGGTTTTCTCTTGAGAATGGTTTTGAAAAACTCAAAAATGGCTTAGAGCCATTGGATTGCTTCATAGATCCAAGGGCTAGCATGAAACGCAAAAAGTCAAGGTAACTTAGATCTTGGACCCTTGGATTGGCTTAAGAACAAGTGGTTGAGATCTTAGCAATGATGGAGAAATGCGTTCGTCGCTGTAGACCCTTAGATCAACATCCAATCGGACGCCTCGCCTTGAATTCCGCTGAAGAACTGCGCTTGTAGTCGTAGCCCTTGGATCTAGCCAAGATCCTATGGATCCGATTGCTCCATTTGAATGAAAAGGCGCCTTTTTGTATGGGCCATTAGATCCAGGCCTTGATCGGACGGTGGGCGCTCATCATCGAAAAGTTCTCAGCCCCATTTGCGCTGCAGCGTAGGATTAGTCAACATCCAACGGTCCAACGTCTTGCAGAAGGCTGGGAAAGATTCTCTGCGAGCTCCCACGAGTCCTGACACCTTCTCTCTCTTAATTTTCATGCACTTTCTTTTGTCTTTTAGTGACAGGCAACTGCGCGTTCATCTCAGCCGTCCGTCGAAATCGCATCCAATGGAGAGGAATGCCGACGACTGTTCACTTCTTGGGAGAGTTTTTGTCTTCTTTTGACAGGTACCCAAAGGTTGATCTTAGCCATTCATTCAATCTCATCCAAGGGACAACAATTCAAACGAATCTATTCGGTCTGAGCACAAATCTTAGAGGAATTTTTTTATTGCAAAAACCACGAGTGGTTTTTTTTATGACCTTGATACCACTTTTTGTTCTCTTTAATCCCTAAAAATTAGGGATCCTTACAAGGCCCATGCAGAGTTCACCTTTTTTCCTAATGTGGATATAGAAGAGATGGGTGATTTGGATATCGTTTATGGGATCCTAAAACACATTAAATGATCACAAACATGTCATTTTCAATTAAGTGAAGCTGCATATATAGCCCATTAAAGAGCTTGAAGTGAGAAGAGTCATATTTGAGGGTGTTAGTTCTCCTACTAGTAT
Source organism: Ceratopteris richardii (assembly GCA_020310875.1). Taxonomy (NCBI): domain Eukaryota; kingdom Viridiplantae; phylum Streptophyta; class Polypodiopsida; order Polypodiales; family Pteridaceae; genus Ceratopteris; species Ceratopteris richardii. Next base: position 32,904,413 of record CM035406.1, read on the forward strand.
GCATAAGAATTTGACAAAAAAGGTTATTCATGAAAATGTGCAAACCAGTTTGTTAGTGCTCATGATCAGCAACTACTGAGACGATCTTTATGTGTCTTACATCCACCTGATAGGTTTGTTCCACGATTGGATTTTATTATGTTAACAGATATTGGTGATTCTTGTTATAAAGAAGTTATGTAGACAAAAGATCTTGACAAGTGGGAGTGTACCATGAAAAGTGAACTTAATTTTATTCATAAGAGTGGCATGTGAGAATTAGTACCTTTGCTAAAGGGTAGGAAAGCTTTACCATGCAATGGATATATGAGTTAAAATTCACATCATATAGTGCATCTCCACTATCTCCAAAGTATAAAGCATGGTTGGTTGCAAAAGGATTTAAGCAAAAACAAGGAGTTTATTTTGAGGAAATCTTTTCACATGTAGTCAAGATGACAACATTACACATGTTTCTTGGATTAGTTGCAAAACAAGACATCCAAATGGATGCAAAGACTTCTTTCTTGCATGGAGATCTTATAGATAGGATCTATATGGAACAACCAAGGGTTATGCAATTCTTGGCAAAGCAAGTCTAGTATATAAGCTCAAGAAGAGCTTGTATGGATTGAAGCAACCACCTAGACAGTGAAATCAAAATTTTGATGCATTCATGAAGTCCCAATGCTATTCTAGCAACAATGAACATCATGTCCACGTCCCGTAAGACAGTTGGTTGAGCTTTGGCCTTTTAAGGCGGAGGTCCAGGGTTCAAATCCCGGGCTGGACATGTTATGGCTTAAGCCAGTTAAACCTAGTTGTAACCATGTCTCTTTCAGTTGTAACCCCTGCTTTGTGAGATACGGGGGGTCCCGCGAGTGCTATGCCCATTCACTTGTACACTTGCAATTTCAAAGTTAAAGTCCGAGGGAGTAAGCTTCGGCTGAACCTCCATTTAAAAAAAAAAACAATGAAGATCATTGTCCCTACACTAAGAGATGTTCATATGGAAGCTTGATATGCCTTTATGTTGATACTATGTTGATTGTGGGGAAGTCCTCAAAAGGACTTATCTCTTTTGAAGTCAAAGTTGATTCAAAATTTATACATGAAAGATTTGAGAGATGCTAAACATATTCTTGGCATGTGCATTACTTGTGATAGGATTAAGAGATGCATATACTTGTCTCATAGTGAGTACATAACCAAAGTACTTCACAAACTTAGCATTAATCTTTCCTTGATTGGGTCATGGGTTCTCATGACAGTGAATCAACAGTGAGTGTGTATGTGTGAGTTTGTGTGCGCGCACGCGTGCGCAAGCATATTTGCAACTTGCAAGTGTGCATGTGTGTGTATGCATATACACGAGTGTGCATGTGCACACACATGCATGCAAAACATACATGCAACTTGCAAGTGTACTTGTGTGTGTATACACATGAGTGTGCATGTGCATGCATGCATGTACAGGCATGCACATGTATATGAGTGTAGAGAGAGAGAGAGAGCAAGAAAGCACCCTGATACAAAGATTACCATTCCAATTGTCTTCAGATGCATAGCGCAACTTGATCAACAGAACAGATTTGGCATCCCCAACTGTAAGTGTTGTTTGAAAACTTCCAAAATCACAAGAACCACTCTGTCAGCCTCCCTATTATACAAAGTTGTTTGCAGAGGTTGAACAATAAATGTACATGGAATTCTGTTTTCTTGGAAATCTCCCTGTCAGCATGGTAATGTTCGCATATCTACCTGAAATTTATGCCCATATTATCTAGAGCCACTTTAAGCCAAGAAGGACCTCCAATAAATAGCAGAAAAGTGCTACAAAAACTTGGTTTCCAATGAAGGAGATGAATGAGATCCTTTGCTAGCGACGTCTTATGCATATTAAAGACATTTGGGTGAAGCAGATGCCTCATTCCAACGGCCGATATGACCCATTCACATCCAAATGCATCAACCTATTATGCTGGATAGCCAATCCAAGCTTTGAATGCATCCACTTCCTTGCGCCGTTCTTGAGACATATCAATCCTTCGTTGTGATCGATGTGTACTTGTATATAAATCTCTATGCACGTGCCAATAAATGTTCCTGAGCTTCTGTTTATCTGCCCAAAAATGCTGTTCTTCCATCTTTGCAAGAACGTCTAATGCATGCCTGAAATATCCATACTTCACAAAGAATATAAGAAATCCATTAAGCAGCTCCTCATTGCGCTTCAATGGTGTTGGGCTGCTTAGATGACTTGACGCCATCCTATCTTTGATATCAGCCCATAAAAGAAGTATCTCGTTAGTTTTATTGCCCACCAAGATATAACCTCCAAGTAGAAAAGTGTATGTGCTTGCATCAGGTTGAAAACCAGCTTGCTTCATCTTCTTCACAGTTGCTTTGGCATCAAACATAAGTTTTTTCCGTGAGTATGCATGAACAGCCCTATTCCAATGTTGCAGATCCACCTCAAGCTTAGGCTCTCTTAGCACTGTGTCAAGCAATTTGCTCATCAAATAGGGCTTTCCCTCCTTATCAAACACTGACAAAAGCTTGTTCAGGATTGGCTCAAGTGGACCCATGGCATTCTGCTTCATTTCTCGAAACAGCCTCTGAGCACAATCATAATCCTGAAGAAGGACAAATGCATCTATAACAGAAACATAAGCCCCAATATCTGGTGAGTGCCCAACTCTCCTAGCATCTCTCAAAACAGCCTCTGCCTTGAGGGGCTGTGGCAGTTTACAATATGCGTTTATCAAATTAGTGTATGACGTACTATCAGCAGGAGTGTTTTGGCATGCCAGCTCCCGCAGCATAGTGTGCACTTCATCCCTCATTCCAAGTTCAAACACACCATTAAGAACAGAACTGCAAGGAATATACTCAGAATTTTCTGCTGAATAAAGTCTTCCCAGAAACTTTGCTGCATCAATAGCTCTGTCTTTCTGCAAATAGCCCTTTAAGAGCAAAGTAAATGTCTCACCACAAGGTCTTTCCATAGCTACCCTCCAGTCCCTAAGAGAATCATGAAGTTCGCCATGAGTAGCATCCCTTGGTGAGCTAGAACCAAGAACACTAACATCTTTAGATTTTCCAGCCCAGCAAAGAACTACTTCAGCAGCTATATCAACCTCGTCAATGTTAACACATGCTTCCAATAAACTATTCAAGGTTGTACGACTGGGGACTGTTTGTGCTTGTCTCATCCTCAGCAAAACCTTAAGCATGCCATCAAGACTACCCCCCTTTTCATAGGCCTTCATTAATAGGCAGAAGCTTCCATTATCTGGGGAAAGGTTGAAGTAGCTCATCTGTTTCAAAACATCTTCTGCTTTTCCTGATTCTCCGAGTTCGCTGCAAGCCCTAAGAGCTAAGTCAAATGCTTCTCTGTCAGGCAAAATAAATTGCATGTTCTTCCCATGCTCAAAAGAAGCTTTCTTGCAGTACCTACAGATTTCGAAAAATATTTTCATGACATAGACTGGGCCTCGAGGTTGATGCATCCACCTTCTCACAAGAGATTTCCATAAAGCCATGGGGGGATAAAAATGCTTTTGCAGCATTAATCTGTAGGTATTTGCTGAAAGATCACACATATCACCCTTTGCAAAAGCCAAGGAGAGAGCTTTCAATACATCTCCATCCACCAAATCAAGTTTATTCTCTTTACTGAGGCGAGACATTATCTTCTGTGCACGGATGAGGGAAAGAGTGTCACCCCCAGCGAACAAAGCAAGCGCATCCCGGGTGAGAGACTTTTCTGGAAAACTGACACCCACACGATGCAGCTTCTGCAGAGCTTTCCATGCATCGCCTGGATTCCTCTCTTGAAGAGCGCTCTCAAGCCTGGAAATAAAATATTTCGGATCAATAGTAAAAATTGGCTGCTCCCCTACACGTGAGCAGAAGGTACGGCCTAGAAGAGAAGCGTCGCGGGGCAATGACAACTCCTTACTGTTCAGGACGATAGACCAGAGCCGCCTTCCTCGACGCATGCTTCCTTACCTCTGACGAAGAATAAAATTTCCATAGACGGGCAAAATTAACAATTACATGTTTTTTTTTCCCCCTTTCACTTACTTGAAAGCAAAGTTTATAGTTCTCGTCGTAAAAATGTGGATATCAAATGCTCTACCCCTCCACACGCCGATGGCAGAAAGGAAAGAAGAGTTAAAAAAAAAAAAACGATAAGATGTAAACAACAATGATTTATCATCTTTTATAGAAGTAAAAGGAAAAGACACGAGTTCAAGAAAAGCAATAACATAAAAATAAAACAAAGGAGAAGGAGGTCATCACCTCTAGGTAAAACAATTGATTAGTTAGGTGGATTCACTTAAGTGGAAGATATTGAAGAATGAGAGGAATAAGGTTTTCAAGATGGTTACTCCACTATGAGGGCAAGATATCAAAGTAGTCTCTGAGCAGCATCATAATGTGTCTGACAAGCTTGATGTGCAAACTAGTTGAGTATCCCAACTACATAGGCAATATCTGGTCTAGTGGTGGCTAGGTGAAGTAATGAGCCAACAAGTTGCCGATAAGTATGCACATCCACATGTGATAATGAATCCTCCAGTGTGAGCTTGATGTTTGGATCAAGTATATTCAAAGACATTAGTCCATGTCATATTTAGATAGAATATTAGAGCAGTACTTCTTCTGTGATAGGAATATGCCTTCTTTTGTTTGCCAAACTTCCATACCTATGAAGTAGTGAAGTAGGCCAAGATCTATCATAGACTACTCAAGGTGAATCTGTGTGATGATGAATTGGATGCATTCTTCATCTTAACCTCTCAAGATCAAGTCATCTACATAGATGATGATTATTGCAACTAAGGACTCTTTTTTATAGATATATAAGTTAGCATCGATAATGCTCCTTTGAAATCCTTTGTCTTTGAAGAACTCATGGATCTTTTCATACCAGGCCCTTAGAGATTGCTTAAGTCCATAAAGTGCTTTATGAAGCTTAATGTACACTTGATCTTCAAACCTTCAAGTTGTTCAACATAGACTTCTTCTTGAAGACCTCCATTGAGGAAATCACTTTTGACATCGAGTTGGTAAATGGGCCATTTGAACAAGAATGATTCTTATAGTTGTAAACTCTGTAGTAGGGGCAAAGGTTTCTTCATAATCAATGCCATGTTTTTCTTTATATTCCTTAACTACAAGTCTTACCATCTGATTTGTCCTTGGCTTTATATAGCCATATAACTCCAATGCATTGATTATTTGAAGGAGTTGGAGCAAGCATCCAAGTTTTGTTCTTCTCAATGGTATCCATCTTTGCTTGCATAACTTCTTCTTGCTCAGGTTAACCTTGAGCTTCTTTGTAGTTGGAAGGCTCTAGAATTTGTTTAATCTGATGCATAAGTGCATAATTCACATAGTGACTCTGTCCACATTGCTTCTTTTCAATGATCCTTTGAGATCTTCTAGATTGGTGAGAAGTATTTGCTTCTCCGTTTTACTTAGAAAAGATGGTCTCCCCCTCTGAAGTGTAGATGGGTGGACTCAAACTTGAACGTCGATCTTTAGTTGAGTATTTTGAAGATTCATCAAATATGACATCTTTTGAGATGGTGATGGAGTGGTTCTCAAGATCATAGAATCTATAAGCTTTAGATTGTTCACTATAGCCAATGAAGAGATGTTTCTTGGACTTAGATTGTAACTTGCTTCAATCTTCCTTTGGCACATGTATGAAAGATTCACTTCCAAATACTCTAAAGTGATTGACATTGGGCTTGCATCCATAGTAGTGGAGTCTTGTTGTGTAATGCACTTGTGAAGCCTCTAGTAATGATGTGCATGGCAGTATGTATTGCTTTGGCCCAAAACTTGAATGGTAATGCTTTTTTATGAAACATAGTGCGTGCCATTTCCATTATGCTTCAAATCTTTCTTTCAGCTACTCCATTCTAAGATGGAGTGTGAGGTTGAATGACTTGCCCCTTGATGCGCTTTTGCTTTAAGAAATTATCAAAGTTATGATTAATGATCTCACCACCTCCATCTGATCAAATAGTCTTGACTGAACATGATGCTTCATTCTCAACTTGATATATTCATTCTTGAAACTTGGAAAAGGTATCTGCCTTGGTCTTCAAAAATTATACCCAAATATATCTTGAGTGATCATCTACTAGGAGAAAGAAGTAGATGGATCCACTTAGTGAAGGGGTATTCATGGGTCCATAGAGATCCATGTGGACTAGAGCTAGAGGATTCTTTGCTCAAGTGAAAGCCTCCTTGGGAATAGGAGCCCTATGTTGCTTGCCTTTGGTGCAAGCTTGGTAGCTATCATGTACTTGCCCAATCTTGGGCAACCACTTAAGCATCTATGATGCAAAAATCTTGGTTAAGTATGAGGTGTGGCCATACTTTTTGTGCAAGAGGCTAAAAAGGGACTCCTTAGACAGAACACGTGATGGCTTGTATAGCCCTTTGTCTTCAACTCCTTGTGCTATGATATCTTTAGTTGTAGGTTCAATCACCTTTACAATTGTGTTATCAAATAACACTTGTTTGTGATGGTTGGTGATTGCCTTAACTGAGACTAGATTCATGCACAAGTTTGGGACAAACAATACATCCAATAAAGCTTTACACTCCCCATGATGATTGGTAAATTGAACTTTTCCTTTGCCTTCTATGGGGAGACTTCTGTTGTTGCCGAAATAGACTTCACCAATGTGATATTTGATATCTTGGAAAGAGTCATGATCTTTGCACATATGAGATGTGGATCCACTATCAAAGATCCACTCTTGTGAGGAGCTAGAAGTAATTAGGGCATTGGCTTTTGTGGAGATAAACAGTTCTTCACTACAATAGTGAGACCGATGCTGGGAGGACTTAGATTGGTTCCTAGAGATAGAGGCATTAGAGTTATTCCTTTTTTTGTAGCAAGATTTTTCAAGATGCCCCCCTTCATCACAGTAATTACAACTAAAATTCTTTGATGAATTGCTTGAACCTTGTTTAGGTGTGTTGCTAGAGTTGCAACTAGCATGCTTTGCCTTATTGAATGGTCCCTTGTCTTTGGTCAACACATCACAAGCTAAAATTAAATGCCCTAAAACTCGCTTGTCTTTGACATTCTAAACGTTTAAAGCCGCTAGATCACTATCTTTATCTGGCTTAAGATTTGTTTCTTCAACTACTTCATATAATAGCCCTAATCATATCCTTCCATAGATTACAATTGGTGCCATTTAATCTCTCATCCTTTGGCATAAAAAATAGCATAAATGAAGGTAAGTACCATTGACTTGAAGATGTCCCATTTGAGATTGAAGACATTATTGGTGTTGAAAATAAATTTCCACACTTGCAAAATGAAGTAAGAATTGGTACAAAAAATGAAGATGGGGTAGGGAACTTAGAGTAACCCTATACTTGTTGACACCTTTGAGGGGGGCTTAGAGTAGCCCGAGAATGAACAAAGAGAAACACTCTTCGGGGGCTTAGAATAGCCCATTGCACAACAAGATAGCCTTAGAGTAGGCTTAGAAATGTGAGAAAGCTTGTGGGTGGGCTTAGACTAGCCTCCAACCCACAAATGCACACACACTAAGTTCTTGTTTCATTCTAGATGTTACAAGAAGGTGGGGAACTTAGTGCCAGATGATGTCCTTGAGGGAGAGGGTTAGGACCCTATGGAAATACAATAAAACCCTTTGAGGAATGCCAAATTGGGGGATTACAATAGTGGGCAAGGAATGCCAAAGATTAAGGGTTATATGAAGTGATGTTTTAGCAAAGAATTTGGCTATGAGGGTACTAGCAGATTTGTCAAAAGGAGAGTAAAAAAATCGTCAGGATAATATAGAAAATACGATAACACTTGATGTCAAATAAAATAGGGGGTTTGAAGAAGTGTTAAGACATTAGATAGGAAAGGTACACGATTCAAGTTCCTTGTGAACCCCCACTTTCTTCAAAAGAAATAAGTTGAGAGCTTTGGGTGCTTGCACTATGAAGTATATTCAAGCAAGGAGCTAGATTAGAAGACTTTGTTTTTGGTGTAGAGGCCTCTCCAACAACCATTCCAGCCTCTTTTTTCTTTGCCTCTTTAGCAGCCAGTTTTGGACGATTCTTTATGACATGATCATTTGCTTTATAGTGCTTATAAAACAATTTTTGCTTTTCTGTTTTCTTGTCGTCTCTATCATCCTTTTTTGTTTGTGCAGAATTAGTAGATTTCTCCTTAGTAGTAGAAGAGCTCCATTTACCTTTGCCCTTCTGACTACCCAAGAAAGCTTAATCTGCAGCATGCATAATGGACCTGTTCTGCCTATACTAATATTCCTCTAGAAGAACAAAGACGAACTCCTCAAATGTTAAGGCATTTGGATTGTCTTTCATCATCTTTTGCAGAGTGGAAGGAAAACTCTCATATGAATCGGGAAGACCATTCAAAACAGTCTACACAAGTGAACTGTTAGGTAAGACCATGAGCAGAAATTAATTGTTCCTTCAAATCTTTGTTCTTTGTCAAAAATTGTCCATGGAATTACCTTCATTCACATGCTCACTCTCCAACTGTTTTTGGAGGTAAGCAACATGAGCCTAATTGCTTGCCTGGTATAAAGTGGTAAGTGTATCCCAAGCATCCTTAGCTATTTTACAAGAGCGAATGTGAGGAATAATGACACGTTTGACAGACAAAGCTATCAATGCATGTGCATGAGCATCTCTACTATCCTAACAAATTTGCTCTGCAATAGGTGCAATAGGAACCGCGTCACGAACAGGAACATGAAGAATATTGTCATCTTCAATGCCATCTGCATCACCTTCAACAACTATGTTTGCAGGTATAATAGGATGTTTTTCAACACCCTACACCATATTCCACAATCCTTTTGCAACCAATACATGATGCATCATATAAGCCCATAATGGGTAATTGGTATCGTCCGGAATACATCACTGCTTTCAGCCATGACCACTGACTAAAATACCCTGATGCATAAAATTGATTGTATCTCAAAAAGTTGAACAGAGCTACGCTATTGAGTTTTGCTAAACCTGTAGCAGACTTTGAGATGCTTATATTGGCGAATCGAAACTTGTATATATATTTGGCACAGAAAGATCAAATAGCCTACACAAGCACTGTGATAGTGCGTTCAGAGGCCGAAACGAGCTCAGATTGTGATTTCACCCTGCGTATGCTCACAAAATTTCATGCGATTATGAGAGTGTAACTAGAGGAGTGTCATCATCACCCTAAGTGAAGCAGGACTTGCTATGATATCACATGCGAACAACACAAGGAAGAGTAAGAAGCTTGGAGCACAACACAAAATACTGAATGTATTACCACTAGAATGTACAAAGATAAGTAACCCGTTAGGGCTATAGGTGTATATACAAGTTGGGGGGAAAAAACCTCCTAAAGAGGGAAAAAAATGCCCCGGTGATCCTGGTGTGTTCACACACATCACTACCTAAATATATCAACACTCTATAACAATATTGAAGAACTACAAACTCACCTACTCTATTAAAACAAAATGAAAGCTTGCAAGAAGAGGAGTCATTGTTTTCAATTAAGAGTGAGTCACAGAAACTACCACCATGCAAAAATTTGGAGACATATATCAAGGAAAAGTACAATCCAAGGATGGAAGATAGCTCCATAGAGTTTGAAAAGGAGGTGCTCATGAGCAACTTGGCAAAATCACTAGCACCCAAGAAAGCGTGACTATCCTCTACTCCATGGATCCTCCATATGTACTTTTGAAGAAACATTAAAGAATATGCCTAACAAAAAAGCTTGGAAAAGCATCGGACAACGGTATTATCAAATAATGAAAAAGTACTACTCGAATCTAACTATAAAGGTGGTCTAGCAAGGTTAGTCCATTATCAAGCTAAGTAATCAATCAACTAGTGAGATCACTCAAGAACTTCATTTAGGCCCACAAGGGGTGAGAGATGCATGTATCCACCCAATCAAATCCAACCAATTCCACCCATATATATACCTGTAGGCCAATGGGAGAAATGTGAGGAGAACTTGCCAAGCATCCCCCACATGGATTCTAATCCAAGGCCTTCTAACCTTGGAAGTCATATGAAATCACATGGGTCTCACATGGATTCTAAAAGGATTCCTCCCAATCTTGTGCGTACAAGTCTAAAGGCTTGAGAGGCCTCCCTAAGGGTTAAATACCATACCCTTATGAAATATCAATCCTAAGGGTCAAAATCCCTAAATTGAAAGTAAATAAATCCAAATAGCTCAAGGGTTCATTAAACCATAGTCTTGGAGACACTTTCTCAAGGGTTTCTCATAAACTCCAAGGCTTCTATAAGTGACTTTGGACCCTCAAAACCAATGTCTTTTATCGTTTGGACCCATAGTTATACAACATTCTTCTCCCCTATAACATTTTCTTCCTTGAAAATGTGTGTTGGTATAATATATGAAGTATTCCCCCGTGCCCCATGATCAATCTCATCGATCATGTTCTTCATCTCTCTTATTTGCCTCTTTATGAGATGGGAATTTCATCCCATACTAGATCTGGAAAGAGGGGAAACCGTGTGTGGGCTAATCCTTGCCCAAATCATTCTAGCATTACTTAGCTTACACATGAAACATTAAATCGTGCAAAGTATGGAAAGAATGATAAGGGTGGATTAAAACATGCCTTCCTAATTCAATGTTTCACTATGTGTGAACTAGACATCCATAGCACAATCATATGAAGTTGGTGGATTCTTAGACTCTCCAACCAATTTGCTATGTAGGTCCATTTCTATGCACTAGTTTTGCATCGACCTAGCAAAATAGATGGATCTATTACTAGTTTAAGACTTTGAGAGTTCACCTCTTAAACCATAGTCTTGGAGATAGTTTCACAAGTGTTTCTCATAAACTCCAAGGCTTCTATAAGTGACTTTGGACCCTCAAATCCATGTCTTTTATTGTTTGGACCCATACTTATACACCATTCTTTTCCCCTATAACATTTTCTTCCTTGAAAATGTGTGTAGGTATAATATGTGGAGTATTCCCCCATTCACCATGATCAATCTCATCGATCATGGTCTTCATCTCTCTTATTCGCCTCTTTATCAAAAGGGAATTTTATCCCAAACTTTATGTGGAAAGAGGGAATTCCGTGTGTGGGCTAATCCTTGCCCAAATCATTCTAGCATTACCTAACTTTACACAATATGAAACACTAAATCAAGTGCGAAGTATGGAATGGATGATAAGGGTGGATTAAAACATCCCTTCGTGTGAATTAGATATCCATAGCACAATCATATGAAGTTGGTGGATTCTAAGACTCTCCAACCAATTTGCTATGTAGGTCAATTTATATCCACTACTTTTGCATGGACCTAGCAAAATAAATGGATCTATGACTAGTTCAAGAATTTGAGAAGTCTCCTTAAGTTGAGGTTGACCAAAAAATCCAATTTAGATGTTTATGTCCCACCTCTTAACCAACATCTATTGATCTCTTTTCCCACTAAGTGCTTCTTTGAGGAACCAACTTCAAATGATTTACACTAGGGTACTTCCTCAAAGACTTGACTTCGTTGGAACTATTGGAAATAGAAGCAAATCCTAACTCTTTTCTCTTCAGGAGTTCTACACAAACTCTTTGAGAGGATTTTAGACCCTTTCTTCATCCATCAATCTTGAAGTAACAGTCGATGGATGAATGAACTCTCTTAAGGTGAGTGTCTTCTAAAATTGAATGGGTTTTATACAAAACATCCACCTTTGATGTTCAATTTAGTTACTTATTCCATCTAGCTTAACCTGGTCTAGAAACAACTTCAAATATTCTTTTAGAGTCAAATCAACAGTTCAAAAAAGCGAGAAGGAAGAACTAAAACTTTATATAATCGATTCAACTTCTAAAATGCTAAAATGTTTTGAGTGAAACCAAATGAGACCCAAAACTTTTATGGATTTATCCTAATCAAGGGTTTGAAGCATTGTTTCTATCTTTATGAGATTACACCAAATCATCAAAAAGATTCTTTGTGTAAAGTTAAATAGTCATCCATCTACCAAACTCTAATGGTCTAAAACGTCGGTGTCTCAAACCATCCAACATTGTGAAAATTGATGATGTTTACTTTACTCTAAGTGATACTTCAACTATCTTGATTACTAAGTTAATCCCTCTCAATCTCATGAAAATCCTTAATGGTAGAATGCCAATTCTACTATATATCTTTAAGTCGAGTCCTAATTCTACTATCAACAAGGTGTTTTAAGATTAACAAACTCTAACTTCAATTAATTTTATTACTAGTTCAATCCATTTGATAGTCCCTTGACACCCCTTTATACTAAAAGGCATTAATTTGAATCAAGACCTTGATTTAATTAGTCATACTATCAACAAAATGCTTAATCCTAGATTGAATTAGTCAAAATTACCTTGCAAAAGAATCTTTCCAAGTTCTTCCTCTTCACAAGTGCTTAGTGAAAACTTTTGTAAAGATCCTAGAAAGTGTTTTCAACTTCACGATCTTCAAACTTTCTAGTGAACTGATACTTGAACTCTTGCTCATACTTTTGATCATCATATACTTCATCTTTATCTATGAAGTTTCAATTCCCATTGGAATTGAACCTCACTTCAAGTCAGGAGCCTAAAACTAAAATATACCTACCATCTCAAGGTCTGATGTCCCAGACCATCATTCCTACATTAATGTGAATATAAAGTATTGTGTCCCATACCATCGTACTTTATATCCAACATTGATCTATGTAATGTGAGATTTATCTTAAAGTCCAAAAGCTTTATCTAACTATAGAGTAACTTTCACTCAAATTCTTTTTGCTATAATTTGAAGTCAAGGTATTGCTTCTATGTTTTCTATTCTACTTAGGTTTCTAGGGCTTCATACACAAGATCATTCTATGATCTTACATTTTTTTATTGTTGCATGCTTGTCTTTGGAATGTCTAAACCCTTTTGATGGAATAAGCATCCATCGAGCACTTCAAAGTGCCTTGACTTATATTCAAGATCTAGTTAATTCTTGTTCAACTAAATTGCAATGACAAAGAGATTATTGTTGCCTTTTAGATTCCTTTATGAGAAAATCTTCAAATAGTTAGCCTAGGGACTTTTCAGGAACCTCTCTATTGCTTAAGTCCAAGCATCTATTCATGTTCTTGGATTTCTCTTGAAATCTCTTTAAGGATAGGTGAATACAAGTTTCACCTTCCACCGACTTAACTATTGTTGCAAACTATCTATTGGATTTTCTATCTTGCACTTTCACTTCTATTAAAGAATTTTAGTCTTTGACATGCTCTAGTTTATAATCACCTTTTCAAAATCTTTTGTGATCTTGATGGGATCCCAATCTCTATCAATATTAGCATATCATGAAGTTGCCTTCTCAACAAATCCTCCTTTGCTCAACATCTTATAACCTGAAAGAAGTTCTTCTATCCTGTCATTTACATCCATGATACTATACTTCATGGAATGAATTATACCAAATTTGATAAGTTTTCTTACTTCTTTTGAAGAGTTTTTTTCCTCGAAAATTGTAAAGTTTATAGCTTCATTCAAAATTAGTATGGAGTCAACTACTATGAATCATCCCAAAAATCTAATATTTAGGCACTCTTATCCTTGTATGAACATTCCAAGTATCCTCTATAAGAAGATGTACTAGAAAATAATTCTAGGTTTCTAATATTCAAGAACATTATCTATAGGTATCTCAGTGATCATGTATCCTAAACTATTTATGAACTTCTTCTTAATCTTTAGGAATGGTCATAAATTCTCATTTTTGTTGCGAACATTTGTTTTATGTAGGGTACAAGTTTCAAATTATGTAAATACCTTTGGGAAGTCTTCAAATACTTCAAGAAGGCTCATATTATTCATAAAATTTAGCAAAAATACCACGTGAGTTCTAGAACATGGTGAGTCAAATTAGTGAGTCACAAGGGAGCTTCAGTGGTGTCCTAGTGGAAGGTCGATGTGGCTAGTTCTCAAAGTCCATCAATACTTTGCTTATTTGAGCACTTGAGTCATGTAATACCTCCATCCAAGTGTCTACCACGAATTTAGATGTATTAGGAAGGTTTTAGATTAGTTTCCCATGCTATAAAAAGAGGAGAAAAGTCGTGATCTTGTGGGATGTCCAAGAGAGTATCTCTATGCTACTCTAGTTTTTGTATGCAGAGCTTGTATCTCCCTCATTATATATCCAAATTACATGTTTGATAGCTCATTTGAAAGCTCTTCTTGTCTACTTTCATAGTACCAATTTTCATAATCATTGGATTTGTGAGCTGAGAGCAACACTCTCTGCAAGTAGTGTGTGTTCTCTGTTTTTTATCCCTGCTGAAGGTCTCCATTAAACATCCAACTTGCAGAGGTCATATCTCCTTGTGTATGTATTCAAATCATGTGTTCTTTGGCTTGTTAGAAAGCTCTCCAAGTCTATTTGTATTCTGGAAATTTTCAGATTCATTGGAGTTGTGAGTTAAGAGCAGTAGTCTCTGCAAGTGATGTATGTCCTCAGGTTCATCTCTGTTTCAAGGTCTCCATTAAAGCTGCATATTGCAGAGGTCATAGCTCATTGAGTATTTATCCAAATTGAGTGTTCTTTGGCTCATTGGAAAGCTCTTGGTCTCTAGTATATGTGGTTAAAAGAGTTTTAAAAACTTTTGAGTGAGTAGAGAGTAGTAAGCTCTGCAAGCATGACTGGTTTTCTATGATGAAGTTTGTGAGAAGGTCAACTTGTTCCTAGGGGGTTCCACCTACTTCCTGCTATACTTTGGAGGTCAATAAACTCCAACAATTTTCCCCAAAAATACAATCTCATATCTATTTGTGTTATGAGAGGTGTCTTTAGGTTTCAATGTGTATTGTAGTATAACAGTATGAGTTTTGGTGGTACCTATTATGATGAAATAAGAAGACCTTTCCATTTCATCTTTGTACTGTTTAGAATTTTTTAAGTCCTTCCCATTAGAACCTTTACATCTCCTTAAAACAACTTGTCTTGGCTTTTAGCTTGGGATGCAAATCTCTTGAATGAATGAAGCCTTAGAATAACTTAGAATCTCTTCTAAGAGGAAGACATCCACAAATTTTCATGATCATCTGAATACTTTAGACCATTCCCATCAGTAAGTCTTTCAACTTATAAGTTCAATTGTGTATTTTCTACTTCCATCATTTTCTTCGATGGAGTCTGTAGCTCAGTGATGAGTAGCACCTCCTTTAATGTCAATCCGGGAAGACGTGAGGATGGTATGATGAGCTCGAGCAAGTGAAGGCACAAGTGCGTGAGTGAGAAGCACACTAACATGCACACACATACACACACACGCGCACACACAACAAGACAAAGAGTGAGAAGCAATGGAGTTCTTAGATTACTTTCAAAAAGCTCTTACAAGTTCATATCAATTACAAGCTAACCTCAAAAATGAGCTCTCTAGCTCTATTTATAGTTTTTGACTAGGTTTTGGCCGTGTCCAGACCTAGTGTCCGGCCTAGTTAAAAATTAGGTTCTCTACCCTATTTGGAGGTTCAAACAAAGTCTAAAAAATGTGAAAACTGACAGGTAGGTACTTCTAAAGCTCCTCAAGCTCAATGACTCCTTGGCTTGCACAAAATGGAGCTACAAAATTATGAAATGGTGTTTACAATGATTGTTAGTGATGAGAATCACTGTTATAAAGATGTTGATTTGGAAAAATTTGAAGGGCCTATCTGCCAGATTTGCGTCGACTGCTTTGTCTACTTAATCCTTCACCTCGCTCTGACTCTCTCCGTTGGCTTCCTTGTCTAGTCAGTCCTTGGGTGCCCATACTGCTCTCAACACCCCCCCCTCTCTCGCGTCTGTCGTCCCTGACAGACCCTTGTTGCTGGGAGTGTTGGATGTAATATTCCACAACCTGAGTGGCAAGATGATGTTCTTGTATGCGTAGTCCTCTGGCCAAGTCTGTCATCATACGATCCCAATCAATTGGTCCTGGAATGTCCGGATGTGGCAGACGTAACTGATCTGCATGGATCGCTTGTTCTACTGCGAATAGATGTAGCAAATGTGTGGGTCTGGGAATGAAAATTTCTGAATGATATTCCCAGAATCCCGTAGAGAACATTTCCTCAAATGTCTGCTTGAAGCATGCGGGTAAGTACTTTATTCGTGCATGCCAGGCAAAGATTATAGTGACCGAGGGAGTCTGGCTCATGTCGTAGACTAAATCCTTGTTACCTTGGGAGAATCCAAGGGCAGAGATGTATGGAGCTTGTACCATCCGAAAGGTTTTGAAGACAATGGTCATGAGCTCGAATATTTTCATACACATTTTCGCTGCTATGTCGGGTACATTATTTAGACGTGTAAACCAGTGCCGAATTGTTGATATCATGTAGGCTACGATTGGGGTCCCTTGAGGTGGAGCAAAATATGGATAGTTAACCCAAGCCGAGCATTCTTTATTGTTGCGTACCTTGATCGCAAATGCTTGCCAAGATCTGCGACGTACCATTGGGCAATAACATGGATTATACTTGATATACAGTGGCATGGTTGCCCAGGTGCTCATCATCTCAGGATAATCGGTTAGTAGACGTGCACGCCAATTAGGCTGGAAAATCGAGCCCGCACGCGCATCTGTCGGTAAGTCCTCTGGCTCAAATTGAGTGGCAAATGTGGGCTCCTTCCCTGTATGTCTTTTAACTTCTGCATTATAATCATGTAGCAAGACAAAATAAGGCATGTATTGCGACTCTGATGTTGTGATTAACCGTTGGTGGGATAGGTTCTGAAAGTAAGAAGACCGAAGGACAGTTTCTTCCAGATTTGTGAGAGATTGCATTTGCACGGCAACGCGATCATCATGTGTCTTACCCACTTTCTCGACCCTTTTGACCCAATCTGGAACTTGAACTTCTAAAGTGTCCTGTCCTTCCTCTGTAGTCCGACCACCGGGTGTTGGCATTGGCTCGTACGGCTCTTCATAGCTGTCATCGACAGGGATTTCCACTACTGTTTCAGGTTCTGGTTCTTCAGTGGGTGAGGGTGGCCTTTCATATGGTAAGAGGCGTGCTTGGAGTTCTGCCACCTGTTTCCGGAGGGTCTCTACTTCTTCGATAGAGTGTTGCAAGATTACCGGCTCCTGTTGCGCTGTGGGGGCACTGGCTATCTGTTTCTTTAGGTCTCCACATTCAGTCTCTAACTTTTCATATGACTCCAAGAAATTTGCATGCTCCTCAAGTAATATGCGAATGTCTTCCCATGGGACTGCTCTATACTTGGTAGGGCTAATGGTTGCTCCTTCAGTTCGTTCCATAGCCGCTTCAAAGTTGTCTTGGTTTTGTTGTTGAAGCCTCTTGTTCTCTTCTAGTGCTGCTGCCATATGCTTCCTTAATAGCCCAAGGTTGCGTCTGAGTGTAGCATTAGATATCATTTGCGCTTGGAGCACTGTTTCTAGTTCCTTGACTGCTTGATCATCTACTGTCGATGTCTTTGATTCCAATTCGGAGTGAGCCTGCTGTAAGGTGGTATGATCGGTTAGGAGAGTTTGGTAATCAGATTCAAGAGTGGTGACTCTAGCTTGCAGACGCTGAGATTCTGCCTGGAGGGCAGCAGTGCGTTCTTCCAATTGATGGTATTCTTGTTGTAGTTGATGTGCACACTGAAGTAATGTATTGAACGTGCTATTTACATTATGAGATGCAAGGGGAAAAGTTTGAAATGCAGGGGAGGTGGGATTGGGGAGGGAGGTAGTGAATGCTGTGTGTGCCAATGATGTGGTGAGTGGTGAGGTGGGGGGTAGTGGAGGGGGAGAGGTGTTGTGGTGGGTGAAATGTCCATTGGGTCAGACAGAGTGGTGTGTGTAGGGGCTACCATGTAGGTGGGTATGGTAGGTGAAGTGAGTGTGGTGTTCGTGTAAATTGATGTCGTTGCGAACATCGGGGAAATGTGCCTCTGAAACATTGGAGAGCGGATGAACTACTCCACAAAGGATGGGTATTGGGGTGGTGAGGTCAGGTTGAAAGAGGTGTAGGGGCCAGATGGGAAGTGAGGGTCATGGAATGGAGGTACCCGTATTGGGGGATAGGCTGGGAAACACATGGTGCCTTCTGTGGGTGCCGGATTTCCAACCACACTTGGAATTATGGGATGGCCAGTTATGGGTTCGAAGGATAGAAGGGTTGAAGTGTACAAGGGATTGGTGACGAAAGAGAAGAGGGTGTCTTGTGAGGTGGGTTCTCGAAATGTGAATGATGTGAATGAGGATGGGTTATAAGTGAAGGTAGAGGTGATGACTGTCGTTTCTTCCATGGTGGGAGGTGGTGGTGGGGGTGGAGAAGGTGGTGATGGGGAATGCTGGGGTGAGATGGGTGATGTCTGAACGAAGGTTTCAGCAGAGAGGTAAATGGTGGTGGTGGGGGTAGCTATGGTTTCAATGGGTACTTCTTGTTCTGTGACGGGTATCCTGATAGTCTTACCTACTCGTGGTAATGTGTCAACTCTGCGTTTGTCATACCTCACGGACTGGCGGACTGCTGTGTGGATAGCCTCCGGAACTCCTAAAGATTCTGACACTAATTTGAGGGTGTCAATGAAATGTTGATCCACCCCCTCATCTGATAGCATTTCTTGCATCAAAGCTTGACCTGACACAAGAGAGAGTTGATGTCGTTCTTGCACTACTTTGATTGTGTCGTATAACCTTTGTAGTTGAGCTGTATATGGAGGTGCACCTATAATTTCTGGCACTTCTTGTTGCTCATCATGTTGCTCTTGATCATAATCCTCCTCATCTTCCTCCTGTCCTTCATCTTCATCATCCTCTTGATCCACTTCAACTGTGGTGACAGGTACTTGGGAGGTTGTTGCCTGCGTTTGCGCATTCTCCACTTGTTGTGCCTCTTCTGCCTCCAGCTCTACATCTTGTAATAATTGTTCGAAATCTTCATTCGTGAGTTATTCCAAAGGTGCACCACTAGGAAATTCAAGATTGGTTGGGATGGGAGGGAATATCAAGGTAGAACCATCGGTGCTGCGTCTTGGAAGTCGGAGTGTGAATGGTCGGACTCTTCGGGGTGGAGGGGTGACTTGTGGTGTTAGGGTGGCTCCACGTGGTTGAGCACAAGGGACTTGGACACTACCTCTCATCTTCTTAGAAGGGGGTCCAGTGGATGTCCTGCCTCTAAACTGCTCTAAACGATTCCGCATTAGGGCCCGTTGAATAGGGATGTCATAAGCCAAACACCTATAAGTTATTCTCGTCAGAGCACAACATCCATATAAAACCTGTTTCCGCGGCCATCGTTTGTGAGCTAGGTGTATCTGATCAATTATCCAGTGGGGTAAGTTGATGGTGAGGCTCTATGTCTCTGCCAGATACAAACTAAACCAAATCTTTTTGGGCGGCATGGTGAATCTATCTTGGGCAGGAAAAGCAAAGTGTTGCATGCACATGCGAAGGTGTATTGCAATATTAGGCGTCATGGACACCATGTCCTTGAGTTTGGTGAGGCTTCGATTCTTCATGTAATCCGGCACTAGGGTTTCCTTCTCTGTAGGAATATGCATTCCGCGCATATCTAGGGCCTCTCTCACCAAGTTGTTTGATAGCCTGAACCTCTTGAGCTCATTCCCCTTTGTCAGAGATGGAATCACAAATGAGCTTGCACCTTTTGGGTTCTTGTTTGGAGTCAAGGTGTTGATGAGATAGTAGCATCGCATGAAGTCAGGCTTTGGGAGCCGCGCACTGAAATATGCATCCAATCCTGCCTTCCCCCATATCGAACGTAGACCTTCTGCATTTTGTAACTTCTCGAATTCTCTTGTAAAGAAATGGTATTTACCTTGCTTCCCATTGAAGTCCAACTCTGATTCCCATAGGTATGTTCCTTCTCCCAAGGGTCCTGCCACTTCACTAAACCAGTGGGAAGCTTTTCCTACGGGCATGGTATGGCCACTGGGAGGGTCCGCAATAGGTATGATTTTGATGGCCTACAATTCTTCTGGTCTTTCATTTGCCTCAGGAAAAATGGGTAAACTGTCTAAGTCCACCACTTGCTGGCTTGTTTCTGTTTGAGAGCTAGTTCCTGCCGCCTTAGCCATGTTGAAAACTTTGCAGCTGGTTCTGTGAGAATATATGAATAAATGTTAACATTGCCATGGACACAAAAATGACACTGTGTCCCCGTCACAACATTAACATGAGGTTGGGAGGGGTTAGGGGGTTAGTAAGTGCTCGGTGCTTGTGTGTGTAGTTAGGAATTGGGTAGACCTAAGAACTAAGCGGAATGATGTAGTGTGAGAGTGAAGTAGTTAGTAGGTGGACATGGATTTACAATTGGGGTCCGGGGTTTTATTACAAGTTTTAGGTTGCCAAATGCAATGGATAGGTTTTGATTTTGACTTTGTGGAGGCTCTGGAGAGTGTGATAGGGTATTTACTTGAAAAATGGGGCTTTTTAGGGACCCATTTACAAGTGATTTTACTTGTGCTCATGGAAGAATACGTGTTAGTGCGTGATGTGTAAGACTGGGCCTCAGATGTTTGTGTGAGTGAAACATGTTGTACAGGGTTTGGCCTTGGTGTAGCTATTTGAGCCTGCAAGCAAGCCTTAGACACCCAGATTTGTCGTGATTGTGGGCTGGCCTTCATTGACTTCTTGGGTACCCAAATAGACTTCACTTTCGCACAAAAATTTATGAAGGACTTCTTATTAGTGTCGTGTTGTTGATTACTAATAAGAGGTTTTGGCCATGGTGTTGGCCTAGTCGGAACAGGGTGTTCGCCTTTTCGCCTCCATACTTGTTTCATCGGCTGAAACAATCTGCTTTGCCCCTTTTTTTGGCCTCTAGTATAGGTAGTGTTCTGCTTCTTCTGTATTTGATCTGCCGTTGGCTGCTGCATCCTTCTGGCCTTTCGAAAAGAAGGGAGTACCGTCTTATCCTTGACTCCGTTGTTGAGACAATCCTCTTTCTGCATCATACATTTTTGGACAAGAATAGCATTGTCAACTTCATGTGCACCCCTGGAAGGACCAGGAGTTCGTGCCTTACCTAGTTCCTTGAGTGCCTCATTTTCCAATTCAACTGTAATCCAACTATGATTTACCCATACCTGAAGAAGTCCACTTCTTAGGTTTAGGTTGACCGCATGATCATAGATCCAGTCCTGACCCAAGACAAGAGGCTCAGTGAGGTCCTCATCTTGACACACTAGTACTTTGACTGTCATTACTTCGTCTTGAATATAGAGGGGAAGTTCCACCTCGCCCATGCAAGGGGTTTCCACACCTCCCAATCCTATGAGATATGCTTCTATAGGATTAACAATTAATTTCAACTCTTGACAGTAAGACAATTTAACAGCACTAGTGGCTGCACCTGAGTCAATCAAGGCTCTTACAGTCCTTGCATCCTTTCCTTGTCCTATATCTAAGGTTATAAAAGGACGTCGATCAATTATCCTATGAGAGCTGACACCTGAAACTTCACACATAGCCACGTGATATCCTTGATCTGTGTATGCATCTGGCACAGGTTGCTCCCTGCCTTGTCTTCTTAATTTCATTCTCCGTATGCGCTCTAAAGCTTCTGCTTGAGCTTCTTCTCGAATTCGTTTTTCTTCTTCTTTGCGTTTCTTAGCAATGTTGAGTCGACATAGCATCTCTTCCGTCAGAGGTTCCCGATATAACTTGACTCTACACCCGCTTATATAGCTAGGAAGAACATCACCTTCGAGGGTAGCGAGTTGAACTGCTCCACTGGTTGAGATCCTATTAATGATCATGGGTCCGAAGCCTCTTTTCTCTAGTTTTCTCGCGTGTTGTTTCAAAGTGTAGACTAGTACTAGGTCGCCTGCCTTCAAACCTTTATCCTTGACGTGGGCATCAAAGTATGCCTTCTGTCGTTTCTTAGCTGCATATATCCCTACAGCCGCCCTCAGTCTTGTTTCTCCTAATCGTTCTAGGTCAAAGATCCTAGAGGAGAGCTCATGACCTGTCCATTCATGCTCTTGTGCTACTTTCAATGTAGGTATTAAGAAATCCAACGGTAGCACTGCATTTTGGCCAAATACCATCTGAAAGGGGGTGGCTTGGAGTACCGTTTTGTAGGCCACTCGATATGCCCAAACAGCATTTTGTCCCAATCAGAGCGTTTATTGTTCACTAATTTCGTCAGTACATTGCATAAGATCTTATTGGTGCTCTCAGCCTAGCCATTTGCTTGAGGGTGGTAGGGGGCAGACTTCTTATGTACTACCAAGAATTCTTGGAGCAGATTTTCAATAACTTCATTCAAGAAGTGAGTGCCTCTATCACTAACTAGCTCTATAGATAACCCATATCTGGTGAACACATTCTCGAATAAAAACTTAGCTGTCGTTTGAGCATCGTTCTTCGTTGTAGCTTTTACCTCTACCCACTTGGTTAGATAATCCGTGGCCACAATGATGTATTCAGCATGTGGAACCTTGGTTGGGTGATTAATAGGACCTACAAAGTCTATTCCCCACTTAGAGAATGCACGTCCGCCCATCATGGGTTTCAATGGCATCTTATCTTTGCGTATAGGATACTGAGTTCTCTGACAAACATCACACCGTTTCACATAGGTATGTGCATCCATGTGAAGGGTCGGCCACCAGAAGCCCGCAAATAGTATTGCCTTGATCACCCGATCTGGTCCAAAATGTCCTCCTGCTACACCTTGGTGAGCAGTTTCCAAGATCTTGAGATATTCACTTTCATGGACACATAGTCTCAGGTAACCATCTTTACCACGCTTGTATAGATTATCACCAATGAGTGAGTAATCTTGGACTTCTTGTTCTAAACTCCTTTTCCTAGCCAGAGTCATGTCTGGAGGGAATGTTTTCATCCTCAGGAAGGATACTAGTGGTTCACTCCAATCTGGCACTATGGACACTTGATAAAGAGTGGCATGTTCCACAGGTGGTTTAGTGAAGCAGATTGGGCATTCCTTGCACAACTTTTGGACATCAGCCTCCATAGTAGGCCAATGTACTCCGAGTCTCCTTAGTGTCTGCAGGGTTCGTTGCTTTGAATAGTGTTGCTCTAATGCACCTACATGTGCTAATTGCAACCATTTAGCGTACTCATCCTCTTCCACACAAGCAGCCAAGATCCCTTGATCTGTGTGCTTGTACATACTACCTGCCATTATGTGATACTTTTGGGCTTTTACTACCTCTTTATCCTGTGTGTTTATTACTGGGTGATTAGGCCCGTATGTCAATACTAGCACTAATGGCTTAGCCCACTGTGGCACCACTTCCAAATTAAACAAGTAAGCATCAGGAAGGCCATCTGACACTCCTTGTGGAGCTTCTCCAGATGTGAGCCTAGAGAGATGGTCTGCTCTCAAATGAGTCCTACCTTTCCTTACCACAACCTCGAAGTCATATTCCATTAGTAAGAAAACCATCTTACTAATCTACCTGTATTGCATGGCTTGTTCACGAGATATAGCAGTGCCTGATGGTCAGTAAAAAATTTGAACTTATTTGCAAGCAAATAATGTCTAAACTTTTTAACTGCGTATACCATGCCTAATCCTTCTCTCTCCGTAGTGGTATAATTTCGTTCAGCTGCATTCAATTGTCTACTAGCATAGGCAATTGGAAGATCCATATTACCTTCACCGGTAGGCTGCGCGAGTACACACCCAATAGCATAATTAGATGCATCAACATGAACATGGAAAGGCTTATTCCAATCTGGTGTGGTCAAGATTGGTGCAGAACATAGTCGCCGTTTAAGCTCATTGAAGGAATTCTCACATTCGTCAGTCCACTCAAAGTTAGTCAAAAGTCCATACAGAGGCTTTGCTATGATGGCATACATGTGTATAAACCGTCGGTAATAACCACAATGCCCCATGAAAGCTTGTACTTCCTTGACATTCTTAGGCCTAGGTAACTCGGCAATAGCTCTCACTTTCTCTTCATCAGTGGATATGCCATTCTTTGACACTATGTGTCCTAGAATCTTGCCTTGCCTGACCATAAAAACTCACTTTTCTAGGTTTAGGCAGACTTGATATTCTCTACATTTGTCAAAGATTTGTCTGAGTTCAGGAATATGGGTTTGCCTGATGTTGGAATGAGCACAAAGATCATCAACATAGACTTCTAAGTTCTTCCTCAGGAACTCTTTAAACACGTGACACATCAATCTTTGAAAGGTAGCAGGTGCATTAGTAAGCCCGAATGACATTACTCTAAAGGCAAAAATGCCCATTCAGTGGCAAAAGCCGTCTTATGCTGATCTTCTGGAGCTATGGCTACTTGATTGTAGCCCGAAAATCCATCAAGGAAGCTGTACACTTCCTTGCCTGCTACTCTTTCTAAGAGATGTTCTGTGATAGGAAGCGGATAGTTATCTCGAATTGTGGCTGCATTGACCTTCTTCAAGTTAATGCATACACGCAACTTCCCATTTTTCTTGGGCACCACTACAATGGGGGATACCCACTCAGTGTGCTCAATTTCATAGATGAATCCAGCTTCTACCAGTCTATCTATCTCCTCTTTGATCTTAGCCACATAATTATCATTGTATGTGTATGGCTTCTGCTTAGAGGGTTTGGCGTCTGAGGTCATGGGAATTGTGTGTGAGCATATATCTGGGTCAACACCTTTCAAATCCTTGTAACTCCAAGCGAATACATCTCTGTATTCTCTTAGCAAGGCTATTAGCTCTTGTTCTTCCTCTTCTGTCAGGTCATGGCCTATGTATGTGCATCTCTCTTCTCCTTCTTCTAGGGCTACTACTATTTTCTTGGTGGTCTCTTTGTTATCATAGGCCTCCCCTGATTGCGCCTCTCGTTTAGGCATTCTGATCATGACTCTCCTGTCATCTATCTCATACTTCTTAAAATTTTTCGGGACCTCAAACAAAGATTCTTCCTCTGCTTGTGTGACTTCTCTCTTCTTTCGTTTCTTTCCTTCTTCCTTAAGAGTTACATGCGTGGCTAGCCTTACATCATTTGTACGCTCTCCGTGCCTCTGGGGTTGAAATTCTACTTCATAGAAGTATTCTTCATCTGATGCAAAAGATGGGTCCATAATGATTGACTCTAGATCGGAGTCACTTGCATCCTCAAATGCATCAGGCCTAGGTTCACACTCTTCTAACACTGCCTCTCCCATAATTGGCTCTATGGAGAAGACTGAAATGTCATAGCCATCCTCATCACAGTGGGCTGTCCATTGTTCTTCATTGATGGCTACATCCATTGTTGCTAGGATTTCTGCCCAGCCGTGGGGTTCAAATTCCTCGTCAAGAAAGACTACCGGTGCATAGGCTGGGTCTTGAATTGATCTATGTGTTTCGTTTGCACCTACCTCTCTGGCTTTTTCTCTCTTCTCTTCTTCTATTGCTACTTTGCACATCCATAAGTGGGTGTCTTCATGCATCCATGAGGATCCTGATCCTATGGAATGCACCGATTCCGTATCATCTTTGGTTCTATGGATGGTATTCCATTGGATAGGAGGGACATCTCTATGAGAGTAATCTTTGAGATTCACTTTGATCGTAACACCTAAATGTTGCAGGTACAAGGAATTGGTTCCCCAGTCCTGTACCACTTGCAACTGTCGCATAAAGGGTCTTCCCAAAATCATCTCATAGGCATGATTTTTGCTAAAATCACATATAGCAAATGTATGCTCGAACTCAACACCACATGTGGTGAGAGTTATTCCTTCAAGTAGTCCTAAAGGCCTCTCTATGTGGCCATCAGCCATCTGCAATTTCATCCTCGTGGGCCTGAGTGATGGCTTGCCCCAACGCTGCCATAGGGAAGTGGTAGCAATTGCAACACCTGCGCCTGAGTCTAGAATGGCCTTGGTGGTGTATCCTTGATGGGTGATAGGAAGATATGTGTTTCCCTCTTCGCCCTCACTCATGTCTCCTATCTTGTCCAATGGTATTTCTGGCACTGTTCTCTGGGATCCTACCTGGGAACGAGGTTTTGCTATCTCTGGTACTTGTTTGGCTACATGTTTCCATAGCTCTGGCCTTACTTTGAGTAGCTCTTCTAAGGTGAGGTTGCATTGTACTTTAGTGTTTTTCACTACCTCTGTGTTCCTAGGTATGACTGAGTCTTCATTTCGTACCATGACCGTGGGTGCTCTCATACAAGTAGACTTAGCTTCCCATGGGCCTGTGAAGTGGGGTAATTCTTGTAAAGAATTAGACTCAAAGTCTAGTCTTTCCTGAGAGTGGGTGCTCTCCTGCTCCTCATAAATGGATGGGATGTCTTGTGGGAATTGGTCATGTGCATCATCCACAAGTTCAATGGGAGGAGGGGCTTCACTTTCTTTAGCCCATTTGTCTTCTTGAATCTCTCGTAGGAATTCAGGTGTGAATCGATTCATTGAAGATGATGTGTCTGGCTCCGTAGAGTTAGGCACATAGGCTTCAGGCACATAGACTTCCTGGGCAGGAAGACTTGCTCCTTCACTTGCCTTGTCCTTATGTTGAGAGGCGGGTTCCTTTTCTGATTGTGCAATCAGCTTCTCTATTCTTTCTAGCAGTACATCAAAGTGTAACTGCGTCTTAGCTGAACTAGAGATGTTAAATAGGCGACTGGCTTCAAACATGGTCTGAGCCAATTCCACCATCTTAGCACAAATTCTGGTTCGTTCTAGCTCTAGTTCTGCTCTAGGGTAACACTTTTCATGATCAGTTACGTTTGGTCCTTCTTGGATTCTAGCCTGATAGGCTTTAAGCATCATATTAAGGTCCTCGGGAGTGGGATCTGCTAGGACTGATCCTACTCTTGGGGGTGGTGGAATTGTGTGAGATGGGTTGGAAGGTGGCGGGTCGGATGGAGATGGGAATGGTGATGGTGGGGTAGTGTGAGAGGGAGTTTGAGATGTGAGTTCAGTTATCCTGGCCTTTGTTTCTCTAAGGCTTTCCTCGAGTTCACTCATCTTAGCACACAACAGTTCGCTCTCTCGCTCTCTCTCACAAGTGGAATGAGGGATATGAGGTGGAGAAGGTGATATGATCAAAAACTGAAAATTTTCACGATGATGGAGATGGAGGTGGGAGATGGTGATGATGATGATGGTGATGATGGTGATGAGATGAGGAAAAGAAAAATAAGAAAAGTGAAGAAATTACCTACAACGCCAACGTCCCAAATCTACGTCTTACCATCACACGCTCGTCCTCAAAGCTCGATCCCCGGCAACGGCGCCAAAATTTGGTGTAGCTCAGTGATGAGTAGCACCTCCTTTAATGTCAATCCGGGAAGACGTGAGGATGGTATGATGACCTCGAGCAAGTGAAGGCACAAGTGCGTGAGTGAGAAGCACATTAACATGCACACACACACACAGCAAGACAAAGAGTGAGAAGCAATTGAGTTCTTAGATTACTTTCAAAAAGCTCTTACAAGTTCATATCAATTACAAGCTAACCTCAAAAATGAGCTCTCTAGCTCTATTTATAGTTTTTGACTAGGTTTTGGCCGTGTCCAGACCTAATGTCCGGCCTAGTTAAAAATTAGGTTCTCTACCCTATTTGGAGGTTCAAACGAAGTCTAAAAAATGTGAAAACTGACAGGTAGGTACTTCTAAAGCTCCTCAAGCTCAAGGACTCCTTGGCTTGCACAAGCTACAAAATTATGAAATGGTGTTTACAATGATTGTTAGTGATGAGAATCACTGTTATAAAGATGTTGATTTGGAAAAATTTGAAGGGCCTATCTGCCAGATTTGCGTCGACTGCTTTGTCTACTTAATCCTTCACCTCTCTCTGACTCTCTCTGTTGGCTTCCTTGTCTAGTCAGTCCTTGGGTGCCCATACTGCTCTCAACAGAGTCAAATGGGAATTCAAAGTATCCATGAAACCTTGAAAACTAAGTTAGGATAAAATATATATAAGAAAATAAGAATATCTTTCGATAAGCATACAAAAATAGAAATATACATACATACATGGGTGTGTGCGCACACACACACATATACACATACATACATACATACATACATACATACATACATACATACATACATACATACACACACACACACACACACACACACACACACACACATATATATATATATATATATATATATATATATATATATATATATATATATATATATATATATATATATATATATATATATATATATATATATATATATATATATATATATATATATATATATATATATATATATATATATATATATATATATATATATATATATATATATATATATATATATATATATACAGATACACATACACATACACATACACATACACATACACATACACATACACATATACATATACATATACATATACATACATACACACACACACACACACACACATATATATATATATATATATATATATATATATATATATATATATATATATATATATATATATATATATATATATATATATATATATATATATATATATATATATATATATATATATGCATGATGTTATATGGTACATGATGTTGAATAATCATATGGAATGTGGACATTGTATACTCTCTTTGTCTCCTTTTTTTTGTTGAGGCATTGATCTTTCTTACATGAAGATTCAACTCAGCAATTATTTTTATTCATAAAGTATAATAGCTAAAACTTAAAAGGCCTTATTTTGCGGATCATTTTTTAACTTGTTCAGATTTTTTTTTCTGCTGAATTAGCAACACGTTGCGAAAGTGTACGCAATGTGAAGTCGCTTTGCGAAAGTTCGCAATGCGTTGCGTATAGAACACCACCCTAGAGGAGTGTCCTATATTTAAATGGTGTACCTCTTCTCCTCGCCTTTCAGTTTTATAGTAATGAATCATTATAATAAAATGTATACGAATGTCGTGGACTAAAAATTCTGTGCTGATTTGGCTAGGACAGTTAAGAAGCTTACTTTCACAAAATATTTACAATGGAACAACAAATGGCCGAACGGGGGGGGGAGAACGAAGCCCGTGGAGCTGGAGAACGTGATATGGCTCGTCCTCGAGGAGACTTCCTCACTTTGCGACGAAAAACCCATTGGCCATTTCTCCGCGAGCATCCATCGGCACAATGCAAATAACCAGAAAAAGAAAACATATGAACAAAATCACCAGCAACCCGCAGCAGAAGTATTAGTTGCCTGCCGCTGAATTTGATGACGATTTCATACGTTCAAGGATGCGTGTTTGAAGTTGCTGGATCTCCAAATGCAAGCTGTCCACTGGCTCCAGGAAAAGTCTTACATTGGATGACCTTGATGAATCCGATCCTGAATGCTTCTTTGCATCATCGTGCAGCCCTCGAGACGGTGCACATTCGCCTTTGTAGCAAACTTTCTCACAGGATGTCGCCACCTTGCAGGAAGGCTCCTCTCTGAATAAAGGTTCAAGAATTGAGGAAATCATGCGGTGTTTTTCATCGACTGAATCTGTAGGGAAATTTTCAGAGTCCCTTTGTTCAGGCTTGGTGAATGATCCTGCACCTCCAGCGTTCGGTTGCCATTCAGCCATTCTATTCGTATTTACACTTTTTGTATGAAAAGAGTCTTCCAGCTGCTCAACATTCATGGGACAGCTTTTCATAGGATCATCATCTCTGCTGAAAGGCTGGGATGGCAACGACGCTGGCCGTTTATCTTGTAAAAGTGATGATGCACCATAGTTTTTTCTGTCAGAAGATGGTTTCGTTTGCACCTTGAAGGCGGACAATCGATACCCTGACACACAATGATCAGGACTAATTCCCTTTTGCAATGCTGCTTTTGTTTGCATGTACACATGTTTCATGGATTCCATCTGCAAAGAGTGAGCATTCGTCTGGAAACCAGAAAGAGCCTCAAGCTGGCCTGCTGCAGATGACCATGAACTCATGCTGGAAACGAAAGTCTTTGTTCTTGAGGATTCCCTGTCTGCGAGACATAAGAACTGAGTGAGGCACGTGACATCTTAATAGCACAGTAATAAGGCCTTCTGCCCACCTGTTTTTAGTTTCATCTCGTATTCAAGCTTACGCACAAGGCCATCCTTAGCGTCTAGTGACACTCGCATGTCTTGAATTTCTTGTTGCGCCTCCTGGACCTGATCATAGAGGAAATGCATCTCGAGTTCATTTCCCTCAAAAAGGTAGATAAAAAAGCATAGCGTGATGTCAGACCTCATTTTGTTTCTGAGCAAGGATCCCCTCAAGTTCTCGTATTCTTGTGTCCCGGGACTCTATTGTTTCCGCAAACGCTTCGTTAGAAGTAGTGAGCTTTCTTTGAAGTTCTCCTACCTCCAATTCTTTCCTCTGGCGAAGTAATTTAAAAGGATTATTTTTTTTCACAAACGTTTTTCATATCAGAACACGAATGTTGATGTCATACTCGACAGTTTCCTTCGAGGGTCGCAAACTGGTTCTCTCTATCTTCTAAAATCTTGCGTAACGATCCAGCGATTTCGAAAGCATTGCTAAGCTGTTCTTGGGATTCATCTGAAGTGCCTTCCAGCTTTTGCGCTGTGTCTTTGAGAGCCTAGAAATATGAAAAAGACTACCCCATTATTGAGACTCGTAATGAAGAAATGCAGTAAGATTGGCATGAGATCTTCGAAACCTCAAAAAATTACAGCGTAATAATTTCAATTTCGACCTTTGCATAATATTCCATCTGGTTTGATTTTTCATCAATTTGAGTACGTAGAGATGCGATGGTCCTCCTTAAACCTTCTACTTTAAAAGTATGTTGTACACCACCGTCATTGTCATTTCCGTTTTCACATTGGAGCTTCTTCTGCATAAAGTTTAGACATTGAGAAGACAACCTAGTACAGTACATAGAACAACATCGACTATGAAAGGTTTGTCATACCTGCAATGTAATTGACTGCAATTCGAGTTCCTCTGTTTGAAGACGTAACTGCTCAAGCTCAGCCTGCATTGTGCTCTGAATAACTGCAGTATCTTCTAATGATTGATGTAGTTCTTCTTCTTGCTTGCCCTTCTCACAGATAGTAATTTTCAGATGTGCAATATCCGAAGACATTGCATGCAATCTATCAATCAGCTGAAGGTTCTCCACATCAACAGCAGTGGTTTGATTCTTCTGTGCTTCACATTGTTCCTGCCACATGGAAAATCTTCTCTTTTCTTCCCAAGTCAAAGCCAATGTGTAATATTCTTAATTTCCTAACTAACAACATGAAAATCTGGAAAGCAGACTATGAGTTATGATTTTGGAGAATAAAATCTAGCACGTCAGAGATTGATATGTACCTGGGCATCTAGAAGCTCATTTTGGAACTTGGCATTTGCAATAAGCAGGTTCTCTAAAGTGAAATGCATCCAACTATGCAAAGCATTATTGAGAAGTGTTTGTTGTCTTCGATATGCCATTATATGTATGACGTGATTGCAACTTCTCTTCCATCTCATCCTCTCCGACCAGGATAACAATATATTTCTTGCCACCTAATCAGATTCAAAATATACTGCATGAGCCCGGCTTTCGAAGTAAGAAAAGAAAAACAAACTCTTGAGATGTTCTTCACATATAAGAGTGATCAAAATTTAATCTGCAGTCGACAAGGAAAATTTCAGGTTTGAACAAATATAACTAATATGTACTCTATACATCAGTCCCACACTCATAATTATTTTTCTTGGGTTTCTTGCTAGATATTGCTGACTGATTCCTGATTGATTCAGACTGACAATGCAGAAATAAGATTTTCTTGGTAAATACTGATACTACATCTGGTGATTGCTCGTGATATTCTCTCTAAAACATGTATTGTCAAAAAGGAGACAAATTACTAGGAAACAGAGAAATAAGGATGTGGGGAGAACAATACATTCCGCAACTTCCTTCCTTTAAAAACATCTGCCACTCTCTCCTTCCACTTCCTGTGACAACAAGCATCTCTCTCTCTCTCTCTCTCTCTCTCTCTCTCTCTCTCTCTCTCTCTCTCTCTCTCTCTCTCTCTCTCTCTCTCTCTCTCTCTCTCTCTCTCTCTCTCTCTCTCTCTCTCTCTCTCTCTCTCTCTCTCTCTCTCTCTCTCTCTCTCTCTCTCTCTCTCTCTCTCTCTCTCTCTCTCTCTCTCTCTCTCTCTCTCTCTCTCTCTCTCTCTCTCTCTCTCCCCCCCCCCCCCCACGTCACTCTCTCTCTCTCTCTCTATCACACATACACATACACATTTATTTTCATGACTTCATACATACACACACACACACACACACACACGCATTTATTCTCTTGACTTCATTACAATCACCACATAATGATGTGCAGTAGACTGATGAATGGCGGGATATATGTACACTAAATCACAGGTGGAGAGTAGTGCTAGCACACAGATCACTCGATAACATAGAAATGTAAGTTATGATTCCCCTAATGGTCCACGGAACCCATGACCATGAATCTATCGAGTCCTAGAACTCAGTCCTCAACTCTGAAAGAACGAAGCCAGTGTCTTGATGGTGAGCACCCATAATGTGGTTGAATCATGCTTTCCGCATATATCAAGTGCTATAGAAACAATAACGAACTGGGTGTCCATACCAAATCAGTCAAATGGATCAAGATAGTCTAAATGAAAACTGGCTTCAAGATGGACTTCACAGTAGCCCAAAGACTGAAGCATGTAAACTGGGTCATCTGGTCGTGCATCAAATGTTGTATAAAATAAGTGGTTACGTGAGCCAGCAGAACTGAGTCCCATGTAATGAATCATGCCAAAAGTCCAAGGTAGCTCAGAGGAAGGCACGTAGTATGTTGCACCAAAGTAGTATGTGTACATGGTGTCTGCGATGTCAATGTATGGAAGGGACATCGTGGTTTTCCTTCATAGTCTATTGCCAATCGCTCAAATAAGCTATCACTTGAAGGACGAAAAGCATGTTGCTGATACTACATAGGCATACAACAGAGATATCCAAAATGTAATGGGAAAGCTGAAATCAGTCCAAGCAATCATACGTCAATATATCTATAGAACACACAATGGACCCTTGAGATTGCTGGATTGCTCCTGATAGAAGAACAAAGCGCAACGATACTTGATTGGCCTCCGTGCCCCTGGCAGCTATTTCTTTTTTATTTTTCAGTATAGATGGATAAATGCAATTAGAAAAGGGAAGTGAAGAAGTGCTGCAATTTGTAGTACAGAAACCAATGAATCACAGCGAAAAGCAAGACGTGAAGCCAGCACCTTCTTGCAACTCAAGCAATCAAGCTATGCATCAAGTCTAGACCAATCAAGAGCACCTCTTTGCACCCTGGACGAGATCATTCACAATAGCAGCAACTATAAAAATTTTGTGCAAAAATTAACGTTGTTTGCTGAGTTTTTAGTTAAATGTGCTTATTGAGTGCCATTATCCATATGTAATATTAGCTCATCCTAATCTTCCCATCCACAAATATCTTGAATGGTAGAAAACTTGCCAGGCATTGCTGACATTTTTGTTTCACAGTGACTATCCTCCATTTGAGGTGATTGTACATTAATTTTAAACTATTGCAAACATTATTTGAACTTGGATTTCCCTCTATGAAGACTCCAAGAGCAAGAAAGGCATATGAAGATAATACAACAAGAAGAAGTGACCCAAGACTAAGAAGATATGGAAGGTTGCATATTCAGTGCAGCGATTAACATATGATAGCTTTATGGATCGTCATTGTGCTAACATGACCAAGGTAATACAAGATGCTGAATCTTATTATTTTGAAGATGCAATTGGAAATGCAGATTGGGAAAAAGCTATGGATGAGGAGATGGTTGCACTTTATGAAAATAAAACATGGAAGCCGGTTCCATTACCGCAAGGAAAGAAACCCATAGGCTTCAAGCGGGTTTACAAGGTGAAGAACAATGTTGATGGTAGCATAAGCAAGTATAAAGCATGATTGGTAGCAAAAGATATGCATAGACATATGGCATTGATTATGAAGAAATGTTCAGCCCTGTAGCTAAAATGGCCACTGTCACTACAACATATCGAGAGAATACCGACGGTTAGCATACCGATGGTCAGCTGTCGGCGTCGGTATGGCCCTCGGACGATTTGGGAAAGCCGCTTAGCCTTAGAAAGCCTGCGTCGGTATAAGCGTCGGTAATTTACTGGAATTACCGACGCTTATACCGACGGTTTCTTTTTAACCGGGTCCGTAACCAAAATTCGTCATTCTGAGCGTTTTGAATCTACATTTTCTACTGTCGAGTTTGCGCACGCGAACAACAGATCTCTATTTGTCACTCTTTCTCTCTCTCTCTCTCTCTCTCTCTCTCTCTCCCTCCCTCTCTCTTTCTCTACGCAGACCTCTATCTTTATAGATCTGAAGTTTTGGTAAGTAGATCGTACATATTGTAGCACTCTTTTTTCTTTCTTTATGTTTTTGCTTTTCTAATATGTTCGCTGTTTAGTTTTGCAAGAGATTTTGGGATCAAATCTTTGAAAATTCGACGAAGGAGAACTTCAAGTGGATTTTAACGACCTTGATTCAAACAATTCTCTCTCTCTCTCTCTCTCTCTCTCTCTCTCTCTCTCTCTCTCCCTCACTCTCTCTCTCTAAGCACACCTCTATTTTTATAGATCTAAAGTTTTGGTAAGTAGATCGCACATATTGTAGCACTCTTTTTTCTTTCTTTATGTTTTTGCTTTTCTAATATGTTCTCTTTTTAGTTTTGCAGGAGATTTCTGGGATCAAATCTTTGAAAATTCGATGAAGAAGAACTTCACATGGATTTTGACAACCTTGATTCAAACAATTACATCGATGTAAGTGATTGTTTTGTTTTCGATTGACATAGAGAGAGAGAGACATACACACATATAATGCATACACATATAATGCATATAATGCATACACACATATAATGCATACACATGCATACACACATACAATGCATACACACATATACATGCATATGCATACACACATGCATACACACATATACAAGCATATGCATACAAGCATGCATATGCATACACACATACACAATGCATATGCATACACACATGCATATGCATACACATACACACATACACAATGCATACACATACACACATGCATATGCATACACATACACATGCATATGCATACACACATGCATATGCATACACATACACATACACACAATGCATACACATACACACATGCATATGCATACACATACACACATACACAATGCATACACATACACACATGCATACACACATACAATGCATACACACATATACATGCATATGCATACACACATGCATACACACATATACAAGCATATGCATACAAGCATGCATATGCATACAAGCATGCATATGCATACAAGCATGCATATGCATACACACATACACAATGCATATGGATACACACATGCATATGCATACATGAATGCATATGTATACAAGCATGCATATACATACACATACATGCATATGCATACATGAATGCATATGCATACAAGCATGCATATGCATACACATACATGCATATGCATACATGAATGCATATGCATACACATACATGCATATGCATACACATACATGCATATGCATACACATACATGCATATGCATACACATACATGCATATGCATACACATACATGCATATGCATACACATACATGCATATGCATACATGAATGCATATGCATACAAGCATGCATATGCATACAAGCATGCATATGCATACATGAATGCATGTGTATACAAGCATGCACAATGCATGTATACAAGCATGCATATGCATACATGAATGCATATGCATACAAGCATGCATATGCATACATGAATGCATATGCATACATGAATGCATATGCATACATGAATGCAATGCATGTATACAAGCATGCATATGCATACATGAATGCATATGTATACAAGCATGCATATGCATGCATGAATGCATATGCATACATGAATGCATATGCATACATGAATGCATATGCATACATGAATGCATATGCATACATGAATGCATATGCATACATGAATGAATATGTATACAAGCATGCATATGCATACATGAATGCATATGCATACAAACATGCATATGCATACATGAATGCATACGCATACATGAATGCATACGCATACAAGCATGCATATGCATACACATACATGCATATGCATACATGAATGCATATGTATACAAGCATGCACAATGCATGTATACAAGCATGCATATGCATACATGAATGCATATGTATACAAGCATGCATATGTATACAAGCATGCATATGCATACATGAATGCATATGCATACAGGAATGCAATGCATGTATACAAGCATGCATATGCATACATGAATGCATATGTATACAAGCATGCATATGCATACATGAATGCATATGCATACATGAATGCATATGCATACATGAATGCATATGTATACAAGCATGCATATGCATACATGAATGCATATGCATACAAGCGTACAAGCATATGCATACACATACATGCATATGCATACATGAATGCATATGTATACAAGCATGCACAATGCATGTATACAAGCATGCACAATGCATGTTTACAAGCATGCATATGCATACATGAATGCATATGCATACAAGCATGCATATGCATACATGAATGCGTATGCATACAAGCATACAAGCATATGCATACACATACATGCATGCATATGTATACAAGCATGCATATATATATATATACAAGCATGCATATGCATACATACATGCATATGCATACATACATGCATATGCATACAAGAATGCATATGTATACAAGCATGCTATGCATACAAGCATGCATATGCTTGTATATGCATACACATACATGCATGCATATGTATACAAGCATGCATATATATATATACAAACATGCATATGCATACAAGCATGCATATGCATACAAGCATGCATATGCATACAAGCATGGATCAGATGAGATCTTCACATTGAATCAGATGGGATCTCCACGTACACTTTGGGGAGCGCATGATCATGACGACTCAAAGATATATCATATCCGTAATGGAGCTCCATTCATGGATGCAGTGGGAAAGTCAATGCGTCAGCGCATTCGACAACTTTGCTCCATAGAATTTGGTCATTCAGTAATGTTAAA
Organism: Ceratopteris richardii; assembly: GCA_020310875.1. Lineage (NCBI taxonomy): Eukaryota > Viridiplantae > Streptophyta > Polypodiopsida > Polypodiales > Pteridaceae > Ceratopteris > Ceratopteris richardii. Next base: position 32,941,526 of record CM035406.1, read on the forward strand.
ATGGAGCGAATAGGATAGGGACTCTAAAAATCATATCACACAATCCATATATGAAGAGTACCGGTCAGCATCTGGGAATTCTATTGTGAGTTCGGAATGGATTCAGCGTACGGCACGTGAGGTGATGTCTCATCGACGGTCAGAAGTTTACGATATCGTCAACAGAGAGATACGGCGGCCACACATTTAGATACGGTTGGAACGTCGCATTTAGGTAGCGACGAATACGACAGTATGCGCTACCAATTTGTAAGTATCATGTTAATTATTGAATTTGTTTGTGTTAAGCACATCATGTATGTTCGTCTAACATTTTGCATATTTATTATAGGAGTTGGAAGTGGGTCGTCCTCCGACGTGAAGCGAAGAATCATATGGATATCGTCATGGATTGACTGCACTGTTACAAGACTTAGAGGGACGCGATGCAATCGTCTCATGGGAGAATATTCTATGATTAGGTAAAGTTATATCTTGGTTTCGTATTTTTAGTTGGTGTTTATAAATGTCGTGTAAATTTGTCTTATTTTATACATATGTTTTGTTGCAGGATTGTAGGTGTAAATATTTTGATCAATGCCACAATTTTGTATTACACTCATATGTGGCAATGATGTAACATAATTTTGTATTCGATTCCTATACGGAAGTGTTTTGTCACATTGCCACAATTTTGTATTACACTCCTATGTGGCAATGATGTACCATAATTTTGTATTCCATTCCTATATGGAAGTGCTTTGTCACATTTTGTATTCGATTCCTATATAGAAGTGCTTTGTCACACTTTTGTACATTTTTCATTTATGGAATATACAACTTTCTGTACATGATTCATTGTTCATTTTTGCTCATATAAGATTATGTTTTGGTTTCCATTAGAGTACATAACACATGTACTCAGTTGGGCAGAGTGTATTGTCTTTTGCTAAACAACATCATGTTGTAGCAAAAGACAACACACTCTGCCCAAAAAAATTTGTGCAGATACGGTCGTCGGTATGCCCAGTATGGACGTCGGTACGGGTGTCGGTACGTCCAGCATGGGCGCCGGTATAAGCATCGGTATGGGTGTCGGTAATACTGGCGCACATACTGACGCTTATACCGACGCCCATACCGGCGCATATACCGACGTTTTGTTTTCGACGCATATACCGACTTTAACACCGACGTCGCGAACAAATTCTGCCCGTTCATTTTCCTCGGTAACACCTCGGTATACCCTCGATATGTTGTAGTGTGTTAGAGCACTTGTTGCATTAGCTACAACAAAAGGATGGATTTTGCATCAGATGGATGTGAAGAATGCTTTCGTACATGGTGAGTTACACGAGAAGTATACATGGACAAGCTGCAAGGATATGAGGATTCAAAGCACCCAGAATATGTTTGAAGGTTACAGAAGGCTTTGTATGGCTAAACAAGCTCTTCATGCTTTGCATGCAAGGATTGCGGATTATTTAACCACTACTAGATTTTCTATGCGTGATGCAAACCACTCATTATATGCAAGGAAAGGTGATGATGGAATCATGATTGTGACTATTTTTGTTGATGCCTTGATTGTAAGTGGTGATAATGAAGGAAACATTAAAGAGATAAAGAAACTCCTTATGCAAGAATTTGACATGAAAGATCTTGGTGTGCTTCACTATTTCTTGGGCATTGAGTTTATACATACAGAATCAGGTATATGAATGTCGCAGAATCAATATGCCTTGAGTATGCTTCAAAAGTATGGTATGGCTGATTGTAAGCCAATTTCTATGCCATTCGATCAAAATCTGAAGTTAGATACTACTTTAGGTGAAGCATTTGGAAATGCTATTATGTACATGAAAATCATGGAAATTCTGATATATATCACAATTACAATGCCTGATCTAAGCTACACTATTGGACCTGAAAGTCGAGTTATGCAAGTTCCCTAGAAACCACATTTAGATGCTTTGAGACCCACTCTACGATACGTGAGTTTTTAATACTAGAAAAAAGCATATCGAGGTACATTATTATTTTATCGGGGAAAAAGTATTGGAAGGTGATATTGATCTTGTTTATGTAAGGAGAGACAAGAATTTCAGTGGTTGTATTGTTGTTTTAGGTCATTTTTGTATATTCTTTTTATGTAATAGAAGAAGAAGAAGAAGAAGAAGAAGAAGAAGAAGAAGAAGAAGAAGAAGAAGAAGAAGAAGAAGAAGAAGGAGGAGGAGGAGAAGAAGATCATTCTTCCTTGCCTCAATCTGGGTGTGCTGCTCTTTGAGTGTGAAAGTGTGTGAGTGAGCTCTCTTGTCTCCTTTCTCTTGACACTCCTTAGGTATGAACACCAAACAATGTCATACTTAAAAATACATATGAGAAGAACACTTAAGAAGAATACTTGAACAGTGATAGCATAACAAGTGGAATTGTACTTAGAAAAACATAAGAACCATGGTTGCAACAAGTGAACTACACTATCTACTCAGCTCCCTACTTCCAAGGTACCCTCTGGCTAGCACCAACTAGCAGGGACTTCTTGGCTCCAGGGTAAGAGCAAGACAATGAGTCTTAATATCTATGCTTGTTTGGGTTTATGGGTTAGACCTTCTCCTAGACAAGACTTGAGAACTAGACCTAATTCTTCATACACATCTCTCTCTGTATCTTCCTATTCTTTGGAAGAACCTCCCTTTTATAGACAAAGGGAGAGATATTACAAGAGGCTTTGTTACAAGAGTAGTGGAGAAGTTAATGTACTCATGGAAGTTACATTTGCAAGTAACAGACTTTGTCCTGTAGTGGCTGAATTTGGGTAGTGGAGATTTACTTCGACATTGCTAGCCGCCTTTTCAGCCACCTGTCTCCTTGTCACAGCTTGGACCACTTTGTCTCCTTGGTCAGATTACTTGGGCGTGGTGGCACCCTAGAAGTAAATTTGGGCGCCTTGGCTCCCTTGTTGCCACAAGTTGGATGTTGCAACCAAAAAGTGAAGTTAGACTCTTGCTCCCTCTTTCGAGAAGTTGGATGCGGTGTCTCTCAAAGTTGAGCCTGTCATATCTTTCCAAAAAATTTTTTGTTCTATATCACCCATTGGTACCTACTCACCCATGGTTGACACCATAGTTGACAGGAGTTTCGGAAACTGAGAAACGGAAACGCTACGGAAACGGAGGAAACGGAGTTTTGGTTTCCAAAGGAAACAGGGAAACGCGAAACGGTATTTGTGTGTGTGTGTGTGTGTGTGTGTGTGTGTGTGTGTGTGTGTGTGTGTGTGTGTATATATATATATATATATATATATATATATATATATATATATATATATATATATATATATATATATATATATATATATATATATATATATATATATATATATATATATATATATATATATATATATATATATATATATATATATATATATATATATATATAAGTTAAAACAGATGAAAGTTCCAAAGCCCCATCAACAATCAAGATTCAATACATTATAAATATTAAAATGATCAATCACATTATCATGATTTACATCATACATGATAGATGATAAAAACACATTATCAAGATCAAAGATAAAAGATTCAATATACATCTGTCGAGTCCCTTCTGGTATCAATAGATTCATGATTCAATACACATTACAAATTACAATCACAAATCAATATTTAAAGAACTCAAAAGATAAAATGTGCTCCTATAAGTGCAAAGCACTTTTTTTTTCCCCCAATAAATTGATGAGGCCAAAACGCGTTTCGGCGTTTCCCGAAACGGCCGAAAGGACCGTAGCGTTTCGGGCCTCCCGAAACGGCGTTTCGTGCAACTAGGGTTGACACCCACTTGCCCATGTTCCCATATGGGCGCCTACTTGCCCATGTTCCCATGTGGGCGCCTACTTGCCCATGTTCCCATTGTGGTCTCCCTAAGTGTGCAGGCAATTGCTTGGATGCCAACCTAAGCATAGTGGTCACACTTGTCACTGAAAAGCTCGTACCAATTGAGAAGTAAAAAAGGAAGGGCCCATATACTGATGAAGAAGTGTCCAAGGTCGTTGCATTAGGAAGAGGTGTCCCCTTTGGGCAACTACTTTGGATTGGGTAGTTACCTGGCCACTATTGGGCAGCCACATAGGGGGCACTTGCCCCTGCTAAGATTTCTTGTGGTGTGCATTGGGAAAACGCATCCTCTACCATGTAGTAGTCCTTCAGCCCTTGTATGTGCATACCCACGAAGTGGACTGCCAATGCCTAAATAAGAAGGATTCTAGCATCATTTTTTCCATTCTGCTAGTTCTTGTACCCGAAGTCTCTAGCCTATTCTTGTGTTGGAAGTCTCTTTGGCTACTCTTGTGTGCTTGACTGTTGGTAATCCCATTGTTGTAACCAATTTGTGTGTCTACTAGTAGTTGGTAGCTGGTTGTGTGTCAAGTAGTCTCTGGATGTGTGTTGTCTCTGTAGAAGTATCCAGCAGGCTGAGAGTCGTGAGCAACACGCTGAGGGTTCTATTGTAAGGCTGTGTTGCTACCAGTTGTACTACCTTGTGAAATGATGTGTAGCCATTCTAGAGGAAGAGTACATGGTCAACTCTGAGCAAGTAACCACTTGAAGCTTGGCCAAGCGGTTGTGATAGTCCCTAGTGTCCCTTAAGCTTGTTAAGTGTTGTTCAGCTGTGAATGGATCAGTTTTGTAGTCATCTTGTATATGTCTTGCATGTATTGGTCCACTTTGGCTAGGTGTTGAATCCAGCTGAGTGTCATTTTTTGCACATTGTTGTCTCTGCTTTAGTTGTATTACAATGAGCTTTACTAGTTGAGACTCTATTTGGTCTATAAGCTAGCCTACTGTCTCTTGTAGCTTGTACTGTGGAATACTTATGTAATTAACTTGCTGCTCTTTATTGGCCACTAACTGTTTACTGTTAAAAAACTCTGATTTGCTTCTTTTTTCAGCTTGTTTACATTTTAGCACTTTGTTTTGTTTGTTGTTGCCTCCTAAATCAGAGTGTGTTACAGAGTTTATTTCTCCAAGGAGGGCCTGTCTCTAGAATAGCCACCCCGCAAGGGAAGTTACAGTTGGCGTGCCTGGTGGGACCCGTGCATGTTCTATGCAGGGAGCACTTGTGGAAGTAAGTTTCTCCTTCCCTTCTATTTTCTCTTCTGAATCGAGTCTGGTTAGGCTTTTGTCCAAAACAGTGAAGGTGCATACGTGTCCCACACCCATGCTACTAGAGAGTCTCTTTGCAATCTCAAGTGCCCATTAAGAACCTATAATAGGAAAAGAGCTCTTAGTCATCCCTAGAAAACCATGTTCTCGTCTATCTTTGAAGCTTTCTGCCAACTTTTGTCAAGGGAAACCCAGCAAGTTGCTAGAATTAACCCAAACACATCCTTCTCAAGAGAAGGCTAGAAGGTTCAGGATTCAACTTTTGACACTTCATTAGAAGAAAGGCAGATCGACATGGAGGATATAACAAACCTATTGTCAAGAATCAATATTAAATTCCCTACCTTTAAAGGTTTGGTGAAGGAAGATTCAAACAACCATGTAAGGAGATTTATTTCCTCATGTCAAGGAAGAGGGCTTCAAAACTAGGAAGGTGCAATGCTAGCCCTATTTCCATCCACCTTGGATGGACTCGTAAACAAGTGGTACAAACACAAGCACGGCCACTTCCCTATCTGGGAGTCTCTCAAGACTACTTGGGAGTCTCTCAAAACTGCATTCTTCGAAACCCTTCTACCTAGAAGCTCTTCAAAACGAGCCTAAGACCAACTCGAAAATTTCAAGCACAAACAAAGTGAGTCCGTTCATGAGCTTTGCATGCGTGCAAAAGCCTTGGGTGCTTCTTTGAGAAGGTTCTTCCCAAGATCTCTCAACAAAGACTAGGAGTTTTTCAGACTAGATGCTACTTTGGAGAAGTTTATGGCTATGACATTGCACATGAAAGAAGCCTAACTCAACTTTGAAGGCAATAACCAACCTACCTATGCTAGCCTGGTGGTCCTATCATGTAGCTTAAAAGGGAGTTAGAAGTGTTAAAGATGTAGTAAAGTCATTGAGAAGAAAAATTTGTTTTGTCACCTACACGACACAATGATGGGATGATCGTGCAACTTTGACAGGAAGTAGAAGAAGATACAGTAGGATGGTGAAAAGACTCGATGTGGGGTCTGTGGTACAAGTAAAGTATGCAGAAAAGGAAGTGATGTCCAGTAGGATACAAAAGGCAAAGAGTTGATAAAATGGAATAAAGAAAGATTGGTCACACAAGGCATCATTTAGAAGTGAATCTCGTCACCCAAGGCATCAAGGTAAGCATGAGTGATCTCCCTCAAGAAGCAGCCCTTACTCAAATATGGGTGTTCACCTTGAAAGGCATTTATGAGTGTTCTCCCATGCGGCGGACTCCAACTAAGGTTCATCACCACTTGTACTCCAATCCTTATAGTCACCCTTAATAGACGTGAGGTCTCCATTGTCTACTTGCACTAGACATGAGGCCTTCATTGTACACTTGCAAGAGATAGGAGGTCACATAAGTACACTTGCAATGGACATAATATCATCCGGACAAGAGGTCTCCCTTTATACACCTTCATAGGAGTATAAAGTTAGGTTGCCCATGAATGAAGCACTGGTAATGGATGAAGTTTCCCAAGAAGGCGCCAACTATGTGTGGTCGCCCATGTTCATCTTTAAGATGGGCATGTGGTCACCCATGTTCACCTACCATGGGCTGCTAATCACCCAAGTTTACCTCACTAGGGAATGGGTTCCCAAGGGAAAATGGTCGCCCACGTCCACCTCACCAAGGGAAAATGATCACACAGGAGGATATGATTGCCCATGGTAGATGGTCACACATTGACAGATGGTCAGATAGGAGTAGATGGTCACCCATGTTCACCTCACCACAAGATGATCATCCACAGGTAGATGGTCACCCATCTTCACCTAACTAGGGGAAGATGGTCACTCATGTTCACCTCAGTAAGGGGAGATGGTCTCCCAGGGTAGACAATCACCCAATGGCATGTGATCGCCCGTGTCCACTTCACTTGGGTGTGCAATTGGTTGCCTCTACTTGAGCATCTGTGTATTTGTTATTTGACTGATCATTGCTTGTCATGATCGTAGTGTCATGCTATTACTGACTGACTGCTAATTCTTGGTACTAACTGTGTACTGTTAAAGAGCTCTGATTTGATATTTCTTTAGCTTGTTTAGATTCTAGCACTTTGTATTGTTTGTTGTTGCCTCGTAACGCACAGAGAGTGTTCTGGAGTATACTGCTCCAAGGAAAGCCTGTCCCTAAAATAGCCACCCAGCAGGGGCAGCTTTAGTGTTCTTCGAAAATGCAAAAAGAAAGGTCACAAACGAAAATATGCAATCCTCAACTACAAATCAAGACTCTGTTAATGCATCAGAATTTGGTTCAGAATCTTCAACAAGAGTACCTTCAAATTGAGTCATGTGAAAAGTTGACTTTAAAAGCATTGTATCAGAACCGGCGCATCACCAAGGAAATGGTCTTTGAATTCATTCAGTACCAGAGTCAGGAAGCAATAATAACATGGGGCCCCAATTGAAAAACAATTATAGAAGCCTAATGACATCTATTGAGGCAGGAATAGATAAAAACTCACAAATTTTTAAACTTACTTTTTAGAAACCAAATCATGATATTCATGCCATAGAAGCATAGCCGCTCTTGCCAAAGCACGGTTTACTTCTTGTGATGCCCTTGCTTTGGCTTGCTGTCTTTTTACACCAGCTTTCCACCCTGTTATTGCCTGCAAAATAATCAGAAGTCTCCTTCCATCAAAGATGTTATTACTTTGAACCACACAGAATCTGTACTGTAATACACTAAGTTTAATGAGCTGCATTTTCTAACTGTAAGGATTGTAACAACTGAGACACATGACTTGATTGCATACTTTCACTTGTAAAACGTGGAGGTAATGCCGAAATGCCAAGGCCCTTGAGACATGATTTCGATGTTTCCATTGTACAAACAATGACCAAGCTTTGAAGATTTTTTGGGACAATGATGAGCTTCTCAGATTTAAGGCTTTAATGATCAGCAAGCTTTCCATAATATTGAGCATGACTGCTTCATGCCACCTATCTTGTCACACACAATAAGAATAAAATGAGATGCTCAAAACATGAAAAAAATAAAAGAATAAAAATTACAAAAGGTAGAAGGCGTGACAAAGAGAGGCATAATCATCTTAATACCTACTAAAGGCCCGTTTTTGAGTCTGATTCCTTACATGCAAAGTTGCTTGAACAATCCTCAAACGTTTTGTTTTGCTTGTACGCACAAAGCATTTCCATAAAGCAAACGCCTGCCCACAAATCAGCTTTTCTAGATGCTTTTGCATTGTTTCTAGTTTCCCCTTCAAAGGCTTTGCCCAGTATCGTATCCATCTTATCCAATGTCTTAATGCACGTCTTTTAAGGGCTGCTGACCAGTGCCGCTTAGATATTAATGTCAAGCGATTTTCGTCATTTTCACTCATTTTTCCTGCCAGTACGGTCTGATGCCAATGAAAAAATATTCGATGAATCTGGTTTTTTTGTCGTTTTATGACAGCATGTCTGTACTTCATAGTAGCAAGGTGGTACAGCCTCCAAGCTTTGAAACACTTTTCTAAGCATGCCTGTGAATGCGGAAACTTGATTTTAAAATGAATATTGCATATGCATCAAATATTCCTCTTAGTGTGCCACAAAGAGTTCACGTTTATTTGATAATTCCTACCTGTGCATGTTGCTTGTAGCTTAAACGTATCTGTTTTGCACGTAAAGCTGCAGTTTGCAAACTGGTGAGCCCTCGCCTGGAGCAGTTTAGGATTGCAAAAGATTTGGCTGTCAAAGATCTTGTATTCTGCAATTGCTGTTCTCTCATAGCAATACGAAGTCCATGAAAAAATCTCCTCAAAAGGCACATCTTATGTCTTTGTTCCAGAAGACGGTCCCTTTTTTCCTGTCATAGACCTCTTCCATAACGACAATCAGGAAAAATTGCACACAAAAATACAACATTCTACTGCCCTTGAGCTTTATTCACCTTTTCCATTAGGTGACAAAGATCTGAATACAGCTTCTCCACTTCATTCCGCAAAACCACTGCCCCATCCAAACAATTCTTCAGTTTGGTTTCAAGGTTGCTCTTTGCAGCTAGAGTAGCTTCCAGTTCTGCCTACATATTAACACGTTTTTAGAGTTCACATTGGCATCATGTATGACTCATCGTAATGTCAACGAATTCTGTCTCTCTCCAAAGCTTACCTCAGGTGTACTAAAAAAAAATCCAAGCATATTTGTCCCATAAGTGACAAAGAATACAAAGAATGGTGCAGGACTATACAACATTGTACAAGAAAAGCCATGGATCTCAACCTATACAGATTAGCCTACACCAATTGACTCAAACAAAGTGTGTCCATGCATCCTGACAAGAGCCAAGCTTGCATCTGACTGACTCAAAAATTGACATATCTCCTACAAAGTCCCACTCGCCCTATGCCCGTGTCAACTATCAATCGATTGACATGTCAAAGTGCAAATACCCCAATGGAAACTGCAATGCAATAGCTAATACATGAGACTCCCAAATATTGAGGAAACTTGTGTTATCCAGCTAAGCTAATCATGTCAGCCATTCATCTCTCTCTCTCTCTCTCTCTCTCTCTCTCTCTCTCTCTCTCTCTCTCTCTCTCTCTCTCTCTCTCTCATTCATTTTTGCTCTCCAGAAATTATCTCAGCCTCCATCTCGTATGGTAGGTTTACATCAGGCTCTCATTGAATATCATCTCTGATATCAGTATAAGATGATCTTGATGTTACTTGACAGGATGATCCATCTCTGCCCACTATGTCCATGTATATAATGATGCATGCATGCATGTATGATGTATGTATGTACGTATGTATTTACGTACATAAGTATATACAAATCCTGTATGAGAGCAGGTGCTCTGATAGGAAAGGTCCTTCTCCCCCCGATGCCAAATATTGAAGATCCTACCATATCCTTCTCTTATGTGAGATGCAAGAGGTCTTCGATTTCTGATTTTCAGCTGTCACAAGGAAATCGAGGTCCTTACTGTATTTTCGTCATTTATAGTAATAGTTTGTCTTCTCTTTCATAAGGTATGTCTGAATATATCCATATCATTTGCTTGTGTTCACCTTTTTCGTCACCCCTTTCATTATCAGCTGCGCTCTTTTTCAGTTGCGTTCTTTTTCTAGCTCATTTTTCATCTCTGTGTTTTTCCCGGAAGTATATATTTCAGTGTGCTGCTTGTCAGGGGGCGTCTGCCCTTTTCTTACCTTCACCTATGTTTTACTCTATTATCAAGCTGCGTTCTTCCTTATTGGACTGCATAGTTACTATCCCATTGTTTCTCCTTTTACTCTGTTTGCATGTACTTCCTTCTGTGTTTTGGGTTACTCTTTCAACTCTTTGAATTGTAACTTCATGTTACTTGGTTCGAGCTGCTGTTATCTCCTTGTCTGTTTAGATTTAATCCTCTTGTTTGATTAGGTCTTTCTCCATTTCTTATTTGGTGCTTTTGTCTGTATCTGCACTTTTGGTGTTCATACTGTTCAGCACTCTTGTTACATACACGTATTTGCCGGTCCTTCTGTTGCTACTTTAGTTTTTAAATTTTGACAAATTGCTCTAGCTAGAAACTTCTTTTTAACTCTGAAATATAATCGTTTCCTCTTCTGCACTTCTTCCATCCATTGATAGACTGCTCGAGTTATACATGAGAACATCCCCTCAACTTCCAAAAGTTTCTTACCGGTCATGAAGTTCCTTCGTGAGAACAGTTAGATGCAGCACATACTTATGGATGAGATTAACCACAACCCTGAGACAATTGATGAGGTCAAACCTCCATCAAGCCAGAGAAGATAGCCTACAAGTTTTTGCTTTTCTCCAAAGGGGGGTTGTTTTAGATATTCCTTGGGAGCCTAAATTGCTTATGGATATTGCTGAACAGTCCAATGAGTGTTTTCATCGCGATGTTGCAGACCAAGTCTACTCTTCAAGGCAAGGACTTTATCAAGTGTTGCTCAAAACCCGGGCCCATAGACAAACTCTCATTGTCCACTGCTATTCTGCTTTTCGAAGGTCTGGCCTATGTTTTCCCTTAGAAGACTATCAGGTATATTAGAGAAGATCTACCTCAAGTATGCCCTGTGTAGGTAAATTTGTTGATCTTCGGTACTTGTGGGACCATGTGGTAGAACTGTGTCAACTTTTTGGGAAACCTTCTTTATGTGTCACCGAACTTTGAATAGACATAGAGTTTGTATCACATGGGAAGTCCAAAAACAGTTTCCATGTGATGTTGGTGAAACATTATTGCATCTTAAGTGGGGAAATCTGAAAAGTGAATGTTCTCATTGTAGTAAGCCCGGTCACTTATCCCAATCTTGCCTCACTCTTCTTGGAGAGTACATACCTACAATCCCAACGACTCGGGTAGTTCTGTGCAAGTCCCACATGGGCAAGTGTTCATTCATTAGGGACAATCCACGGACGATCCTTCCCAAAGGACTTCTAATAACCAGCCTTATGGTACACAACCCTTGCAAGTGGAAAAAGGGAAAGGTCCTATCACTTGTTCCCCTTCTACTCAACCTTCTTATAAGAATGCAATACATTCCAATCCCTCTAGCATATCCTCATCTTCTGTTCCAGAAAAGTCTGCCAATCCTTCTCCATTTGAGAGTCAAGGCCAATAAAAGTTTTCAGTCCAACCAACAAGTGGATGAAAATGGATTCACCCATGTTACTATAATTGGAAAAGAGGACAATTGCCTTTCAAATTTACATCTACTTACATAAAATGTCTGTTACTGAATACACTAGTATAATTGAATCTCATCTTCATGTGGATGATCCGGATATTGAGGAATTTCAAACTCTTATGGATGAAGACTCAACCCCATTACACCAACCACTCAAATGAAGCCATTACTTGGAATGCTAGAGATTTGAGAAATAATTTGAAATGAAAATCATTGTGGACTTGGCTCACTCATCACAATGTGGATGTATATCGCATACATGAACTCAAATTGCATTATCACAAGAGTTTGATAGGCATTACTTTTGACTTCTAGGTTGCTTTGCTAGTGATAAATTTGGAGCATGGCTCCTTGCATCTCTCTCATGTGCAGTCTATTCTTCATGTTATCTCTGTTTTCTCTATGTCTATATATCAATTGTTGCATATTTGCTAACAATTTGGTATCAAACCAGGAAAAGATAAGGTGCATAGAGAATACAGCCACATGTAGGAAGATAAAATCTTCATGGAAGGTGTAAATCAAGTTCGATAATATATTCAGCAGTGGACATCAAGTGATGAACTTATATGAAGAAGCTTAATGTTACTTTGAAGAGTTTCACTCCAAGAGGTCAGCAAGAACATGACAGGTTTCAGATAATATAGAAGCAACAACCTTGTGGACATTTTATATACAATTCCAGCAAGAAATTGAAGTTCATTGCTGGAATCTTGTACTGATTTCCTGGACAGATAGTTTTGGTTTTGAAAATCAACCTTCTAGTGCTCAGGTTAAGAGGGGAATCGTTAGCATAATCAACAAAAGTATATGAAGTGGGCAACCTTCCATTAGGGGAAGCCCAACCTATAAGTCTAGATGGTGGTTAAATTTTCTCAAAACATTGGTAAAAAACTAGCTAATTTGGACAATTATCGCTAAAAAATGGTAAAAAATGGTGTACTTGCAAAACGCACCTGTCTCATGGAGAGCTCCATTTAAATCGACAATGGTCACTTGGGTGACCACCTCTCTCTACAAAACCATGTTTCAACCTCATATAGCCCCATGAATTTGGGGTGACCACCAGCTCTACTTATCTTCTTCCTTTGTAAGTATGATATCTATGCAAAGATATGGATCCTCCAAGACTTGATGTCATGATATAAAGGGAGAGATAAGCTAGTTGTTTAAGAGGATTCAGAGAAGGCATCATTCAGGATAGGAAGTTTATGAAGTCGCAGCTAAGTTTGGATATACATCATGGGCTAGTACATTTGATGAGGAGCTCATAGATGATTAATCCACTAGTGACATAGGGGATCTTAGTTTATAGAGTATAGTCACATTATGAATTATATATAGAACGATTGTGATTAATTGGAGTCTAGATATTATTTTTGTATGACATTTATGTATTAGATGACATGGATTCATGATTTATGCTGACCTATTGTAACTCATGTATCATTGAATCTATCAGCCTTGACTCTTCATATAGCTTTCTAATGGATCATGGAATTCATGTATATCTTATGGTCTTTTATGCAATGAAACATTAGTGATCACTATGTCGTATATGATACAATTTAATTCATTATTTCTTCATGTTCATTGTTAAATTTCAAATGTCTTGTCTATCTGATTCTTGATGCATATGCAGTCTTGACGAGTGATGACAAGTACATTGTGTACCATGTTAGTCAATAAGGTAAAAGATCACGTATTTTATGTGTTTACAGCAATAAATATGTAACGGAGTGCTAGGTATGTATTGTGCGTAACTTACATAACAAAGAAAAAACTTCCACAATGAATAAAAACCTTGATTTTCATTTTCAGATTTTTACGCCTCTATGATTTAAACAATTTAAATCCGAATTTAACTCTACAATGCAAATATCACCTTTAACTATGATCAAGTGGTGACTTATTCTCATCAAGTGCAAGATACAGTACATCATTATTATCATCAAGTGTGGGGCCTGGGCTATTGCACATTATAATGTGTTGATGGTCAAACATTATCTTTGATAGAGGATGATGGATATCCATTAAGTTATTGGCTCAATGACTAAAAATTGGTCATTATTTTTAACACCAAATCAAGAGCTTGTCAAGACATAAAAATAACATTTTCAGGGTTTGGAAATGTTCTGCTACAGATATCCACTCTTTTAGGGATTCCTTAACTACAGAGAAAATTAGGAACTTAAAAAATATTTAACCATTTGGTCACAAGAAGCCCCCAAACATGTACCCTTTATGTTGTTTGAAAAGCAAATATTACTATTACAAAGGAGAACCTTGGGAATAGTTGTAGATTGCAAGAACAAAAAAGATGAAAAATTTGAGTTTCACATCATGACCTTTAGACACTTCCAAAAAAACCTTCTTTTTATGCAAATATGAGGGTTAAATGTAAAGTCTATAGAATTGGAATGTGCAACTGGTAATCAAGTGGCAATTGAAAAAAACGTATATACATGTAACACTAGAATGGCTCACATTCTTGTTTGGATGAAAAAGTCAACCATCTGTCTAGAGTATTCTACATGGGGTATAAGGTGTTCAAGACCTAAAGGAAGAGTAGTTTTATATCATGAAAGATACTTATGAAAATGGTTTTATATTATGCAAGATACCTATTAAATCAAAATTACCTTTAAATTTCATAAAATGCACTGAACATGATTTACTTTGAAAAAAAAAATAATAATAAACAAGCTTGGAAGATTTGTTTAATTTGTTCCTAACTCTTGATTTCTACATTTGGTTCTCCTTCACAGCAACCTGTAACAACAAGTACTGCAAATACAGGTGCTGGAGATGATGAAGATGGTGTCGAAGATGATATTCCGCAGATTCCTGTTCATGCTGCTGTTTCTGTTCATGCTGCTGTTTCTGTTCATGCTGCTGTTTCTGTTGCACCTACTGCAGAGCAGATTCGTTGGGATGGCAGAGATGCTCAGGCACATGCATTGATTGCTTTGTCTGTCAAACGTGCCATTATTCCTCACATACGCTCTTGTAGAACAGCTAGGGATGCTTGGGATACACTTACCACTTTGTACCAGGCTAGGAATGAGGCTCGTGTTGCTTACCTTCGAAAACAGTTGGAGAGTGAGCACATGAATGAAGGTGATTCTATGGACAGTTTCCTCACAAAGATCAAAGACATGAAGGAACAATTGATTTCTACTGATGAGGTTATACCTGATAGCTCACTTGTGCAGACCGTTCTGAATGGTCTTCCTGATTCATAACAGAGTTTTGCCTCTACTCTTCGGTTGATGATGAAAGGCAATCCAAATGCCTTGTCATTTGAGGAGTTAGTCTCTGTTCTGTTGCAAGAAGATCAGTCCAGGCAAAACAGGTCCATTATGCGTGTTGCAAAACAAGCTTTCCTGGCTAGTCAGAAGGGCAAAGGAAAATGGGGCTCTTCTACTAGTAAGCAGAAATCTGCAAATGCTGCACAATCAAAGAACCAGGATAAAGATGATAAGAAATCAGAAAAGCAGAAATTGTTTTGCAAGTACTGTAAAGGAAATGATCATATCATAAAGAACTGTCTAAAACTGGCTGCTAAAGAGGCAAAGAAGAAAGAGGCTGAATGGTTGTTGCAGAGGCCTCTACACCAAAAACAGAGTCTGCAAATCTTTTGCACGAAGAAGAATGGGCGTTTACTACTGTCTGCAGTTTTGACCCATCTTCTCATGTGCATGTCTGCAATAGACTCATATGTTTGGTACTTTGACAGTGGGGCGACCAAACATATTACCTCGCAGCTCACTCGAGCTTTCCCCTACAGGGAATACTGTTACATGCGCCAACAACTCCTCTTATCCTATTATGGGAGTTAGTAAGATCATTTTGACTACTGCTGATGGTAGTTCTTTCACTTTGTCAGATGCTTTATTTGTGCCAGGGATCAAAAAGAACCTGTTATCAGTTTCTGCATTAGCCAAGATTGGCTTTGTTGTGAAATTTGTTGATGACAGGTGTACAATTCATGATCTCTCAAATGGCGATGTGATTATTGCTTCTGGCATTTTATGTCGTGGGCTGTATAAGCTCATAGACTATGAAAGATCTGTGAATGATTCGGCATGTGCAGTTCATGATTCTCAAGCTATGTCAGATGCAAAGCTTTGGCATGCACGCTTTGGTCATCTGAATTTCGCTAGTTTGCTACGCCTGCAGAAATCGGAAATGGTGTCCTCTTTGCCCAAACTTGAGGCACCTGGAAAACATGTTTGTGAGGGCTGTATTTTGGGCAAAATGCAGCGTTCATCCTTTCCAAAAGATGGTTCAGTTCGGGCTACGCAGAAATTGCAGCTTGTACATAGTGATGTCTGTGGTCCTATGCAGACACCCTCTTTTGGAAATTACCTTTACTTCTTGACTTTCATTGATGATTTTTCCAGGCATGCATGGATCTATCCACTCAAAGCAAAGTCCGAAGTGTTCATGTGTTTCAAACAATTTTTGATTTTGGCTGAAAATCTGTCAGGATGTAAAATGGGCATCCTCCGTTCTGATCGAGGGGGGGAATATATGTCTTCAGATTTTAATGCATTTCTGGCTCAACGTGGGATAAAACACGAGTGTACAGTGCCGTATACACCTCAATAGAATGGAGTTGCTAAACGAAAGAACATGTCACTCATGGAGATGGCGAGGTGCATGGTCAAAAGTCAGGCTTTACCACATAGTTTCTGGCTTGAGGCTGTCATGTGTGCAGCATATGTACTGAACAGGTGTCCCACTAAAGCGTTGCAGTCTATCACTCCATATGAGGCTTGGCATGACCGTAAGCCATCTGTTGCTCATCTCCGTGTTTTTGGTTGTTTGGCATATGCATTAGTGCCTGAACAACATCGCAGAAAATTGGATGATAAAGTAGTAAAATGTATTTTTGTTGGGTACAGTTCTGAAAGTAAAGGCTATCGTTTGTATCATCCACAGACTTAACGCATTTTGGTTAGCCGTGATGTTGTCTTTGCGGAAGATGCTATTCAGCCATTGCTTTCATGTACTAAAGAGACATCTGTTAGCTCCAAAGACATGTATGATACTTTGATGCCTCTTTTTACAGGTGGACAGTCTAGTGCTGGTCCTAATGAGGCAACTTTTCAGCCTTTGCAGGTTTCATATGATGATGCAGATCATTCCATTTCTGATGCAGATTTACATGATGCACTTGTTGATGAGAGAGCTGATATTGAGAAGGCAAAAACTATGCCAAAATGGCTGGTGCAGACTTTGCGTGACAGCAAATTAGATGCACCTTTATCATATCGTACTCGTTCAGGCTCTCATAGTGCCTCCTTTGCATCAGATTGCTATGCTATGGCTCCGTCTAGTCTCTGTGATGAGAATGAGCCTTTTTCTTTTGATGAAGCAGAAAATTCAGAAAATTGGATGGCTGCTATGCAATCTGAATATAATGCTATCATGAAGAATGGTACATGGTCTTTATGTGACTTGCCTCCTGGCAAGAAGGCGATTGGCACTAAGTGGGTATACAAGCTAAAGCGTAAACCTGATGGTACAGTTGACAAGTATAAGGCTAGGCTTGTTGCAAAGGGTTATGTATAGGAAAGAGGCATTAATTTTGATGAGACCTTTGCACCTACATGCCGTATGACTACTGTTCGGAGCATTTGTGCACTTGCAGCCCATCATGGTTGGAATGTACATCAGTTGGACATTAAAACAGCATTTCTGAATGGTGACTTGCATGAAGAAGTGTATGTTTTTCAGCCCCGTGGCTTTGTGCAAAAAGGGCATGATAACCAGGTGTGAAGGTTAAAGAAGGCATTATATGGTTTAAAGCAAGCACCACATGCTTGGTATGAGAAGATACATGCCTATCTGATTGCACATGGTTTTGAGAACAGTCCAACTGAAAGCACCTTATATGTTAAGCGTGCAAATGATGTGCTTTTGATCATTGTTGTCTATGTTGATGACATGCTGCTCACTGGTCCTATTGAGACACATATTGCTGATTTTAAGGCCGATTTGCATGCCTCATTTGAGATGTCTGATTTGGGGCATTTGCATCACTATTTGGGCATTCAGTTTATGCAAGTTGATGGTGGAATGGCTTTGTGTCAAACAAAATATATTGACACATTATTGCAGTGTTTTGGCTTTGAAGACTGAAAGCCTATTGCCACTCCTATGGAGACATGTTTACGATTGAGTCTTCATGATGCTTGAGATGCATTTGATGCTGTTCTCTATCAGCAGGCTGTTGGATGCTTGATTTACTTATGCATTACTCGGCCAGATATTCAGTTTGCTGTCTCACAGATGAGCAGGTTTATGCATTGCCCAGGAGTCACGCATTGAAAGGCGGTTAAGCACATCTTTCGCTACTTGAATGGTACTCGGCTACTTGGGTTGTTTTATCCCAAGGGGGGATCACTACCGCCAGATTTGCATGCTTTTTCTGACTCAGATTGGGCTGGTTGCTATGACACTCGTGTGTCCACCAGTGGTTTTTGCTTCATGCTTGGTAGCTCATGTATATCTTGGTTGAGCAAGAAGCAGCCTACTGTGGCCACTTCCAGTTGTGAGGCTTAGTATAGGGAAGCTTTCACAGCGACTCTTGAGTGTGTGTGGCTCAGACACCTTATGGCTGATTTGGGTGTTGGTCAGTCTTCTACTACCACCATCTTCACTGACAATCAGAGCGCATTGGCAGTTGCGAGGAACCCTGTGTTCCATGCTCGCACTAAGCACATTGAGGTGCATTATCACTATGTCAGGGAGAGGTTCTGTGCTGGGGAGTTCAGCTTGGCATATGTGCCCACGCAGGAGAACATTGCAGACCTTTTTACGAAGGCTCTGCCTAGGGAGAAGTTTGAAGCTTTCCGCAAAGCTTTGGGCTTACTTCCTTTTGTGGAGTGATTTCCACATAGCTTGGCACTTCCTTATACATGAGTGCCAGCTCCTTGTTCACCGCATCACTCCCAGGGGGGATTTGTTAATATATTTAGGTAGTGATGTGTGTGAACACACTAGGAACGCCGGGGCACTTTTTTCCCTCTTCAGGAGGTTTTTTTTCCCCGGCTTGTATATACGCCTATTGCCCTAATGGGCTACTTATCTTTGTACATTCTCTAGTAATACATTCAGTATTGTGTGTTTGTGCTCCAAGCTTCTTCTTCTTCCTTGTGCTGTGCGCGTGCTTCCGCAGACGTCTGTCTCCAACAATCATAGCAAAACATGTCATGACCACCAATCCTTTTTGATGATTTGAAATAGTTAGGATAGAATCTGTGAGTTGAATTTAGCAGGGATATTTTCAACTTTATAGCCAGCGATGCTCTAAGAGACATATAAGAGATTTTCTAACAAATTAGATTATGACATTTTCTGAAAAAATGTGGAGCATACAGGATCAGAAAAGACTTAAAACATAAACCACAGTGTATCTACCCTTATAAGGATCACATCAATACAAAGTCATGAAACTCAAACTATATTTGGTCACAATCATAATCTGAAACCGATAAAACAATTCTTTATCTTCATCAAGACTCTGTTTTGGGTTTCTTTATTTATGGTCAACTTATCTGCTCATAAATGATAACGAATTATGGCCAAATAAGATAAACATCAGGACTCGAAATTCAAGTACTTGTAAAGCATCTGCATGAGCTTGTGCATTGGTCCGAACAAGAAGGTCATCTGACATCTTATGAATTTGATTTTGGAGAGATAATCTTTCATCCTCAAACTCCTGCATTTTAATGTTTAATGCCTCCTCCAATGATTTTTTCTCTTTTTCAAGTGATGCTGATCTGCAGAAAGCAAGAAAAAAAGTGAAATCCAAGTGACCTGGTGAAGACATTATACCATGTGTCAAAAGCAAACCTTTGTGCCAGACGATGCTGCAGTTCAAGTGTCTGTTCCATATCTTCATGAAGGATATTGAATTCTGACTCAGCCTTCTCTACATTGTCATGATTCTGTTTCATGTATAACTCCAACCTGCCTTTACAGAATCAGGAAAACACCAAGTCATGAGACATTTCTCACATTATTAATCTTCTCTTTCAACCATCAACAGCAAACTTGGTCTTCAATTGGAGATACACCTGTCTCTAAGTTGTTGGTTAACAGCTTGGAGGTGCTGCTCATTTTCGATGTGTGCTTCAAGATCAAGCTGAAGGCTCTCCACTTGTCGACGTAAGGTTGCAGCATCTGAGGCTGGTGGAGCCATTAAAGCCTCAACTTTTGAGCGGCTTCCTACCCGAAGTAGTGTGTGATGTGTCATTGACGATGTACATGGAGCACTACCAAGTGCTTGATTCGTTGGCATGTTTTGGTTACATGAATAATTGCGATCAGCATTTCTTAGTGGTTGTCCTTCAAACATTGAATGTGTCACTGATGGATTGCAAAAGTCAGAAGAATCCTTAACCACAGGCCCTGCCATCTTCGGAGATGAAGAAGGAATTGACGGAAAAGATTGAACGACTGCATCCAATCCTGCTTCTACTTTATTATTTCTGCTACCAGTTCTTCCTAGCTGGAGTTAAGAGAAATATTATGTTAGTTCACAAGATTCACAAGATGAATTCGAAAAAATCTTATATTCTTGTAAGAAATGTTTTTCTCAAAAAAATCTTATATTCTTGTAAGAAATGTTTTTCTCACCTGTGGTTATCTATAATTATCTATCACTAGTCACATAGTCTTACAGTGAAAGCTATCTAAGACAGAAGGTGAAAGGACATCTTCAGTCCCTTGAAAAACACAAAATATCAGCCGTTGCTAATTTATTTTAAAGATTTGTTCGAATATTTATCTCCACACTTTTAATGTTACATACAGTTTCATCTGGGCTTCCCGAAAGTAGGCCTCCTATAAACAGACAACTGTAAGAAACCATTTTAGATGTACAATTCTTCATAGAATAAAAATGCTAAGTAAATCCATGTCATAAGCTTTAAATGATGCTGTTTCCATGTGATCCTCTTCAACTTTATTTAGGTTGGATTGTCTTTTTTGTCACGTAATGTACCTGAGTTTCTGTAAGCATTTGTACATGTTTCAACGATTCATTTGAACAAGATTTGACTATGGAAGCTCCAATATGTTCTTGACCTCTCTCATCCATTACTCTGAAAAATATTTCAACACATCAGATTTCCTTTCAACAAGTGATTACAGGGGATCTTAGGTGAAGTCAGAACTATGTTTAACCCCCTATATATTTTGGAGCTACTAATAGAATCCAAATTATCAAAATGTATGACAAATATTATGTTATTTGACATAATTCAATGGTATAAAGGAAACTAACTCACTAGCTTTCCACAAAGGCTTTGAAATTCCTTTCTTGGCACATCTCATATTAAACAAAAGCCAATGAGAAGACTTAACATGTTCACATGAGAGTGATATGCATATCATCAGGATAAGAGAGCCAAAACCTCCAAAAAGTAGTGAATGATTTACAATCAGCAAGCATTTCAGCTGATATACATCAAGCCGCCTAAAACAAAGCAATGAAAGGACTCTAAAACTCCAATAAACTAATGCATGCTGTCAGTCAGTCATTTATCTTAGAACGATGTAAAAGTTAAAAGGACAATTTTAAAATATTGAGGGCCATGAACAGAATTATGGAATGGTTGTCTGTGTGTGCATGTTTATAATATTACAGGGGTAAACATCAATACATATATATGCATTCATTTTCTTTATACGAGCAAACAGTGTAAGTGTTTTTAAGTCATACCTCACACCACATTGAAAAATAGACAACCATCTCCGTGAATGGAAGTAGCTTTGCTCAAGAAGGAAAAGCATGATGGTACACCAAAGAGGGTCCCAAACCTCTAATCCAAAACATTGGAAAAAGGTTGAAGAACCCAGATTTATGGTAAGGGGGAGGTGAGGAATATCAAATCTATGACTGAACCATTGTTTTCACCATGTGCCCATGGAACAAACTATAATTACTGATTTTTGGAACATGCAAAAATTAAGCATTCTTCACCCGGAAATCTGTGTTTCATATTTATATTTCATCAAAATTCAGCTGTTAAAGTTTTCTTCCTTTATTCTACAGGTGATTTGAGGTGATTGTCAGAAGATGCAACCAGATTTCTGAGAGTGTATACTGCTCCAAGGTTTTGGAAGATGGCTGAAAAAGAGCTTGCAATTCTAGATTTATTTTCCTCTCATTTGGAATGCATAAAGTCCAAAGATCTCTTCTAGGTTTTCCATATCTGAATTTTCTGAGCTTCTAAAGAGAACCTACTATCATTCAATGTCTATGTTGTAAAATACGAGTACGACTTAAGAAGATTAAAAACAATGTTGACAATGTATGGTTAATTATTGTAACGTGGCCAGGGGTCTACCTGGTTAACCAATTAGGCCAACCTGGTCGTTCTTGACCAGGGCTGCTGGTGATGAGGACAGCAACCACTCTTGCCCAGGGCACCTGTTATTCTTACACTCTGTCATAGTCTCATAACTGGTTCACTTAGGTATGCTGATTGCCCTATGGATTTTTGAAAGGACATTGGTTTTAGCAACAGGTTGAGTTCCATGGGCCTTTGATCATTGCCTTTATATTTCATCCAAGCCGACATCATTGTAAATGGTGCTTCCCTAGTCAAGTCAAGCTTTAAGTTCTTCATGGTGAAATTGAGCATCAAATTGATGCCGGACCCACCGTCAACTATAACACCTACCAAAACTTTTTCTTTGATTGAAGTTGTCAACCTTGAATTATGATAATCTACTAATGGTGCCAAAGGGAAGTCTACCATGTATCCATCTACATTTGATGGTGGATCCAAATAAGAAGAGTGAATGTCTTTGAGTCACTTCGTACTTAGCATCCATTTTGATCAATTGGTATAGACTGACCTTGTGGTGAGTTTCTTCCAAGATTCCTACTGAGATCATAGTGAGATCGGGCATCAAGCCACCCACTATAACACCTTCCAAAACTACTTCTTTGATTGAAACTCTCAACCTTGAACTATGATGATCTGGTAAGGGTACCGGAGGAAAGTCAATCGTGTATCAATCGATACCGATACTTGATGGTGGATCCAAATAAGCAAAGTGAATGACTTTGAGTAAGTCTCTTTGTAGCTTAGCATCCATTTTGATCGATTGGTATAGGTTACCTTGTGATGAGTTTCTTTCAAGATTCTTTCAATGTCAATATCATGCACATAGCTGAGGTGAGTTGGTTGGCTACTCAAGGTATCCCTCATCTTCTCATAGGCTTCCTATATTGTCTCTTCCTTGCTTGATTTTGCCTTCTTTTCTTCTTCCTTCTCCCTTTTTGTTTTCTTTGCTTTTCTTTCTTCGTAAGTGGTTCTTGCATTGCCCTAGTCATTATTGGCTCCATATAGGATGAAACATCCAATGTTAGATACTCTCAATACTCCACCCTCAAGTGACCACAAAGGATCCATGGTTCTCTAAGTGGTAAGGCCCCCATTATGAGGAGAAGCCATTGTGAGAACCTGGACATTTGTGGAACCCTAACTTCTAAGTTAGATGAGGTGTATGAGTGACCGTTGATGGTTATAGATGATCTTTGTGAGCCTAGCCATTAGGTTATGCAGGGCATAAACTTCCGAGCCATTGGGTTGCGATTCAAGACGAAAATAAAGGCCCTCTGGCATCGCGCAGTTTCCCCATAGAGCCTTAATGGGTGGAGTGCAGAGGGAGGCTTGTCCCCTTGTGCGGGGTCTAGGGGGCCTATCCCGCAGGCCCCTAAGGTTGAGATGGTAGGACTTCTGGTCATGGAGATATTGTCGGATTGTATACTTTGTCAACTATTTTGTATCTCCCGATTACGTTTATCTATACAGACTCCCCTTGTAAAAGCTATATAAGCATGACCCAGGTTGAGCTTTACATAGCATTATGCACTAGTAAGCCCTTCATATAGAGTCTGTCTAGATCGTCATCTAAGCTCCACATTGGGAGAGCACGAATGGAAAGCACCATCGTTGTGATTGCATTATGCTTGGCAATATGAGAATTTGAGTTCTCTATCTCTCGGTCTTTGCCTATATTTGTCTTCGTTTTTCTCTCAAATCTATCTACTGGTCTTTTCCGTTGTGGTGTTATTTTCTAACAACATCCAAATACCATGGAGCTATACCTTCTTCTTAGGGAGAGACCATTATCATATGCATAGGGAGCAAAATGATTGTGGGGACAATCTCATGTATTATGGTCCTTCGCTTTAGGGCTATGTTGGCAAGGTGGTGCACCTTCAGGTAGAGAACACCTATTTTGCATATGCCCATATTCTCCATATCGATAACAGATGAGAGGCCTAGTGTGCCTTGGATGGTTTGGGCAATTTTGGTCCCTATGTCGTGAATTTGACATGCTAGCATAAAAGCCATCGAGGACCTGAGAGTTACCTTGTTGTTTTGCTCCCTTGAGGAAATAGCAATCAAAGGCCTCATGCTTGTTCTTGCCACAGAATGTGCATATGACTCTATTCGGACAATCTATTTGAATGGCCACATTGCAAATGGTACACCATATTTGTCGCGAAATCTCTTGAGCATTTTTCAAGATCATTCTTCAACTCCTCCACCATATGTACCTCATCGTTGGGTCAGGGCGGTGGTGAAAGAACCTTTTCTTCTCAATGACTTTGCTTCATTTTTTGTGCTTTCAATTCCCTCGTAAGTTGCTTGATCGGATCCATGGGGCTAGACTAGGTAGTTTGGCTACCCCCTCAAAGTGAACCCATGCCTCTTTGATATGTAATGCTTCTTCCACAAACCCCTTCAAAGTGGCATCAAGCCTTAGGGACTCTCGCAACTTTTGTTAGGAGGTCTTTGGCAAGGCCTTCTCAATCTATTTTTTTTAACATTTTTTCACGAGATGCATACAACAAGAGCTTTTGCACATGTATATATTACATGAAATGATTATGTGGGAATTGAACTCATGACCTAGTGGCTAGGAGTATTATGGGCTAACCACTTGCCCAAAAAGCCATGGCTGAGGATTACTTCTTAATCCTCCCTCTTAGGGTGTGGTTCAACCATCTCCTTCCTATCATTTCTTGAGTTTAACACTCTCTTTCCCTTCTAGAGATCATTGTCTTCAATGATCAATCCTTGATCTCCACTTGAATTGATGTGATCTCCACTTGAATTGATGTCCTCACCCTTGCACAATCTCTTGAACCTTCTTGTTCTCAACCTTGGTCTCTTTAACCTTGCTTTCCACTTCTTGGCCACTTGCCTTCAGACTTGCCTTGCTCTCAACCATGGCTTTTGAAGCAAGTGGTTAGCCCATCATACTTCTAACCACTAGGTCATGAGTTCAATTCCCATAGATTCACCTGATTGAAGTCTTTGGTTCTCAACCTGCTCTAAAACTCTCTCCAAAGAATCACTTGGTCAAAACATTTGGCAAAAGGAAGTCCAAAAGCTAGTTTTTAAGGTATTCCATGTGGCAAAGTGGGTGTCTACATGCTGATTGTACCACTTGTCTGCAAGTCTGTGGAGGGTGGATGGAAATAAGGCAAGGATTGAGTCTTCTCGATTCTACAATCCAAGTCCCCTACATAAAGAGATGAGCCTCCTTACGTGGTGATCTGCATCCTCTTGCACTAAACCTTTGATATTAAGACATTTAATCTTTATTCTTGACAATAGATTTGTGAGATTCTCCATTACTATTTGATTATCCTCAAAGGTATCAGAAGTTGATTCCAGCGTCCTTCTAATCTTTTCTTTGGAAGGAGGCATCTAAGCTAGTTCTTGGGAGAACTCGATAGGAAGTGTTAAGGGTATGGATGATGGGTCTTCAAAAGTGTGATAAGATGGTCTTTTTTCTATCGTAGGTCTTTATGTGACTCTTCAAATCACAAAAAGTTTCCCTACATGCTCGAGTGTGCATCATGTATCCACCTTCTGCTAGGTAAAGCCTAGCAAGGTGACTGGATGAACAATAGAGCAAGAAAAGAAAGCTTACTTCAAGTATGGTACTCATGCCTCACACAACACATGCAAAGGTCCCACCGGGCATGCAAAACTATAGTTGCCCTCACTGGGTGGCTACTTTAGGGATGGGCTCTCTTTGTAGGAGTATACTATGTGACATGTTTGTGCAAGGAGCACCAAGTACAAGAAAATGTACAAAGCTGAGGAAAAGAATGTAACTCCCTAAAGTATACAAAAGGGTTCACGTGAAGGAAGACAAGTGATCAGCCAATATAAGCCATTATGAGACAAAGTTACTGAGCTCAAAAACCAATTTCAACTCCTGGAATTATCCCAACCTCCTCCAAGTCCACACAATATTGAAAATGATGTTGAACCACCGGGTATCGATTAGTAAGCACTAGAATAAGGCCTGACTAGAGATGTTCTACCTGTCCACTATCTTGGAAGGCCAGATGAGTGGCTTTGGGAGTACAGAGCTGTCCAAAGAGGAGAGGAAAAGGGCCATTGACATTGGCGTGCATACAACAAAAGGCTAGATCCAGAGGAAGGACGGACCTCTTTCTCTCACTGACTGTGTCACAAACACGCCGAGGGTATGCAACCTTGTACTGGATTGGTCCCTTTTCGCCTTTCGATGCCTCCTCCTGCAATCTTTTGTCGGCTGACCAAGCCCGTGGCCCACCTAAGCTCTCAGTCGACCATGGTCCAGACCACAATCGACTCCAATTTTCCTCATACGAGACCTTAGGGGACTTGTCATATGCCGAGTTGACTTCCATATTTTCCGAGCCGACTTTGCCAACCCAGTCGACTTGCATACTTCCCACTAGCCCATGGACACCAGCTGCATAGGAACCCATGCCCAAGCCTTCAGTCACCCTGATGACATCATTTTCAAATTGAATTACCCAGTAGACTTGGCATCTTCCAAAGTACCTCAGTCAACTTAACTTGCATTTCTTACCGCAGTCCACCGCTTGCATATCCCAATGGTCTAACTACTTGAACCACAATCACCTCACCCTCTTCATCAGTTGACTTCCTCGGTTCCGAGACTGGCCTTATTCCAAATTCAACTGACATCCTTCCTCAGTCGACTGGCCTTCTTCTAAAGTCGACTGGCATCCTTCCTCAGTCGACTGGCTGCACAGAGAGAGAGAGAGAGAGAGAGAGAGAGAGAGAGAGAGAGAGAGAGAGAGAGAGTGAATGTGTGAGCCTGTGTGAGAGTGTCTGTGAGGATATATGATTGGATGTATGTGATTGCATGTGACGGTGTATGAGATGTGGGAAAGGGAGTGTGAGAGTGTATATGAGGGTATGTGAGATGTGGGAGTGTACCTGAGGGTGGACGAGCGTGTGTGTGAGAGTATACGCGAGGGTGTGTGCGATGTGGGTAAGGGGGTGTGCAACGAGTGTGTGGGAGTGAAGTGGGGAATGTATGCTGTGTGTACATGGGAGAGAGAATGATTGTGCAGATGTGTAAGTATGAATGAGAGTGAGTGGGGTTGATCTTGGACGAGAGAGGGGGAGTGAGAAGATGTATGAGGGGGAGTGAGAAGATGTATGAGCAGGGTTGTGAACTTAATGCGAAGGTTCTCCTATTGGTTGAAAGCATCAGCAAGCTAACTACATTCTAAAGGATTCCTGAATAGAATGCTCGAAGTAACACCTACATTATTCAAGATAGATTGGTTTCTGCTCAATCAATTTGTAGTTCAAGTGAAAGTTAATGGGATCTCAATTTTTATTAACCATAGGCATGCCATTAAGTTGCTTTCTGGGCAAGTTACTACTTTACTAAACATCTATAACCTAAAAGATGTTTGATTTACACACTTTTGAACCCATGTGTTACATCAGTTTTCTCTATTTGATGGGTTAACTCATGAAATAGGAAAACTTTACAATTTCATTGAAGTTCTTTTCTTTAGGAACTAATAGATCTCCTAAAGTTAGCTTATCTAAGTTTCATCTTGAGATGCAAATCTCTTGAATGAAACCACAAAAAAACTCTCTAACACTTATGGGAAAAAGACATTTTCAAAGTTTTATAATTCTTTGGCACTATGCATCATTAGTATAGATGCAAACATAAACTAAACACACATTTGTTGAACTTCAAAACTCAATTTGTGTTTAAGTTCAACTATCTTTTTTATTTGATTTATGTCATTCCCTTGGATGGAATCCGGTGAGAGCTCTACAAAGTGCTCGCAAAAACTTTGAGACTCTCATGATTTATCATCCTACTTAGCATAGGTTTGTAAGTATACACGTTCTCTTGGCCATTGATATGGAGAGAAAACTTAACTCTATGAATAAAGCTTCCCAACCCTTTTTTTTGTTTAGTGTTGCTTACTTTTTACTAGGCAAGACATACTCGTTAGTTAATGTGAGCTTCACATTAAGTACTTGATACCTAAGTAACAACATGGGAAGGTTAGCTTAGATACTTAGCTTGCAAAATCTTAGCTAGCATGAATTCGCATATATCTAACTTCACTTCTGCATTAATGTCATGTTTTAACTTAAAAATAAGCTAACTACTAGAAAAATACATTCACTAACTCATTCTCATGTCCTTAGCAAAAATAAAGGTAGCTTTCATTCGTGCAAATGCATGTTCTTATTTGCCCAAATTTGATTCAAGTAGCCGTTTGCTTCAAGTATTCTTTGACATGCATGCACTTCGTTCATTTACTTTTATGCAAAAACTTACTACTTTTGCTTCTCTTTTCATGTGCACGTGGTGTAGAAAGAGACCTAGGACCTCTTCTATGACGAGGAGTAGATGTGCCTCCGAGAGCACCTTCTACTCAAGAAGGAAAGGATAGTATAAGAGGGCTTCACAAGAATAATACAACTTGAAATTGCATCGAATCTTACGATCCTAATTAGGAACCTGATCACCTTGATAGATATATATATATATATATATATATATATATATATATGTATGTATGTGGTAGTGTATCCACCCTGTTTGACAGCTTCTATATCTATTGATAAAGTATGACACACAAAACAAACTTCAAAGAAGAATCCTCTCGTGAATGCAAACACCGTGCAATGAACACAATAGCTTCCATGGGGGGTGCGAAGTCCACACATAAATCCCTGGTCGCATTCACCAGGACAAGGTTCCTCGGCAAGCATTTGCCCGCTATCCATGATGAGATATGTTCAGGTCATGCAGCGGGGACACTACTCAAAAACGTGAAAGGAAACAAAGATCTCAAAAGCCAGCACACCAGAAGGTTAAGGAACCAAGAAGAGATCAATTAGCAGTAACTCAAAATACAAGTAAAACTAAATACGCGAGAAGGAACTCTCGCGTATAAACAGGAACTATTGCAGCTCAACTTCTGACAACAAGTACGAACCAAGTTCCATCGAGCAAGAGTAAAGTAATGCAACTCATCAAGGAGTACACCAAATGCAAGAAACTACGCAGCATCAAGACGCCAATACTTAGACAATCTCAGAAGGAAGCGGAGAGATGGACACAAGGAAAGCACACCAGCAGATGTTGCCAAAACGTGAGAATAACATTGTAAATCAAAAAACCTTTGCGTTGCAATGAATTAGGAAATGCTGTTACATGGACTAACCTGGAAATTCGACGCTCTCATCCAAAGGGGACTCGCAGAAACATGCTTCCCACATGGCATGGAGCACTTCGAACTCAGCATGAATGAGAAGCATTTCAACTACGCAATGAGCAAGAACAGGAATGAACTGGACCGTCTGAACCTACAATCAAACTCAAGTTCTTCCAAAAGCCCATGCGCAGTCCACGAGCACAACGGAAACAAGAATTTCGTACTTCTTGGGCCGTCCCAACTCGCAATCAAACGCAAGTTCTTCCAAAAGCCTATACGCAGTCCGTGAGCAAGTTCTCCTACGGGCTAACCTGTAAATTCCGCGTTCTCATCCAATAAGAACTGGCAAGAACATGTTTCCACAAGGCATGGAGTACTTCCAACTCAGCAAGAACGAGAAGCATGTCAACTCGGCAATGAGCAAGAACAAGAATCAAGGGGTCCGTCCGTCCCAAACTACATTAAACGTGAGCTGTTCGAAAACCCACGTGGAATCCACGAACACAGAGGAAACATAGATTTTGTGGCGTTTCAAGAAATCTATATTTCTATGAGAAATTGCCTATGCCTTCGCCATGCAAGTTACTACATTCGCCCCTGTCGTGAAGGAGCTTCAGATTACGGCGCGAGTTGATGCATGGAAGCAATCACACAATGGTGTGATTTTTGTTCTTTGCTTTTTTTTTTTTTTAAGTTCGATCAATGATCATAGCAACAGTCATAGCTCGCATAGCGTAGTGGTGACTCGCATAGCGTAGTGGTTGATGTTTTGAATCTCTCAAGGAGAAAGTCTTGAATTCAATTCTTCGCTCGACATATCCATGAATTTTCAAAGATGGATGTTCATGAAGTTCCCCAAGATGGATGCCTCTACCTTATGAAATTGGGTGTCTATGTCCTCTAATTCATTGTACTCTCAAAAAAAAAAAAAGTTTTTTTTTTAAGATCTAACTTCAAATATATTAACGAAAGAGGATATACAAGAGTAAAGAAGAAATACATTAACAAAAGAGGATATACAAGAGTAAAGAAGGAGAAACAAAGAACGCTTCAAGATCTATTCTCCTTAGAATGCAATTACGAAACAAGAAAAAAATATACTCGGGTGCACTGAGGAGCTTTTATGATGCGTTGGTTTCCTTCATGGGTTTGTGGGATTAGAAAGAGATTTGCTTTACACGAATATAAGTATGTTTGCAAATTCTACTATAGGAATAATATGGTAGTGGAGCCAATCGGCCATTTAGAACTACCATTCGCTTCCTATATGATTTGCTTATATAAGTCAAGTAATAATACATAAGTAAAATACCTTAAGCCTAGATTCCCTCTTATGGAATTATTCCATAAAACCCATGGCACCCCTTATCAAGAAAGCCAAGGACTTAAGTGAAAATTTATCTTCTTCAACCACAAGACAATAGTGGTAATTTAGAGTGCTTACTCTCAAGCTCTAAGGAAGAGAACATATGGCATAAAATCATTTATTTAGTGTTGCAAGATGGAAATTCTTCTCTTCAAGAAAGTTCTTTACATGAGAGAACTAAAGAATACATTATTCTTCCAAGCAAATGGAAGGTTGCAAGAGAAGGTAAAACTTTGTTACCATCTACTTCAAATAAAAGATCTCATTGACAAGACAATTATTTGTTTCTCATATTACTCAATGTTATGTCAAAAGATAAAATCTAGTTGAGTCATAAACTAACTATATTATCTCACTATAACATATAAGGGGTATATCAAGGCTTCTACTAGAGCAAATGCACGGGCACGATTTTGCCCCGACGTCGGTGTAAGGGTCGACATAGGCGTCAGAAGCAAACCGCCGGTATAAGTGCCGGTATGAGCATCGGTATGAGCGTCGGTATGAGCGTCGAAAATTTTGATGCTCATATTGATGCCCATATCGATGCTCATATCGGTGCCTATACCAACACCTATACTGACGCCGTGCTGGGTGTACCGTTGACCATACTTGGAGTACCGTCACACATACTGACGACCATATCTACAAATTTTTTTGGGGGCAGAGTGTGTTGTCTCTTGCTACAACAACATTACCATGATGCAGTGTAGCAAAAGATAATACGCTTTGTCCAAAAAAAACCGATTACATGTGATGTAATCTCTAATGGCAACTGAAACATGATTTCATAAAGCAAAATACTATCGAACACAAAAGAGATGAGCAGAATCAACCATGAACCATGTACAAAAAAAGTTATATATTTCATAAATGAAGCATGTACAAGAGTGTGGCAAACCACTGTCATATATGAATCAAATACAAAATGTGGCAAAGTAGTGCCATATAAGAATCAAATACAAAATTCTGGTGCACCACTACCATATATGAGCCAAATACGAAATTGTGGCACACCACTGCCATGCACATGCATAGAAGGATCGAAACATCTATGTCAACAGTCCTACAACATGAACATTTTGAAATGAGATAAATCGACATGATATTTGCAAACAACAATTCAAAACCAATTTTATAAGTTCATCACCTCATCGCAGATGCTCCCATGAAACGACCGCACCATGTCCCTTCAAGTCCTCCAATAGTACAACCAATCCATGATGATATCCATAAGCCTCTTCCGTTTGTGTTGGAGGATAACCCACTACCAGCTCCTGCAACAAATATGCACAACGTTAGATGAACATACATGACATGCTTAACACAAACAAATGCAAGAAATCAAATGATACTTACAAATTTGTGACACATAGTGTCATATTCGCTGCTTCCCAAACATGACGGTTCAATCGTGTCTACACGTGTGGCTGTGGCATCTCGCTGCTAGCGATATCGGTCAGGAGTTTGCTGCTTCTTGTCACGAATCATATCCCACTCCTCGGCATCTAACCATATAGGCTTTGGTAAGCATTCTCTGAAAGCATCATGAGCCTTGGATCATCGATGGGACATAACTTCACGTGCAGTGTGCTGAATCCACTCAGAGCTGACAACACGATGCCCATGTGCTGGTCAGAACTCCTAATAGATTGTCTCAGTGATATAATTATTACGATATTTATCTTGTTCACTCCATTTCAACATGACAGAGTGTCCAAATTGTATGGAGAAAAGCTGTCGTGTATGCTGAAGCATGGATTTTCCGATCGAATCAATCATCGGAGCTCCATCACGGATACTATGCACATTGGAGTCATCATGGAGATTAGCACTCAAAGGTGTACGTGGTGTTCCACATGGTGTACCACATGGCATGCCTACATCTGAGATACTCGCTCTAGAAGTAGAAGTGGGTGACACAACGTTCATCGCACGGCCTCCACAGCATCTGCCTCCTCCAGAGCTACATGTACATCCACTCCTAGAACCTCCTCCTCCAGAGCGTGACCTCGAGCTATGGGACGGGCTAGCACTTGTATCGCGCTGAGGTGTCGAACGCACATGTCTACTACTAGAGCCACTAGGGGATGGCTAAGAAGATGGTCGTGGTGGAGTCATAAAGCTAAGAGACATACCTCCGGCAGGAGTTGCACCACGCGCAGGAGTGACACCGATAGGAGTGAGGCCAGCAGGAGTGAGTGTCACTCTAGCACAATGGTCAGTACCAATGTGAGGAGCTTCACCTCATAAATGTCAATCCGCGGAGATGTGAGGACTGGTATGAAGACCGTGAGCAAGTGATGGCACAAGTGCGTAAGTGCCATGCACACACATACACACACGTGCACAAAGTAAGAGCAAAGAGTGGAACAATTGAAGGACTTTGATTACAAAAGAACTCTCTTACAAAAGCTCAAATCTACAACAGGCTAACCCCCAAAAATGAGCTTTCCAGCCCTTTTTATAGTTTTTTGAGTAGTTTTGGCCCTGTCCATACCTAGTATTTGGCCTAGTTAAAAGTTAGGTTCCAGGGCTTATTTGGGGGCTCAAACGGAGTCTAAAAATTTGACATGTGCTTCTTGGAGCTCCCTGCATGCTCCTTCTTCTTGTGTGTCCACTTCCTTGATGTGTTTCTATGCTTGTGCTTGACCTTGACTATCAACACTCCCCCCCCCCTCTTGAGTCTGTCGTCCCTGACAGACCCTTGTTGTAGTGGTTGTTCCATGTAGTACTTTGAGAGGTAGACTTCCTCATGTCTCCACAAGAGCGGTCTGGTTTCCACCTGTAGCAGGGTTGCTTGTCCCATTCTTCATGTTTAGTCCCTCTATATATACTTCTTCCTTGATTCTAGCATGAGAGTGTATTATTGAGCTTTTCAAAAATTGTGAACTGCTCAAAAGAGGTTATCACAATTGATACGTCTCCACATATCCTAAAGAAGTAGGAATGAAATTCACACCGTTCCAAATCTCCGTATTTCCGAAACTCTTGACATCTCCATTATTACAAAGTAGTGATTACAAAGAATAGTCCGTCCAAACTGGCTGCTAACATTGGCACACACGGTGGATCCGGACCCACTAAATATAAAATTACACAGAATTTACAGATCATCATCTTGATTCTATAATTTTGGAAACATTTATTCTCTCGATATCATAATGTAATTCATTAAACATATCCCTAAGATTTTCTTCCGCTAAAAGCATTTCGGCTTCAAAAAACTGCTTAGGTTCTAAGACTTATTGACTAAGGCTTTTATAGCCAACTGCGACAAACTTCTAATTTCGGAAATTTCTGCTGGAATCCTTCTATTAGTTTATCAAAGGCTAAGGTAGCCTCCGTTAGTTTAGCCTGAATCTCCGCAGTGTCCTTCGTTCCTTCTTCTACTTTAGCATGACAAGAAAGTTCCAAAACTTTTGCCTCCTTCCGGAACTTGTCTACCTCTGCTTCCTTATCCACTAACACTAAGTTAGCATCTGCACAGTGCTGCTTCCATTGGACTACTTGCTTTTCTAATTCAAAGATTCCCACTACATCCCGCAACATGAGCCTGTACTGTATCCAAGGCCTCTTGAACTGCTTGTAATTTTCTTCCAATGTTGTGAATTCTGAATTTCAAACTGCCAGCCTTTCCTCCACTTCTGCAGTCGAAATGCTTTGCCTTTTCAGTTCACCACTCTGATCTTTAACTTTGGTCTTTAATCTTTGTGCTTCCTGCTCAGCCTTCTGCAACTTCGTATTGAGTTCTTTATTACCTTTCTTTAACTTCTAGTTGGATTTCTGCACTTGACCGATTTCTGCTTGCAAGCGAGCTATAATCTTGGACTTTTCCTCCACAATAACTTTCAGAGTGTTATTCTTTGTTAAAGTATCATTTAGTTCTTCAACCAACTGCTCATCCACAAGATCATCACGACCTCGATTCTCAGCCCTGACTGCTTCTAACTCTTCTTGCAGTTGAGTGATTTGTGTTGTTATCTACTCCTTCTCTGCAACCCAGCTATCTTTTTCCATTATCATGGCATTATACTTATTCTGGAAATCCTCCAGCTTTACCAAACCCCAAGCTAAACCACGAGCTAAGTCTCCAAGTAGTTCCGGTCGAATAGTCTCCTTATTATACATCCATGGGTATATTACATCTGTAGATTTAAGTGCGGGTAACTTCACTCTGCCTTCGGAAGTTTTCCATTTGTCGACTAAGCCACATTCCGAAAATGTATGTAAGACCAGTATTCTACGGGAAGTCTCACCCGAACGTCCACCTTGTTCCTGTTGTTGTTTTCGGGACTGCTCTTCTTCAGCCGCCTTCCGTGCTGCCTCTTCCTCATTCCATGCTGCTTCTTCCTAATTTCGCGCTGCTTCTTCCTCATTTTGTGCCGTCTCTTCCTCAGCTACCCGGGCCTTCCTCTTGGCTTTTTCCCTGGCCTTCCTCTCGGCTTCTTCTTTGGCCTTCCTCTCGGCTTCGGCCCGGGCTCTCCTCTCTTCAACCTAGCCCCTTCTAGATTCCTCCGCTTCATCCATCTCAGTATCCACCTGATCCTGAGAAGTGTTACCTCTAGACCTCCACTCTGCCACTCATTTCTTCAAAAGTTGTAAAAACACTTTCTTCGAGCATACTGTGTATTCTCGAGGTAAGTATTCCGGAGTAAAAAAAAGTAACGAGAAGATCACTCCCACTTTGGAGTCCAGTTCTGCGTTAAGTGCCCTTCCAATCCATCAGAATAATCTCCGGACTTCTTTCTTTAACTTTCGGAATATAATTTCTGCCCAGTTTACCTGGGTCTTTGCCGCTTCCTTCACCAACGCGAAGAGCTGCTGGGAAACTCCATAGTGTTTAGCCTACAAATTAATTACCATCGTCATTAATAACATTCCTCACTTCAGTGGGTTGTTGTTCGGTAGTTGCACGAAGCAATATTCACCCGAGTAGGGTTTGCCGAGCAATGCGCAGATTTCTGCAGCATCCACTGCCTCTGTAGTCGCTGTGATACCCTCCTTGGCCATGTAAAATCTTTCCGCTATCAAATCCACGGTTAAATGTACTTCTTGCTAACCTATTTGGATATTGATGTCTTGTGCGTTAATGTCATTCCCCTCTGTCTGTAGAACGATCTCCATCGCTATTTCTTTTGCTTGAGGGTGAGGCTTAATGGTGCGCCAATTGATCATAGCACACTGTAGGAGTCCTCTGCATTCAAACCACTCCTGCTCTTCTGAGATCTTCTTTGGGATGTACAGAAGGTGGCAATCAGAGAAGGTCATTGCCATCTTACTGTAACTTGCTTGTTTCGTTATTCTCATGCACGACGCTCGCTGTAGTCGCTCTGCTTGCTGTATTCGCGTGGATCGTTGTAGTCGCTCTACTTGCAAACTCGGCAAACAAGCCGAATTCGACAGAGTGTGCAGCTTTTTATACCCCGCCTTCCTATGTAACGACTTGCGAGTATTCGTCATGATGGTTGATCACGAAATCACCACTCTTGCATCTACACTGATTACTAGCTCTTGAAATAAGAACTGCATCTTGATGATGAGCCATGGATCATAACTCTCCAATCTGTGCTATTTAATGGCTTGCGAAATAAGAAATGCATCCTAACTTGCAATGCTGTCGCCGCCACCCTGATAATTGTGGTACATTTGCATGAAAAATAGTTACTGCGCACCCTACATGCAAAATAGTTATGGTGCCTCCTTCATGAGATCCCGATCACCCGATCGTGTGAACGTATGTCGATTTTTCTTAATAATATTTTTTATCGAGGGCATTGATAGAGCTAGAGCTTAGACCCATTGACGACCCTTGGTAGAACTTCGCTTGTGAGTGTAGCCAGCCGAAATGTACCTAGTCCGCACAGTTCATGAATCCAGAACGGACCAGTCCACCGTAATTTCAACTTGCCCATCTTTCGTTTCATCTTTGAATGAAAATACAAAACTAAATCGCCAGGGCGAAAAAATGCTTCTACCGCTGTTGTACTTCCTACAGCAAAAGAAAACTCGTATAGCGAACTTCATGCAACTGGCGCAGTTGATCCATGCGATATGCAAAAGATTCGTCCGGTATCAAACGCTTATGCACTACTATCCGGAAACTAGGGACCGCAAGTTCAAATGGAAGAATAGCCTTCTGTCCATACAACAACTTAAAGGGTGTGATTTCCATTGAAACTTTGTAAGAGGTGCGATAAGCCCAGAGCACCGTGGGAAGAATAATCTCCCATTGATCAGTAGTATCCAAGAGCATTTTCTGGAGCATCTGTAGCAGCACCTTGTTCGTGCTTTTGGCTAAACCATTAGCTTGAGGGTAATATGGGGAACTAAACCGATGTTTAATACAAAATCCTATTGTATTAAACAGGAAAAAAGTGCCCCGGCGGTCCTACAGTGTTCACACACATCACTACCTAAATATATCAACAAATCCCCCCTTGGAGTGATGCGGTGAACAAGGAGCTGGCACTCATGTATAAGGAAGTGCCAAGCTATGTGGAAATCACTCCACAAAAGGAAGTAAGCCCAAAGCTTTGCGAAAAGCTTCAAACTTCGCCCTAGGCAGAGCCTTCGTGAAAAGGTCTGCAATGTTCTCCTGCGTGGGCACATATGCCAAGCTGATCTCCCCAGCAGAGAACCTCTCCCTGACATAGTGATAATGCACCTCAATGTGCTTAGTGCGAGCATGGAACACAAGGTTCCTCACAACTGCCAATGCGCTCTGACTGTCAATGAAGATGGTGGTGGCAGAAGACTGGCCAACACCCAAATCAGCCATAAGGCGTCTGAGCCACACACACTCAACAGTCGCTGTGAAAGCTGCCCTATACTCAGCCTCACAACTGGAAGTGGCCACAGTAGGCTGCTTCTTGCTCAACCAAGATATACATGAGCTACCAAGCATGAAGCAAAAACCACTGGTGGACACACGAGTGTCATAGCAACCAGCCCAATCTGAGTCAGAAAAAGCATGCAAATCTGGTGGTAGTGATCCCCCCTTGGGATAAAACAACCCAAGTAGCCGAGTACCACTCAAGTAGCGAAAGATGCGCTTAACCGCTTTCCAATGTGTGACTCCTGGGCAATGCATAAACCTGCTTATCTGTGAGATAGCAAATTGAATATCTGGCCGAGTAATGCATAAGTAAATCAAGCATCCAACAGCCTGCTGATAGAGAACAGCATCAAATGCATCTCCAGCATCATGAAGACTCAATCGTAAATCTGTCTCCATAGGAGTGGCAATAGGCTTACAGTCTTCAAGGCCAAAACACTGCAATAATGTGTCAATATATTTCGTTTGACACAAAGCCATTCCACCATCAACTTGCATAAACTGAATGCCCAAATAGTGATGCAAATGCCCCAAATCAGACATCTCAAATGAGGCATGCAAATCAGCCTTGAAATCAGCAATATGCTTCTCAAGAGGACCAGTGAGCAGCATGTCGTCTACATAGACAACAATGATCAAAAGCACATCATTAGCACGCTTAACATATAAGGTGCTTTCAGTTGGACTGTTCTCAAAACCATGTGCAATCAGATAGGCATGTATTTTCTCATACCAAGCACGTGGTGCTTGCTTTAAACCATATAACGCCTTCTTTAACCTGCACACCTGGTTTTCATGCCCTTTCTGCACAAAGCCACGGGGTTGAAAAACATACACTTCTTCATGCAAGTCACCATTCAGAAATGCTGTTTTAATGTCCAACTGATGTACATTCCAACCATGATGGGCTGCAAGTGCACAAATGCTCCGAACAGTAGTCATACGGCATGTAGGTGCAAAGGTCTCATCAAAATCAATGCCTCTTTCCTGCGCATAACCCTTTGCAACAAGCCTAGCCTTATACTTGTCAACTGTACCATCAGGTTTACACTTCAGCTTGTATACCCACTTAGTGCCAATGGCCTTCTTGCCAGGAGGCAAGTCACATAAAGACCATGTACCAATCTTCATTATAGCATCATATTCAGATTGCATAGCAGCCATCCAATTTTCTGAATTTTGTGCTTCATCAAAAGCAACAGGCTCATTCTCATCACAGAGACTAGATGCAACCATAGCATAGCAATCTGATGCAAAGGAGGTACTATGAGAGCCTGAACGAGTACGATATGACAAAGGTGCATCTAATTTGCTGTCACGCAAAGCCTGCACCAGCCATTTTGGCATAGTTTTTGCCTGTTCAATATCAGCTCTCTCATCAACAAGTGCATCATGTAAATCTGCATCAGAAATGGAATGATCTGCATCATCATATGAAACCTGCAAAGGTTGAGAAGTTGCCTCATTAGGACCAGCGCTAGCCTGTCCACCTGTAAAAGAGGCATCAAAGTATCATACATGTCTTTGGAGCTAACAGATGTCTCCTTAGTACATGAAAGCAATG
This sequence comes from Ceratopteris richardii, assembly GCA_020310875.1. NCBI lineage: Eukaryota > Viridiplantae > Streptophyta > Polypodiopsida > Polypodiales > Pteridaceae > Ceratopteris > Ceratopteris richardii. The sequence continues at coordinate 32,980,670 of CM035406.1, forward strand.
GCTGAATAGCATCTTCCACAAAGACAACATCACAGCTAACCAGAATGCGTTTAGTCTGTGGATGATACAGACGATAGCCTTTACTTTCAGAACTGTACCCAACAAAAATACATTTTATTGCCTTATCATCCAATTTTCTGCGATGTTGTTCAGGCACTAATGCATATGCCAAACAACCAAAAACACGCAAATGAGCAACAGATGGCTTGCGGTCATGCCAAGCCTCATATGGAGTGATAGACTGCAACGCTTTGGTGGGACACCTGTTCAGTACATATGCTACACACATGACAGCCTCAAGCCAGAAACTATGTGGTAAAGCCTGACTTTTGACCATGCACCTCGCCATCTCCATGAGTGACCTGTTCTTTCGTTCAGCAACTCATTTCTGTTGAGGTGTATACGGCACTGTACACTGGTGTTTTATCCCACGTTCAGCCAGAAATGCATTAAAATATGAAGACATATATTCCCCCCCTCGATCAGAATGGAGGGTGCCCATTTTACATGCTGATAGATTTTCAGCCAAAACCAAAAACTGTTTGAAGCACATGAACACTTCGGACTTTGCTTTGAGTGGATATACCCATGCATGCCTGGAAAAATCATCAATGAAAGTCACGAAGTAAAGGTAATTTCCAAAAGAGGGTGTCTGCATAGGACCACAGACATCACTATGTACAAGCTGCAATTTCTGCATAGCCCGAACTGAACCATCTTTTGGAAAGGAAGAACGCTGCATTTTGCCCAAAATACAGCCTTCACAAACATGTTTTCTAGGTGCCTCAAGTTTGGGCAAAGAGGACACCATTTCAGATTTCTGCAGGTGTAACAAACTAGCAAAATTCAGATGACCAAAGCATGCATGCCAAAGCTTTGCATCTGATATAGCCTGAGAATCATGAACTGCACATGCTGAATCATTCACAGATCTTTCATAGTCTATGAGCTTATACAGCCCACGACATAAAATGCCAGAAGCAATAATCACATCGCCATTTGAGAGATCATGGACTGTACACTTGTCATCAACGAATTTCACAACCAAGCCAATCTTGGCTAATGCAGAAACTGATAACAGGTTCCTTTTGATCCCTGGCACAAATAAAGCATCTGACAAAGTGAAAGAACTACCATCAGCAGTAGTCAGAATGATCTTACCAACTCCCATAACAGGATAAGAGGAGTTATTGGCGCATGTGACAGTATTCCCTGTAGGGGCAGGCTCGAGTGAAGAGAAGAAACTGCGTTGCGAGGTAATATGTTTGGTCGCCCGATTGTCAAAGTACCAAACATCTGAGTCTACTGCAGACATGCACTGATCATGAGAAGATGGGTCAAAACTGCTGATAGTAGTAAACGCCCATTCTTCTTCCTGCACAAGATTTGCAGACTCTGTTTTTTGTGTAGAGGCCTCTGCAACAACCATTCTAGCCTCTTTCTTCTTTGCCTCTTTAGCAACCAGTTTTGGATAGTTCTTTATAATATGATCATTTCCTTTACAGTACTTGCAGAACAATTTCTGCTTTTCTGATTTCTTCTCATCTTTATCCTGGTTCTTCGATTGTGCACCATTTGCAGATTTTTGCTTACTAGTAGAAGAGCTCCATTTTCCTTTGCCCTTCTGACTAGCCAAGAAAGCTTGATCTGCAACATGCATAATGGACCTGTTCTGCCTGGACTGATCTTCCTGCAACAGAACAGAGACTAATTCCTCAAATGACAAGGCATTCAGATTGCCTTTCATCATCAATCGAAGAGTAGAGGCAAAACTCTGATATGAATCAGGAAGGCCATTCAGAACGGTCTGCACAAGTGAGCTATCTGGTATAACCTCATCAGCAGAAATCAATTGTTCCTTCAGGTCTTTGATCTTTGTAAGAAAACTGTCCATCGAATCACCTTCATTCATGTGCTCACTCTCCAACTATTTTCGGAGCAACACAAGCCTCATTCCTAGCCTGGTACAAAGTGCTAAGTGTATCCCAAGCATCCTTTGCTGTTCTGCAAGAGCGAATGTGAGGAATAATGGCACGTTTGACAGACAAAGCTATCAATGCATGTGCCTGGGCATCTCTGCCATCCCAACGAATCTGCTCTGCAGTAGGTGTAACAGAAACAACAGCACGAACAGGAATCTGTGGAATATCATCTTCGACACCATCTTCATCAGCTCCAACACCTGTATTTGCAGTACCTATCGTTACAGGTGTAACAGGACGTCTTTCAACACCCTGCACAATGTTCCACAATCCTTTTGCAACCAGTACATGTCGCATCATATAAGCCCATAATGGGTAGTTGGTACCATCCAACTTATCCTCAACAGCCAACATACGGAATACATCACTGCTTTCAGCCATGGCCGGTGACTAAAATACCTTGATGTAGAAAATTGACTGTATCTCAAAAAGTTGAATAGAACTGCCCAGACGAGTTCTGCTAGACCTGTAGCAGACTTTGAGACGCTTAAACTGGCGAACAGAAACTGGTATATACCTTTGGCACAAAAGGACGAAATAGCCTGCACAAGCACTGCGATAGTGCGTTCGGAGGCCGAAACGAGCTCAGATCGCGATTTCGGCACCACAGATCGAAGCTGTTTTGATCTCGGAAACACCCTGAGTATGCTCACCAAATTTTGTGCGAATCTGAGAGTGCAAACGGAGGAGTGTCGACGGCACCCTAGAAGAAGCAACGACCTGCTCTGATACCAATTGTTGGAGTTAGACGTCTGCGGAAGCACGCGAACAGCACAAGGAAGAAGAAGAAGCTTGGAGCACAACACACACAAGACTGAATGTATTACTAGAGAATGTACAAAGATAAGTAGCCCATTAGGGCAATAGGCGTATATACAAGCCGGGGGAAAAAAACCTCCTAAAGAGGGAAAAAAGTGCCCCGGCGGTCCTAGAGTGTTCACACACATCACTACCTAAATATATCAACACTGGGAACCTGCATAAACTGACTTTCAAGTCCAACAGTATAGCTTAAATCAGGTCTTGTAATTGTAAGATATATAAGACTTCCCACAATTTTCCTATACATAGTAGCATTTTCCAATGCTTCACCTGATGTAGTATCCAATTTCAAATTCTGATCTAAAGGCATAGAAATTTGCTTACAATCAGCCATACCATACTTTTGCAGCATATTCAAGGCATATTGCCTTTGCGACATCCATATACCTGTTTCTGTATGTATAAACTCAATGCCCAAGAAATAGCGCAGCACACCAAGATCTTTCATGTCGAATTCCTGCATAAGAAGTTTCTTTACCTCTTTGATGCTTTCTTCATTATCACCACCTACAATCAGGTCATCAACATAAATAGCCACAATAGTGATGCCATCATCAGCCTTCCTTGCATATAGTGAGTGATCTGCATCACACATAGAAAACCCAATGTTGGTTAAGTAATCAGCAATCCTTGCATGCCATGCACGCGGAGCTTGCTTCAGCCCATACAAAGCCTTTTGCAACCTGCAGACATATTCTGGATGCTTTGAATCTTCATATCCTTGTGGCTATTCCATATATACTTCTTCCTGTAACTCACCATGTAGGAAAGCATTCTTCACATCCATCTGATGCAAAGTCCATCCTTTTGCTGTAGCTAATGCAACAAGTGTTCTGACAGTAGACATTTTAGCTACAGGGCTGAATGTTTCCTCATAATCAATGCCATATGTCTGTGCATAACCTTTAGCTACCAATCGTGCTTTATACCTGCTTATGCTACCATCAGCATTATGCTTTACCTTGTAAACCCATTTGCAGCCTATGGATTTCTTTCCTTGCGGCAATGGAACCAGCTTCCATGTATCATTTCCATAAAGTGCAGCCATCTCCTCATCCATAGCTTTTTCCCAATCTGCATTACCAATTGCATCTTCAAAACAAGAAGGTTCAGCATCTTGTATTACCTTTGTCATGTAGGCACAATGGCGAGCCATGTAACTATCATATGTCAATCGTTGCACTGAATTACGCATCCTCCCAGATCTTCTTGGTCCTGGGTCACTTCTTCTTGTATCATCTGCATGTGCCCTTCTTACTCCTGGAGTCTTCACAGAGGGCAATCCAAGTTCCTCATCAAGACTCTTTTATGAACCGCTTGAATCTCCATCAACGTCTTCAAAACCTGCACCTGTTTTACTACCAGCAGAAAGCTTTTCTTTACCTTTCTTGGATGTATTTGATGAATTTGCTGGACTGAAATTTCCACGCAATCTTCCACTCCATGGATTTGAGTTGGAACTATTGCTTGGTGATGCATCCGGTCCACTCAAAACTTGAGATTCTGCACTAGATTTTTCAGCATTTTCTTTGTCATTTGGTTCAAGATTCAGTCCTTCTTTGGCATTTGCATAGAAGCTTGACATTTCATCAAATACCACATCTCTGCTCACCTTCACCTGTCGTGTGAGTGGGTTATAACATTTGTACCCCTTTTGCTCAAGGGAATATCCAATGAAGACACATTTTTCTACTTTCGGATCAAGCTTCGTCCTCAACTCATCTGGAACATGTACATATGCAATACAGCCAAAAACTTTCAGATGTGATAAGTTTGGCTTTTTACCTGTAAACTTCTCTTCAGGTGTAACTTGATGTATAGTAGCAGTCGAAGTTCTATTCATGATATATACAGCAGTATGCACAGCTTCTGCCCAATAACAATGAGGCATATTCTTCTCAGCCATTAAGGCTCTTGCTATTTCTGCAATATGTCTGTTTTTGCGTTCAACAACACCATTCTGTTGTGGTGTGTACCTGCATGAAAACTGACGCCGAATTCCATGATTTTTTAGAAAACTGCTGAAATCATTTGACATGTATTCACCTCCTCCATCAGATCTTAATGTCTGAATGTACTTCCCTGTCTGCTTTTCCACCATAACTTTAAGATTCTGGAAATGAGTAAACACCTCGCTCTTCTCTTTCATGAAATATACCCATACTTTGCGTGTATGGTCATCAATGAAAGTAACATAAAACCTGCAACCACCCATAGATGTGGTCTTTGCTGGACCCCAAACATCTGTATGTACTACTTCTAGTACATTCTCACTAACATGCTTGTCATGTGGAAATGATGCTCTTGACTGTTTACCAAATTGACATGCTGCACATACCTTTTGCATTTCTGCAACTTTGAAATTTGGTAGTCCATGGACAATCTCCTTTGACTGCATCAGTTTCAGCCTTTGCAAGTTTGCATGTCCAATCCGTTTGTGCCATATCTCTATATCTGCAATAACTCCTGCACCTTTTGCAAACATGGCTGCATTCATTTCAAAAATCTTCACATTTAAGGTGAACATCCTACCCACTTTGTTTCCTTTGGCAACCAATCGTCCATCTTGCTTGTACTCTTCTACATATAATCCATCAGCATTGAACCTGACTTGTAATCCCTGGTCAACCATTTGTCCAACAGAAACCAGATTCTTTGTTATATTTGGAACATGCAGCACATCAGCAAGATGTTTTACCTTTCCGTCCTCCATAGACAATGCTATGTTTCCTGTATGCTCAATAGGATGTGATGTGTCATCACCTGTTTCAACATATCCAGGAACTGGCATTTTCTGCAAACTACTAAACCATTCTGCATGACTGGTCATGTGATTTGAAGCACCTGAATCAACATACCAGACATTATCATTCGATTTTGAAACACCAGCAGACATCGTATTCATCATGTGATGTTGAACCATAAACAGCTTCTCAGAATCCGAATCTGCACTTGTGGATGCATAGTTGTTTTGCTGCCTTCTGCTATTTTGATTCTTTAACTTGTAATCACGTTCAAAGTGTCCAGGTTTACCACAATTCCAGCATCCTTTACTATCATTACCTGAATCATTTCTTTGGAAATTTCTGCAACCTCTTTGACTCCCCCTGCCTCGAAACTGTCCTCTTCCTCCTGCATGATTCTGTTGTTGACCGTGGTCTTGGTTATTGTTTCCTCTTCCACTTCCAAAACCTCTGCCTCTTCCTCTGCCAGAGTAGAATACCTGCTCAGAACTGGGCTTTCCTTGGGAGTTTGAATCCTCACCAAGATTCTTTTCTTCAATGATCAGCATAGATACCAGATCAGCAAAATTCGGAATATTTTCCCTGGTCTGTATAGCAGTTCTGAACTGCTTATATGCAGCTCCTAAACCACGAAGGCACACTTCCACCTTATCATCATCATCTACATTCACGCCAATAGATGCAAGTGACTCACATATGCTTTTGATTTTTTAGAGTGTAGTCACTTACCGACATGCTCTTTTTCTCCAATGTATGCAGCTCGTTCTTGAGTTGCAATTTCCGTGCCTTTGTATTGGTCTCGTACAAAGTGACCAAACTGTTCCAAGCCTCTTTTGGAGTCTTGGCATCCTGTATGTGTCCAATCATGCTATCCTGTATGCTAACAGATAGCCAATACATTACCTTTCGTGCTCCTTGATTCCATTCCTCATATGCTCTTAACTGTTCTGCAGTCCGATTCCTTTCTGGTAACTGCGGAGCATTTTCATTCTCTCCTTCGATGTACTTCCAATAACCTTTTCCCATCAAGAAATTCGTCATTCTGAATCTCCAAGCATGGAAGTTGTTCTTGTCCAGCTTATCGCTCATAAGCTGACTCATTCCATCCGCATTTGCCATTTCTGCAACAATTCACAACACCGCAACACACTACAAGTAGCACTTCTGCTTGAACACTATCGAACTATGACGTGACAGTTCGATCTCAGAAAAACATAGTTTTCGTGTATCAACAGTACACGGAATCGCTTGAAATTCTGAATTTGGAATATATGAGTGTTGCCGAACACAAGGCAAGTTACAGTTTCTGAAACTGACCTGGTTTTTCTGTGGGCCCCACCTTGCAGGCTCGAAACGGAGGTCGAGATGGCTCCGAAACTTCGATCTGACAAAAAACTATTGACCCTAAAGGGATAACACCCGAAAATATTTTGAGGTCTTCTACCTTCATGACGATTTTCATAGCAAACGGAGGCCGTTTGTGAAATCGCGTTTTCTCCACGCCTTGCCGCGTAGTCTTCACCGTCTCCTTCTCCACGAGCTCTCTACAGCCACGCTGGCTCTGATACCATGTCACGAGGAAGGAGATAAGGAAGAGAGCTCATACACACACTCTCACTCTCAAGGAGAAGCACACACACAGATTGAGGCAAGGAAGAATGATCTTCTTCTTCTTCTTCTATTACATAAAAAAGAATGTACAAGAATGACCTAAAAACAAGAATACAACAAGTGCAATATATAAAGACCAGTACATAAGGAAAAACCTAATGTCCGCGAATGAGTGAGCTGGCAAGAAACAAATGTGCCATCACTCTCGGTAGATAGTCTAATAAAGCTCAATGAAGTATCCCTGACATATACTGGCATGACCACTATACATGTCAGAGAAACGAAAATCTGGTACGTGTCATCCTGGATCATCACATGTTGAGCTTGATATCTCAACAATGCATTGAAAGAAGCATTCCTAGCGTGCTCTTGGAAGGCCAAAAGTATTTTTGAATTATACACTACTCTGCAATATATGGTCCAGAAGAGCTCGGTAGACCTTTACGCAGAAGAATTTAGATCTATTATGCGGCAGTTTCTGGATGACAGCTTCCCTTGGAATGAATTACTTCTGGATTTTTTTTTGTGGATGGTTTACAACCCATGATAAAAGAAAAAATTATGTTTTTACATTGGATCAGAGTTGTACGCTGGACCAGGTTATTGAATTAGCCACTCGTATGGACATAAAAATGTGATTGGCAAACATGGGGATGGTCAGAAGTGAAATCGAAGGTAAACAATCCCCAAACTCGATACAACAACTGTATTGCTTGCGTTGTCAGAACCCAGGACATATCACAGCAGATTGTGCCTTAAATCATGTTTATTGCCCAATCTGCAACATGTCTGGATAATTGCTGATTCAATTCAAAGAACACATTGGTAGCTTTTGCACAAGTCGAGACTCAGAGGTGGAAAGGGGATGTCAGAGAGTATAAACAATCTGTTCAGCCCGGATCCTAGCAGGATAGCCAAGATGCACACAATACAGGAGTTTCACCGTACTCAGAATTACAAACGAATGCAGACTCTAGCAGACGTTACAGGTAGAATTTTAAGGATTTCGGTAGAGGACGGAGATTCCATTAGCCTGGTCTGCACACTTTCGGTAATCGATCCATCCAGTGTCAGTTTTGTTTACAGTTTGGACACTGTAGGTGGGAATGTGAAGAAGCCAAAGAATACGATCAACAGAAGCAGGAGGTGAAACTAAAAGCCCCAATGACTAGCATGGTCTCCATAGAATACGTCGAACCAGAAATTATAGTCGTCACTCGCTCGCAGAATGAATATTCCACCATACCAGAATCCTGTATACCGATTTTGGAAAAACAGAAACAATAACTAAAAACAATAGTATGATGGGCTCAAGAATACCCGCCCCATTTTGTTAATCCAAAAACAATTCCTTCGACAATGGATGATCGAATTCAACAATCTCAAGGATGTCAAGCGGCGGAGTCTTTGGGTACTCCTATTACGGAGCCTTCAGACCATTCTCCACAAGTGGTGGACTCCATAATTGCGGATTTTCATGAAAGGAGACACAGTCAGAACCGAAATAGAATGCAGGATAACTCTGATACATGGGTAGATAATGACAAAACACTTCACGTGGAAACCGGTGGATTATTGCAAGACTTACATTTGAAATTATCATTAGGAGCCTTGCTAGAGCTAGTGCCTACTTTTCGGAAACAGTTGTTACAACAACTACAGTTGATCCACGATACAACAAAAACTCCGGACCCAACAGTATCCATGGTAAAGGACACTCTAGAAAAGTTTGTAGACTATGTTGTACCTACCATTACAGTTTACCATCGTAATCGCGCCATTCCAAAGGTCCTAATTGATGGAGGATCGAGTATCAACATAGCTTTGACAACAACATGTAGGCAGATGGGGTGGCACCAGTTTGAGCCGGCTCCATTTTTTTTCCGAATGGCGGATCAATCTCGTGTCCAACCGGTAGGATTCATTAAGGATATTCTGATCCGGATTACACATGTATTATTTAAAATTACCCTTATCATTCTGGAACTCAAGGGGCAATATTTAGATTACAATCTACTTCTAGGATGACCATGGCTCCGGAATGCCAAAGTTCGACAGAACTGGGATGAGAAAACCATCACTTTTCGGAAGGGACATTCCAAATTTAGGGTTTCGTTGGATGATGAGCAGTATTTCCTACCACAGCAAAAACCCATCTGGGCGGAACCACCTCATATGTTAGAGGGCTTAGAAGAGGATGAAGAAACTAAGTTTTTGGAAGCTAATAAAGACTTGTTGTCTATGGGAGTGGTCGATGTTAACTCAGTTTTTAGCATGGAAGTGGATAGTTTGACAACTGCAGTAGGCCCCGAAGTGTTTGACAATAATGAGAATCAATTACCGGAATTCTCTCTGAATGATCCTATGGAAATGCGTAGCGTTCGTGTTGAAGAAGATGCTCTAGAAGTGATCAATTTGGGGAGCGTAGAGGACCCGAAGCCAATTCACATCTGTTTGGAATTAGCTCCAAAATTTCGGTCCCTCCTGATTGCATTGTTGAAATAGTACACTGATGTGTTTGCTTGGTCATATTCAGATATGCAGGATCTGGATCTGAAATTATATCATCACCGTATTTTACTCAAACCGGATGCCACTCCTGTAATGCAGCAGCGTTATCGGATGAATCCCCATTTCACGGAACACATTAAACACGAATTGGATCACCTACTTAAGGTGGGTTATATTGTGCCTATCGAAAATCCGGAATGGGTATCGCCCATAGTGATCGTTCCCAAGAAAAACAAACAACTGCGAATCTGTGTGGATTACCAAAAATTGAATGCTACCACAGTTCCAGATCCATTCCATTACCTTTTTTGGACAGTATGCTGGAGGAAGTTGCAGGGCGAGAAATGTATTCTTTTTTGGATGGATTCAGTGGCTATAATCAGGTGCGCATGGTTGAGGCAGATATACCTAAGACAACATTTATTACCAGTTGGGGCGTCTTTGCCTATACATTCATGTGGTTCGGACTCCGAAACGCTCCGAGTACTTGTCAACGCTGTATGCAACAAATTTTCACGCCCTACTTAACATCTTTCATGCGTATATTTTTGGATGATTTCTCTGTCTGTGGCCAAAGGGTGGCGCATTTGGAACATTTACATTCATATTTCGAATCCTGTCGAAATGTAGGGCTATGCTTAAATCTATTAAAGTCAAATTTTGCAGTGAAATGTGGCAAATTGCTTGGACACATTATTTCGGAAAAAGGAATTGTGCTTGATCCGGATAAAGTTAAAGTTATCCGCGATACACCAGCTCCAAAGAGTCCAAAAGAGGTGCTCAGGTTTCTTGGGCAAATCCGTTGGCATGGTAGACATTTACGAGGACTCGCGCATATTGCCATTCCGCTCAGTAAGTTAGCACATGTTCCGTCAAAGGATTTTCTCTGGACTGATGAAGCACAGCTGGCGTTTGAACGACTCCGAAAAATGCTCGTAAGTGCTCCAATCTTAAAAGCTCCGGATTGGACATTGCCCTTTCATGTTTTTGTGGATGCCTCAGATCGCGCAATCGCCAACGTTCTCATGCAGAAGGAAGATCCCAAGTGGTTTCGTCCGGTGTACTATGCTAGTCGAAGACTCACGTCGGCCAAGAGGAACTATTTGACTACGGACTGTGAATGCTTGGGTCTTATTTATTCTATTAAAAATTTTCGACACTATCTCCTAGGCCGATCGTTCACATTTCATGTGGACCACGGTGCGTTGCTCTACCTGGTGAAACAACAAAATTTAGTTGGACGTCTCACTCGATAGGTGTTGCTATTATAGGAATTCGACTATGATGTGGTCCATCACCCAGGAGCCAGTCATGCAATTGCAGATTTTTTAACTCAAATAGATCATGGTGAATCTCCGGAAGGCATCGATGATTCTCTTTCGGATGGTAAAGTTTTTACGGTGGCTGAACCGGAAGATGTTCCACAAACTACTCCAACCTAGTATGATGAAATGGTGAGCTTTCTTACCAACGGTGTCGCACCATCTCATTTACGATCGGCAGCCCAGAGGAAACTTGGGTTATGCAGCAGGCGGTTTTCCATGATCATGGAGCAACTATATCATAAAGACCCGACGAGAGTTTGGCTTCGTTGTGTACCCCCACACAAAGTAGAGGCAATTATTTCGGAAGCACATGTAGGTGATGCTAGTGGTCATTTCGGTCATCTTATTACGGTCTGAAAAATTCAACAGTCGAACTTTGGTGGCCTACTATGTATGCTGATGTGCAAGTGGCGGTTCGGAATTGTGATCCTTGTCAGCGAACCGGTGAACCTAGGGACTCTCATCACTTTCCCCTCCAGCCTATTTTACCGTTGGAACCTTTTCAAACATGGGGACTAGATTTCATCGGACCCATTAAACCCCCAATGGTGAATACTGGTGCCCTTTATATCCTTACCTATATGGACTACTGCACCTGATGGGTGGAAGCGTGGGCAACTAAACAAGCCACTGCATCCATTGTGGCTAAGAAGCTCCAAAATGACATATTTCCACGGTATGGTCTTCTGTTGGAATTAGTTTCGAACGGTGGCACACATTTTCTAAATCAATTGATTGCGGAGCTCACAGTAAGAAGCAACCCACTGTTGCTTTGTCGAGTACAGAGGCTGAGTACAGAGGTGCTGCAATGGCAGCATGTGAGGCATCATGGCTGGAGATGTTACTTGCAGATTTAGGTGTGGAAGTGCAAAAGCCTATCACTATCTATTGTGATAATCTTAGCAGCATACAGTTAGCACGGAACCCTGTTTTCCATGCTAGAACAAAGCATATCGAGGTACATAATCACTTCATCAGAGAGAAGGTATTAGCAGGTGATATTGATCTTGTTTATGTGAGAACAGATGAGCAGGTTGCTGATATTTTCACCTAAGCACTTGGAGCTGAGAAGTTGAAGAAGTTTCCGAAGATGCTTGGATTACACGATATGGTGTTGAGCTTGAGGGGGAGTGTTGAGATATCAAGCTCAACATGTGATGATCCAGGATGACACGTACCAGATTTTCGTTTCTCTGACATGTATAGTGGTCATGCCAGTATATGTCAGGGATACTTCATTGAGCTTTGTTAGACTATCTACCGAGAGTGATGGCACATTTGTTTCTTGCCAGGTCACTCATTCGCGGACATTAGGTTTTTCCTTATGTACTGGTCTTTATATATTGCACTTGTTGTATTCTTGTTTTTAGGTCATTCTTGTACATTCTTTTTTATGTAATAGAAGAAGAAGAAGAAGAAGAAGATCATTCTTCCTTGCCTCAATCTGTGTGTGTGCTTCTCCTTGAGAGTGAGAGTGTGTGTATGAGCTCTCTTCCTTATCTCCTTCCTCGTGACATGCATCATATGTACTGAAATGATTGAAAGGGAACTCAATGAGCCATTTCATTGCATTTCCAGCCAAGGTGGCCTGAAATACTTGTAATTAATGATCATCATCCTGTAGATGTCTGTGATTGCAATTATATTGGTTTTCAAAAGTTCGTATATGCACATCAGAATCTTCCCCTACTTTACCGTAAAAATGTGTGTAATTTAATCCTGGTAGTTGATATCGCTGAGCCATCGGATCCCACAATTCGGATTGCGGCACCAAAATGAGGGCTAGATCCCAACCTGGGGGGTGGGAATGACTTCCGCCGCTAGAACCTTCTTCCTCAGGGTATTTTCCTTCGTGTGGGAGGTATTGTTGGTCGGTCTTTTCACTTTCCCTGTGCCCCACTGTTTTCGCTAGCTTCTCCTCCTTCCACTCAGCTACCCAATCCTGTAATAATCGAGGGGGGATAACTCCTTGCTCTACCCAGAATGTCAATTCCTCTGGGATATTCACTGCCTCCAAAAGAGGAAGATCCTTTAAACCTTCTACAATCTGCTGAACAAATTCTTCTAAAGGTTCATTATGATAATTTGTAATGTTTGTCCACTGCTTGCCATAAGAATAACAGTACACAAAGAATAGGTTCGGGAACGGGGATTCATAGATATTTCTATCCAGAAACATGCATTTCTGTTCCATCATTTCACTATGACTTAGCGCAGATAGACAATTCATAGACGATTCAAAAATTAATGACGCAGAATAGAGGTTATCTAATTTAGAAATAAATATGGTATTTCATTATAGCATCATAGTTACAAATGTTCTTTGCTCTATATCTTCCACTTCATTTACTACTTTGCGTATCTTCGGTTTCTGTAATCGTCGTGTCCGAAATCCGGAAGAACCCATTGAAAACCTGTCTCCACATATCCTAAAGAAGTAGGAATGAACTTCCTAACATTCCAAATCTCTGTATTTTGGAAACACTTGACATCTCCATTATTACAAAGTAGTGATTACAAAGAATAGTCCGTCCAAACCGGCTGCTAACACTCTCCTTGGCTTCTTTGTTGAGACGTTTCCTATGAGGGAGATCAGTGGCGTTTGTGCATGTAGGAGTGCCTTGGGTACCCAAATGTGTAATTGTCCTTGTTGAGCTACAATTGATTTCTTCGGCACCCAAATTTGTATGTTATTATGGTCGGCCTTCATCGATTTCTTTGGAACCCAAATTTGTTGAAGACCTCGGGATTGAGCTTGTCCTCATTTCTTGGTGCTTCTTTTAGCATGGTTGGCATGCTTTGATGGACATGGTTGTGGCACAACTGGTGGTTGCTCTCCTTTGCATACCCAAATCTATTGCATGCCCTGAGCTCCTTTCTTCTTGCACTTGGTTCGTCTATTTGATGTAGCCATGTGCATATATTGTTTTACCCTCCTTGCTTGAATTGTTGTGGCTGTAGTAGTCTTTGAAAAAGAAGAGTGGTCCTCTCTCCTTTGAGACTATTCTTTCATGATTGAGTCCTTCTAGATCATAGAGGTTTTGACACATACAACCTCTTCTTTGCTGAGATTGGCCCTAGAGGAACTAAGAGAATGTGTGCTACTTGGATTTGTGCTCATGCAATTCTCTAATTCTAGTGTGATGCATTGTTCATGTACCCAAACCTGAAGAATTTGTCTTTTAAGGTTTAAGTTGACTGCATGGTCATAGATCCAGTCTTGACCAAAGACAAGTGGTTCCGTAAGGTCCTCATCTTCACACAGTAGCATTTTAACTCTCATTGGAACATCTTAAAGATAGATGGGTAGCTGCATTGAGTTGCCTACTAGCATATGTTATAGGCAATTCTAAATTGCCCTCACCTGTGCGTTGTGCTAGCACACATCCTATTGCATGATTGGATGCATCTACATGGACATGGAATGGTTTAGTCCAACTAGGAGTGGTCAATATTGGTGTTGTGCACAAGTTTCTCTTTAGCTCATTGAAGGACTTCTCGCATTCGTCGTTCCACTCAAAATTTGTCAGCAAGGCATAAAGAGGTTTAGCTATAATGGCATACATGTGAATAAACCTACGGTAATATCCACAATGGCCCACAAAGGCTTGTACCTCTTTAACATTCCTAGGTCTTGGCAGCTCCACTATGGCTTTTACTTTGTCCTCATCTGTTGATATTCCATTCTTAGAAACAATATAACCTAAGATTTTACCTTGTCGTACCATGACCAAACACTTTTCTGGTTTCCGACACACTCGATATTCTCTACACTTGTTGAAGATCTCTCTGAGCTCAGGGATGTGGTGTTTTCTTTGTTGGGAATGAGCACATAAATCATCCACATATACTTCTAAGCTCTTTCACAAGAACTCTTTGAAGACATGATACATGAGCCTTTGAAATGTTGCAGGTGCATTGGTGAGCCCAAATGGCATCACACGAAATGCAAAGACTCCCCACTCTATGGCAAAGGCCGTTTTATGTTGATCTTCTGGGGCAATGGCTACTTGGTTGTAACCTGAAAATCCATCAAGGAAGCTATAAACTTCCTTGCCTACCACATGCTCCAATAAATGTTCAGTGATTGGAAGTGGATAACTATCTCTTATTATGGTGGCATTAACTTTTTTAAGGTTAATACATACACGTAACTTTCCATTCTTCTTGGGCACCACTACAATCGGGGACACCAATTCAGTATGCTGAATCTCATAGATGAATCCGGCTTCAATCAATCTGTCAATTTCTTCTTTTATTTTAGGTGGATAGGTTTCATTATATGTGTAGGGCTTCTATTTGGTGGGATTGGCATCTGTTATCATGGGGATCGTATGAGAAAAAATTTTTGGATCTACTCCCTTCAAGGCTCTATAGTGCCACACAAACACGTCCCTATATTCCCTTAATAAGGCTACCAAATCTGCCTCCTCTTCTTTACTTAGGTCATCTTCTATGTATATACATCTCTCTTCGCTCTCTTCAATGGTTACTATTATTTTTTTGGTCTTTTCTGAATTAATTCGATGGCGATGCACCACGGTGCGCTCTCCTTATGGAGAGCTCCACGACGATATCCTCGGAGTAGAAAACGGACCTCCTAAGGCCACATACGGTACTCCGCACAGAGACTGCAGAATACGCAAAAAACACAGTACATAGGGAGCACAAAGACAGACCTCTTAGGTCTTACAAACGTGGTCGAACTTACAGTCTGTGGCTGACTAGGCCAATATATGTTTTATTAAAGAACATATACAAAGAAGTGTCCGGTGGCCATTTGGCCTTTCACATGGACACTAAAGTAAGAATCTCCCACTCAAGGCCAATATGGCCAAAGTAACTATGGGAGAAAAATAAAGAATGATAAAGAATACCTGAGTGTAAGTATACAAACTATACCTCCCACCTGATGGGCATGTTACACAGTATACAAGTGACTGTGTAAGATCAAGAATCAAGTAACCCCCATCAAGTGACAATAGTGTCAAAATCTATCATGTGGTAGAGCTTTAGTCAAAGCATCTGCAACATTATCTCGAGTGTGAACCTTCTCAAGAATAATGCGCTCATTGGCTAAGCAATCCCTAATGAAGTGATATCTCACCTCAATGTGCTTGGTCTTTGCATGATAGACTGGATTCTTAGCCAAAGCAATGGCACTCTGACTATCACTGAGCAAACGAGGTACATGCTGAGGTAAACCCATATCACAAGCAAGACGAGAAAGCCAGAATGCTTCCTTACATGCCTTACTTGTTGCAACATACTCTGCTTCTGTGGTGGAAACAACTGTACATTCTTGAAGACGAGATCTCCAAGAGATAAAACCTCCAACAAAATAAAAAATGTACCCTGATGTAGACTTACGATTGTCTACAGAACCAACATAGTCAGAATTTGTGTAACCAATAATGGATGTTTTCCCTCTACCTAAGCATAGACACTTGTCCTTAGTGCCACTCACATATCCCAATATCTATATTGACTGCTTCCCAATGTTTCTTGCTAGGATTATACATATATCTGCTCACAACTCCCACTGCAAATGCAATGTCTGGTCTCGTAGCTACCATAGCATACATGAGACTACCAACAGCAGACTGATTGGGAATTGTGTTCATGAATTCCTTTTCCTCATGTGATTTGGGGCAATCATCCTTGCTCAATTTCACATATGTGGGTAAAGGTGTACTCAATGCCTTTCCACGCTGCATATTGAACCTGTGAAGTACTTTGGATATGTACTCACTTTGAGACAAATGTATGCATCTTTTACTCCTATCACGAGTAATGCGCATGCCAAGAATATGTTTGGCATCCCCCAAATCCTTCAT
Organism: Ceratopteris richardii; assembly: GCA_020310875.1. NCBI lineage: Eukaryota > Viridiplantae > Streptophyta > Polypodiopsida > Polypodiales > Pteridaceae > Ceratopteris > Ceratopteris richardii. The sequence goes on from CM035406.1 coordinate 32,997,502, forward strand.
ATCAAATGTGTGACTCAACTTATTTTTGAGAATGACAAGTCATAAGAGGACTTCCCAACAATCAACATATCATCGACATAAAGTATCAAACATATCAAGCTGCCATGTGAGCATCTCTTTGTGTAGAGACAATGATCCTCATTGCTTCGAAAATAGCCTTGAGACTTCATAAAAGCATCAAAATTTTGGTACCATTGTATAGGGGAATGTTCAAGTCCATAAAAGCTCTTCTTGAGCTTACAAACTAGACTTTCCTTGGCAGGAACTACATAACCCTCTGGTTGTTCCATATAGATCTCATATGTAAGATCTCCATGCAAGAAAGCAATTTTCACATCCATTTGGACTAACTCTAAGTCCTCCATTGCAAAGAATCCAAGCAACATGTGCAGGATAGTCATCTTGACCACTAGAGAGAAGATTTCCTCAAAATCAACATCGTGTTGTTGCTTAAAACCCTTTGCAACAAGTCGTGCTTTATACTTTGGAGAAGCACTATCTGATGTGAATTTCAGCTTATATACCCATTTACATGGTAAAGCTTTCCTGCCATTTGGCAAGGGTACTAAATCTCAAGTACCATTCTTGTGCATAGAATCCAACTCACTCTTTATGGCACGCTCCCACTTGACATGATCCTCTGTTTGCATAGCCTCTTTGTAGCAAGAAGGCTCACCGGCATCTGTTAGCATAACAAAATCTAAACCTGGAACATATCATCTATCAGGTGGATGTGAGACACGTGTAGAGCGTCTCAATGGTTGCTCAACAGGAACATGTGCAGACTGATCTGATCGGACATTCTCTTGAACATCCCTATGTGCAACATTTTTATGCATGTTAGCTGGAGGACTAGTATCCTCAAACACTTCAACCTCCTTAATGGGTTGTTTATGCATCTTAGACTCATTGAAAATGACATCACTACTTCTGATCATTGACCGTGTTTCAGGATCCCATAAGCGATATCCAAATTTTCCTTCTCGACCATATCCAAGAAAAATGCATTTCTTTGACTTATGGTCCAACTTTTGTCTAAGACTCTTGGGTATATGAACATATGCTTCACACCCAAAAATTCAAAGATGATCATAATATGGTGGCTTCCCTGTCCATAACTCTTGTGCCACTTTTAGACCTTTGGCAGTACTAAGTGAAAGGTTAATCACATGAATTGTAGTCAATATTGCTTCTGCCCAAAAGCCTTGTGAGAGGTTTGCATGATGCAACATAGAAACTACTCTATCTTGAATAGTTCTATTCATCCTTTCAGCTACACCATTCTGTACTGGGGTATAAGGAGCTGTAAACTCTCTACGAATCCCTCTAGACTGATAGAAAGGGCTGAATTCATGTGAGGTATACTCATCCCCATTATCTGAACATAAAACCTTAAGCTTAGTTCTTTTTTCAGTCTCAACTGAAGAAAGCCATTTTCTGAAAGTAGGGAATACCTCATCCTCTGATTTGATAGGATATACCTAGAATTTTCTAGTAGCGTCATCTATGAAAGTGACAAAGTAAAGAGAACCACCTAAGGACCTAGTGGGCATAGGACCACACACACCTGTATGGACGAGATTTAAAGGCTGAATTGACGAATCAATGTGCGTTCTATGCACATTTCTGGTTTACTTTCCATATTGACAATGCTCACAAAATGAAAAATCAGAGAAAGATAACACATGTAAGTAGCCAGAACGAGAAGGATTTTCCATTCCACTACGAGATATATGGCCCAAACGACCATGCCAAATACAAGACATAGGTTGTTAAGTAACAGCTAACAAGTGTTCTTTCTATGATACAAATAAAGGATAAGTGAGCCAACTTTGCTTCCTTTTGCAATAACCATATTGCCCTTTGATATACGAAAGGACTGAGCATAGAAGACTACCTTGTAACCAAGATCATCAAGTTGACCAATTGACATCAAACTGTGTGATAACTGAGGTACATGATGTACATTATGCATAGTAAATTTTGAACAATCAATGAACTACACAACCACATCTCCAATCCCCACAACGTCACACTGGTAAGAATCACCAAGTCTCATGGTACCAAGAGACCTTTTTGCATAGTTAGAGAACCATTCTCTGTGTGGTGTCACATGGAAAGAAGCACCAAAATCTAACAGCCAGGTGTGGGAAAGAGAATCAGCCATATCTGCCTCTGTTGGCATAGTACTATCGAGTGTCAGCACATCAACATCATCAAAAATAGCATTAATTTCTTCAATCTTCACAGTCGAAGTAGATGGTGCAGGTAACTGTTTAACATGCCCATCAACATTCTGTCCTTTACCTTTAGCATTCTTTAATGCATAACAATCTTTCTTCATATGTCCTTTCTTATGAAAATAATGGCATTCCATATCCCTCTTCCTTGATTTACTTCTACTCTTATTTCATTGACCATTCTTTTCCTTGTTCTTGTTCCTGCCACGTTGCTGATTCTATCCTTGGTAAAAATCACGAACATTATATGCATCTCCACTCTGAGTGCCAACCATAGATTTTCTATGAATCTCCTCACTCAAGAGTCCTCCACATATGTCATCATAGACAAGTTTACCACCAGGTGCACTATTGCTAATAGCTGTGCAAAACGTATCCCATGATGATGGCAGGGTGCATAACAACAATACTACTTTCATCTCATTATCCATATCCATTTTCTAAGCCTATAACTGGGAGAATATAGCATCAAACTCATTTAGATGAGCAGCAACACTATCTGTGTCCTTCATGCAAAGTTCATATAATTTTCTCATCAGATACACTTTATTTGATGCCATCTCTTTTTCATATGTATTGCATAACTTCTTCCAAAGCTCCTCTGCACTTTCACAATCTAATACTGTAAAGTAAACATTATCTGCCAGGTCCAAGCGAATGGTAGACCTCACCATTTCATCTAACTCATCCCAATCATCTTCATCCATGTCAGCAGGCTTCTTTGAAATCTCATTTACTAGCTTCCATTGCCTCCTTTGAATCAGCACATCTTTAATCTAATTCTTCCATAGAGCAAAGTTTGTGCCATCAAATTTTTGGATCTCAAAATGGTCTTTTCCTTGCAAGTTATAGCTCCTCCTTGAAACACTAGCACTAGACCCTGATCCATCGGATGTGCCTGAGACCTCTGATGCCATGATGGTAGACAACTGAATAGAATGATAATGTTGCTAGAAGAGTCCGAACACCAACAAATAAGTGTATCAAGGAGTAAATCGGCCACTGTATAGTTGACTAAACCAAAAATCTGGAAAATTTTTTCCAGAGTATCCTCTGCAAAATGAGCATATGACCAGTGTCAAAATATCATAAAACTGCAAGTACTGACATGTTTTCCTACATAATGAATCACTGACTCCACTGCATATAACCAGTTATTGAACAGAAGCCAACTAGGCTTATCGAGCACGTATGAAAAACTATCATATATCTCCTATGGCGAGGCTGGGTAAGTCTTCCACCTGCATCATCGAAGAGACCCCGACATTTGGGTGTCTCCCAAGTAAGAAAACCTCACCATGACCCTCTTTATCAAATGTAAAAGGCTTTATGCAAAGAACGTAACCACTATATCAATGACCACATGGACGTACATAAGCGGTATCCAAAGAAGCGTACATGATGTGTATGTGCTCAATATATGCAATAAAATGACACTAAAAGGCTGAATACAAAGCTCAAAAATTAGCCAATAACACCTACAAGTGTTTGTCAACTCCGATGTTTTAGGCTCAAAAAGCCTGCATAAATTTTGCAACAATTGCTCCCACCAAAACTGAAACCTTTCAAGAAATCTGTGGTTTTACGAGTGTGGCTGAAAACAACCCCAAAGGTTGATATTTATTGTCAAAGAAGTACAAAGAACACTCTTCTTGATGTTCTTGGACCTGTGTGAAGAGAACTATGTGCGGAAGTACTCCAAAATGGCTCCAAAAGACACCCCAGAAATGCTTCCAAAATAGGCTTTGAAAGCAAATGATGAAGCTTTGAGGGACCAAAAGATGTTCAAGGTAATGTCAACCTTAGTCTTTCCCCTTCTTCAGACACCACAAGAGTGTAGCTTAGTGGCAAGAGATTGCCATGGTTAAGCGAGCTCTGGGGGGAACAGTATTGGGATGGGTGACCTCTAGGAACCTCTATATTCCTTGATCGTTGAGGCCCTCCCTCGTGTGCAGCCAACGGTGACTTCGGTGACTCAAATGACAGGGTATGCCAAGGTCTATGCCTTTGGTCGTCGCCTTAGTCATAAGCCTTGGAGAAAGGGGGTGCTTGCTTCGATCGCACAAAAGGAACATAGCTTTTTCCGTCGAACTTGGCTCTGATACCAGTGAAGTAATTCGATGGCAATGCACCATGGTGCACCCTCCTTATAGAGAGCTCCTGGACGATATCCTTGGAGTAGAAAAGGGACCTCCTAAGGCCGCATACGGTACTCCGCACAGAGACTGCAGAATACATAGAATACATAGTACACAGGGAGATAGACCTCTTAGGTCTTACAAATGCGGTCAAACTTACAGTCCGTGGCTGACCAAGCCACTATATGTTTTATTAAAGAACATATACAAAGAAGTGTCCGGTGGACATTTGGCCTTTCACATGGACACTAACAGTAATATTTTCTTTGTTATCATATGCTTCTCCTGTGGTGGCCTCTCTCTTAGGCATTTGTACCAAAATTTTTTGGTCATCAACTTCATATTTCTTGAAATTCTCTGGTACATCAAACAATGGTTCCTCCTCTTTCTGTTTCATTAATTTTCTTTTCTTTTTCTTTTGATCACCCTCGCTTCCATCCTTTGGATTTACCATTTTGATGCTTGTGAGAGGTTCTTCTTCTTTTTGTGTAAATACCCCTATGTCTTCTAGATAGTGCTCCTCTGAAATAAAGCAACTATCCATCACAATGGACTCTAAATCATCATCGTTCTCTTCTTCTTCTATGAAGTCACTAGAGTCACATCCTTCTAACACGAGTTGACACATGAACACTGAAATATCATAACCCTCCTCATCACAATGAGGTGTCCATTGTTCTTCATTGACAACAATGTCCATGGTGGCTAAGATTTCTACCCAACCATGAGGCTCAAATTCCTCGTCTAGAAAGATCATTGGTGTATAGTCTGGGTCTTTAACTGGTCTATTGCCTCAAGAAGTTCCTTCTTCTCTTGCTTTTAGGCATTTTTCCTCTTCCTTTGCGACCTTGCACATCCACAAATGAGTATCTTCATGCATCCAAGATGTATCATATGAACTTTTAGAATGCACAGAGATTGAATCTTCTTGCTCCTTGTGGATAGGATTCCATTGTAGGGGAGGTACATCTCTGAAGGTGTAATCCTTCAAATTGACCTTGGTTGTTACCCATAAGTGCTGCAAGTATAAGGAGTTGGTTCCCCAATCCTGTACTATTTGCAATTGTCGTAGGAAGGGTCTTCCTAGGATCATTTCATAGGTATTAGTTTTACCAAATTCACATATAGCAAAGGTGTGCTCAAACTCTACACTACTAGTGGTTAGAGTTATCCCTTCTAGCAATCCTAGAGGTCTTCCACATGGCCGTCAGCCATCTGAAGCTTCATTCCCGTTGTTCTTAATGCAAGTTTATCCCATTGCTTCCACAAGGAGGTGGTCGCAATAGCAACACCAGCACCTGAATCTATGATCGCTTTGGTTGTGTAACCTTGATAGGTGATCAGAAGATAAGTATTACCTTCTTCACCTTCGCTCATGTCCCCTATTTTGTCTAGAGGTATCTCTGGAACTTTTTGCTTAGAGCCTGCTTTTGGGATCTTGGAATCAAGTTCTAGAACTTGATTTTCCACATGTTTCCATAACTCAGGTTTTACTTTGAGTAGCTCTTCTAAAGTGAGATGACACTGAAGCTTAGTGTTCTTCACGACTTTAGTGTTTCTTGGAACCATCGAGTCTTCATTTCTAATCAATATTGTGGGAGCTCTGACCTGGAGAGATTCAGATTCCCATGGGCCTGTGAACTGTGGCAACTCTTGTAAAGAATTGGATTCAAATTCTAACCTTTCTTCTCCTTGTTGCTCTACTTGGTCTTCATAAATAGATGGAATGTCTTGTGGAAATTGATCGTGAAGGTCATCAATCTCAAGAATAGGAGGGGAAACATCCTTCTCCTTGGCCCATTTCTCTTCTTGTATTTCCCACAAGAACTTTTGAGCGTGTTCTTGAATTGAAAGAGGTTCTCCATCATCTATGGAGTCAGGAACATAGACTTTCTTTGGTGATGAGATTTCTCTTTCAACATTTGGTTGAGCTTGTGGAGGTAAAGAAACTTGCGAATTATTTACCAAGTGCTCTAATCTATCTAGTAAGCCTTGGAAGTGCAAACCCGGCGTAATAGCACTTGTCTGATTGAACGATTGATTATCCTCGAACATAGCTTGAGCTAGTTCCACCATTTTTATGCACATTTTTGTCCGTTCAATCTCTAAATCTGCTCTAGGGTAGCTCTTGTCTAGGTCTGCAGGTGTTGACCCTTCTTGAAGTCAAGCCTGGTATGTCTTGAACATCATGTTCAAGTGTTCTAGGGTTGGATATGCAAGAACTGGCCCTAGTTGTGGTCTATTTACAATGGCTAGTGGGTGGGGATGAGGTGGTGTGGATGGAGTTTTGACATGCGAGGGTTTTTGAGAGGCAATATCTTCTATTTTTGTTTTTGCATCTCTTAGGCTCTCTTCTAGTTCGGATATAACCCTAATGCTTCTCTGGTGCAGACATGAGATGGATGATCTCCACTGTGTGCAACTTCTTAACATTGGCACTCTGCTTGATCCCTCACTTAGTGAACTCCCAAATAATTTCTTGGAAGAAATGTTCGATATGGCCAAAGAAACTTGGATCCAAGGATTGAAACCAAGTTAAGGCTATTCCCGTGAGGGTTAGCCCAAAGGATTCATATTGCACAAAAAAGTCATCCACTTGCTCCACTCGCAACACCTGCTATCTCCTTTAATTTTGGTCTAGGTATGTAACTCTAGATGGATTTTCTGGATCCCTTAACTTGTATATAGTTGTTGGGTTGATGCTTTCTCCTTGTGTTGGTGAATCAGTTTGGAGGAGTAGGTCAGACCCATGGATCATGTATATGTCCAACAGGTAATCATCTTGAGGTATCAAATCCCCTCTCAAGACTTGAGTCACCATAGACTTGCCCCTTGGGGTAGTCACCGGTTCTTCTTGGTTAGATTTTCCAGAAGTTCTTGTCCCTCTAATTGACAGGTAAACTCCAGAAGTTCTTGTCACTAGTTTTCGGTTACTACATAGATCTGGCCCATCTTGTCCATGTAAACTCCACCTTCATACTTGACAGCTGTTCTTGGAACTATTTCAAATTCTGTAGTGTTTTATCATTCTTGCTACTGACCTGTGTAGACCATCGAGGTAAGATGGGTATTCCTTGCAAGTTAGTGGATATGTATTGAAGAGACATCCGATATTCTTCTTCCACTCTAGACATAAAACCTTCCCTAGGTACTGAAGTATGCATGTCTTCAGAAACCAAGAGTCTCTCCAAGTTAAATGACATTTCTGACTCACTCATCTATGAACTCAGCATGTAGTGCTAACCACTGAGTTGTGAGTCCCCGACTTGGTTGTGTGGTTGTCACTAGCCTCAGATGATTTGGTACTTTATCTATCTCTTCCTAAGTTTTTACTTGATCTTAGGTTCATAAGCATTGTCTACAAGTCCAAAATTGTCCTTTGTATTGCTCAAAATCTTGTGGAACCCCTTGCTTCCTAGTCCAACCTGAGGGTCAACTTCAAAATACTATATCTAATAATCCACGTGTTAGTTTTACCGTAAAATCACAACAAACGGATTTCATATGAGAAAGTTATGTTAGTTCAGGGTTCAGGAGGTTAAAATAGGGAAACAAGATCTCAGAACAGGCGATATGATACCAGATTTTCACGATAGGCGATACTATCATGGACGATACCACCTCAGACAATACGATACCACCAAGTCGATACCAACTTCCATGATACGATACTATTGGCACGATACCAAGGGATCTAAGGCATGATAGGATACCATGTCATCTCATGATACGATACCACTTGCTAGACGATACTACCAAGTCCACGATACGATACCAACCTCACGATATGATACCAAAACAATCGACGATACGATACTTGGTCTACTAATGATATGATACCAGAAATCACACGATACGATACCAAGGTAACAAACGATATGATACCATGTGGATGATGTGATACCACCTTTACACGATATGATACTGAATTGGCGATACGATACCAACTTTGCACATGATATGATACCAAGGTGATAGGCGATATGATACCAAAAATTTGCATGATACGATAGTAATAAGACCCACGACGATACTGCAACTCTCACGATATGATACTGATTCTATGGATGATACAATACTGAAGGGTCGGATGATACGACACCACTTTTTTTTGCATGATACGATACTAGAATAGGCAGGATACGATACTGTTTGTTCGATGATACGATACCGTGAACGGGATGATACGATACCACCAGGGCAACTGCGATCGCAATCGTGATACTAGCACTTGACGATACGATACAAGAATGGTATCCTGATACCTCAAGTGGGCGTGCACAATATGATACCTCGACAAGTATCACGATACATGGGAATTCTGGTATCGTGATACCAAGACTCAATGGGACACGATACTTGGAGTTTTTGACACCCAAATTCCAAAGTTTTTGCAGATATGTGTACCTTGTGTCCTCCTTGTGACTCTTATGTGTCTGTATATGCAAAGTCACCCTTCAATCTCATGATACGACACTCATGATACCAAGCGCAGACCTTGTCAATCTACGATACTGTCACTCGGTTTTTTGATGTTTTAACAGCGTGATTTTTTGTATTTCATCCACGCTTAAGCTTTGAACTCTCTCTAAACTCCTTGCACAACCAATAATGAAGAAGAAGAGGCAAAAATAGGGGATATACAGTCAAAAACCAAAAAAATCAAAGAAGGTGAAGATGAGAGGAGATGGTGGTGATGATGATGATGGAGATGAAGAAAAACTCAGAAATTGAACTAAAAATGGTGATTTTTTTACCTTCCAATGTCACTAATCTACATCTTACCATCAGATGCTCGTCCGTTAAGCTCTCTCCCCAGCAACGGCGCTAATTTGGTGTCATTCTAGCACAATGGTCAATACCAACGTGAGGAGCTTCACATCATAAATGTCAATCCACGGAGAAGTGAGGACTGGCATGAAGACCGTGAGCAAGTGATGGCACAAATGCGTGAGTGAAAGCACACAAGCATGCACACACATACCCACACGTGCACAAAGTAAGAGCAAAGAGTGGAACAATTGAAGAAATTTGATTACAAAAGAACTCTCTTACAAAAGCTCAAATCTACAACAGGCTAACCCCCAAAAATGAGCTCTCCAGCCCTTTTTATAGTTTTTTGAGTAGTTTTGGCCCTGTCCAAACCTAATGTTCAGCCTAGTTAAAAATTAGGTTTGGGGGCTCAAACAGAGTCTAAAAATTTGACATGTGCTTCTTGGAACTCCCTACATGCTCCTTCTTCTTGTGTGTCCACTTCCTTGATGTGCTTCTATGCTTGTGCTTGACCTTGACTATAACCAGTGAGGCTAGCAGGAGTGAGGCCGGGGGGATTGCTATCACAAGTGACCCAGTACTGTGAGGCAGCGACCATATATGCGGGAGGCACCTGAGATATAAACTCCAAAAACTGCTCTTCTATCATGGAATGTGGAGTGACTCGAGGAGTGCCTCCCATTGTGCTCTGTAACAAAAGAACTCAAATAATTAGCATATGATAACAAAGGTAATATAGAGAAATAGTAGTGTACAAAAGAACATACCAAAAATAAATAAACATAACTAGTACGTGCAAGTGTTTGATTCAAAATACCTCTATTCTAGCATCCTCTTGGAGATATGATGCACAAAGAATATCTATCTCTATATTGGCAACTTCTAAATCTCTTGGTATGCTAGCTTCTTCTTGATTATCATTTGTTGCTTCATCGTGTATCTCATCTTCTTCAAGACCTCTTCATCTCGAACAATGATCTCTTCCTCCTCAATTACCGAATGAATCTCAGAGTCCACTACGGATGGAATTTCTTCTACATCTATGTTCTCACAAATTTTTCTACTATGTCCATAGTTTTGTGGAGTCGACTTGAAGCAAACCACTCTTATTCTGCCTTACTGTTGCGTTTCTTCTAGAGGTGACTACTTTGAACCATTTCACATAAAAACAAAGTAATCAAACTTCCTAAAGGATAGCTTCAAGATATCTTGAATCACTCCATAATAATCTAGCTGGCCTTCTTGAGCATTATCGTCTCTTGCACTAGCTCTACTTTTTTGGAAAAAGTTCACCATCATCCCACTATCAAAAGTAGACCTATTTTTGTCGATTCGTGCGATCCAAAATTCTCAGTGCATGGTTGATCATTTGATGTGATTTAAAGCACCATAGATTTAGTATACTGTCTAGTTTATAACTCCAAAATCTCATATCATTGGTTCTCTCAATCGTGAGATAATGTCATATCTTCACTCTCTGGTTTGTACTCTGATGCGTCTCCAAAATGTCAAGCAAGTCCTATGATTTTCTAAACATCATACTCAGTGTGTAGTTTATCTTTTTTATTGCTCATGATTGGTAGCTATCTAAGTTAATTAGATACCACCAAAAGGAATCTGGCTAATTGCTAGCAAGTTGAGAGCACTATTCATTATATTGAACATGTGCAGAGACTAAAATAGCAAGTCTATGACCTTGGATCAATTTCCTACTCATCTGTTTTGATCCGTTGATTAGTGGATCATGTTCCAAAGCACATAGGTGATTATTTGCGATCATTACAAAACTAAAGAGGCCCACTACACTCTCCACTACTTGTTCTTGGCTGGTGTGAAGCAAGTTATTGCATCACCACTTCATCTCTGAAGACTATCCACCATCTCCTCCAACATCCTCTTGCCTCTACCTTGTGTGTGTGCACTAGTGTGCTTCTCACCTTCACCTTCATGCACATCACTCATTCATGATCTTCATATCACCCTACCTCTTTCGTGGATTGACAATTAAGGAGGTGGAGCTTCTTGATGTAGTCCTTGCCATTGTTTAGAACAATAGCAAATTTGGCACTGTTATTGAGGACGAGCTCTAGGATGAACATGTGATGGTAAGAGTGTTTGGAGATTAGCATTGGAAGGTAATTAATTAGCATTTTTTTTATTACTTTTGTGTTATTTTCATCTTCTTTCACTTCCCCTACACTCACCCTTCACCCCCAATTCTTCTCCCTACATCACAAAATTTCACCAAAAATCACTATATCCAACCTTCTCTTCTCATTTCCCTCATTTGTGGGAGAGAGAGAGAGAGAGAGAGAGAGAGAGAGAGAGAGAGCAAGTGAGAGAGTGTGTTTGCATGTTCTTGTGAGTTTTATTTGCAGGATATTGCTTCAATACAAGGCTACAACACTTCACATGTAAAAATCTACCTCTGTTCATCATCTCTGCCAAATGCTGATGGTTTGAGAAGTTCGTTTTTTTTTTAATACATTGTGTTGAGGGTGTAGAACATCTAAGGGCACTAAAAGCTACATAGTTGCATCCTCCTAGGGGGAAATATGTACTGACAAGAGTACTAATCCCAGATTGGATCCCTCAGGACAATAGAAGCATAGAGTTGTTTTTGAATAAGGAAACTGAAGAAGCATTTTGGAGATATAGAATGGAACAACCTAGTGAGGTAGGCTCCATCATGGTTTACGAATTCAAGGACCCAGATACACCTGGAAAGGTGGTATACCTAGATGATACATCAGAATGAGTATTTGTAGTACCAGACCACACGAGAAATACCTACACATGGGGAGGTGATTTAGTCTTCCCCCCATCTCGAACAAATGTAAACATGAGCAATCAGGGTGTGGGAACATCCTCAGCCCATGGTACTCAAAGAGAGAAGAACAAAGAGAGACCAAAAGTAAGTTTCACTCATCCCATAGGGAGAGATAGAACCACCATGGACACCGATAGAGTAGAAAGACAAAGGGAACCTAGAATACCAGGTGGTAGAGATGATTTTCCTCTACCTAGACCACGTGAACACCCAAGCATATTAAGACCCACTCAATTAGTAAAGTCAATGAAAAACTACTCTGATGGGACAAGAGATCCCATCAAAGTATAACGCAATATAACACAAGTAGAAGACATGTTCACACAATATAACGCCTTTCGACTAACATTAAAGAACACGGGTTTAACTTGGTTCCAACCATTGCAACAAAGGCAGTTTAGAGACATCCATCACTTGTTAGAGTCATTCATCACAGAATTCTCTAAAAGTGGAATTAGGCATGATACATCTTCGCTAATTCATAGCTTCAAACAGACCCATGCAAGAGTTACGCTCACAGGCCAAGCAAGTGTCATTGTTTTTAGATGGCCTCTTAAGCTCTAAACTACGCTCCTATGTATACTTGAAGAAACCCAGAACGCTAGAGCAATGTGTAAGAATTTGTATAGACATTAAGGACAACCTTGGAGACGAGTTGGAACTCTCAAAAGTCTATAAGGACTTAGATTGTTCATCTCTAGCATCCTCAAAGCTTTCTAGCTCGATAGAAGACCTAGCAGAAAAAGTGGCCCAGAAACTAGGAGTTTCTAGCAAATTGATGCCTAGGTTAACAACAAACAAGCATTGTTACACTTGTGGTGGTGATCATATGGCAAATGTGTGTCCCAATGCAACACAACCGCAAGCAAACCCTAGTGGCCAATACTGTATGATTGAGAGATGATACACGAATCACATGGCTCAAGACTGCCCATACAACAAACAAGTAGTACGACAGAACTACCCACAAGCATATCCCCAACTAGGTAGATATCAAGGTCAATACAATGCTCAACCTCATTACTATAGGCCTCCTCAAAACTATCCTTATCAAGCTCAATAGAGACCACAACCTATTTTAGCTCAGTAGCCACCCCCACCAGCGAATGTCATCTCAGTGAAATACGCTGCTACAGAAGAGAACCTTAGTAGGGCTTTAGTGCCTTCTTCACCCCTGATCATAAAGAGTGACCCTAATTCTAATATTTTTGACTCCACTCATGTAGATAGTCCACCCACATATTACACAGAGTCACCAGAATATGTGGAAACATATCAATATGATAGTCCACCATTGGAACCCAGTTGGGAGTCTGATTATGATAATGTGATGTATACCAACCCTAATCCATGGCCTCAATTGAGACAACAAAGACCATAGGGTCCTAGAGGACCATGCTTTAGGTGCCAAGGAGATCATTTCATAAAGGATTGTTCACATCCTCTGATAGCAGGACAATCACAATACTATAACATACAAGGTTTTTGTGCCGAGTGTGGTAAAGAGCATGTCATTAAAGATTGTCCCAAGAACACTGCTAATGCTTCAAAAGTGACACCGATCAACGTGATAGGAATTGTACACAACGCAAATGGATCCAACCCTACATATGTGCCTATCCAAGCTATAACAAGAGCCCATGCGCTCTTACAAAATCAACAGCTTAATCTTGAAAAAATAGCTGGAACTAGTGAAATTGGAGAGTCTAGTAACAAAAAGACGAACTCTTGGAAGGATTCTAGAGAAAGAATTAAGAGAAAATGGAGTAAAAAGATAACTGAGTTGGAAGGTAGTTTAAAGGAATCTAGAGCCAAAATCCTAGAATTGACTTCGCAAGAATCTAATCAGGAGAACCTAGCTCAGAGATCAGGATCAATTCTAGCGGAACCCATACCAAAAAATTTGAACATGATGTTTCGTGCATATCATGCGAGATTAAAGGAAGGACCCCAGATAGTTGAAATGAGTAAGAACTATCCGAGAGCAGATTTAGAAATTGAGAGGACTAAACTTTGCATGAAGATGGTAGAATTAGCAGAAACTATGTTCGAAGCCTCTCGTTATCTCAATTGGAATAACATGGAAAAACCCGAATTACACTTTCAAGGACCACTGGAGAGGTTATAATACTTGGTCAATAGCAATGATAAAAAGGATCAGCATAGGAACTCTATTGTCTTAGAGACACAGGAAAGAAATGCACCATCCCTGTCTCAAGTACCCAATACAGAGGTTGAAGACAACCTATCTTCCATACATAAGTATTCACATGAATTTCTACGAGAAATCCAAGAAGAGAAGTGGAGAAAAGAACAAGGAACTCATCCTCCTATTCAAGAGATAGACGACTTGCAAGAGCAATCTCCCCAAGAAATCCCCTCTATTTATGATAATGTAGAGGAAGAACAAATGAGTGAACACAGATTTTGAATCCAATTCTTTCCAAGAATTACCTGAGTTCACAAGACCTTGGGAAGCCAAGTCTATTAGTATGAGAGCATCCACTATACTAGTGAGGAATGAAGAATCAGTAATCCCCAGAAACAAGGAAGTGATCAAGAACACCAAAGTACAATGCAATCTCACTCTAGAGGAGTTGTTGAAGCTTAAACCAGAACTGTGAAAGCACGTAGCAAATCAATTTCCTGAGCTTACTACTACTCACTCACAGATAGGATCACACAAGAAGGTACCAGAGATACCCGTAGAAAGAATCGGAGATGTAAGCGAAGGAGAGGAAGGTAACATGTATCTTCCAATAAACCATTAGGGCTATGCCACCAAAGCCATCTTAGATTCAGGAGCCGGAGTAGCCATTGCTACCATTGCTTTATGGAAACGTTGGGGTAAGCCATCATTAAGACCCACCAAAATGAAGCTACAAATGGCTGACAAACATATAGAAAAACCATTAGGCTTACTAGAAGGCATATCTCTCACCACTTGTGGTGTGGAGTTCGAGCATACTTTCACCATTTGTGATTTTGGGGAAAATCATGCTTACGATATGATTTTAGGACGGCCATTCATGCATCAGTTGCAAATTGTACAAGATTGGGGAACTAATTCCTTGTACTTGCAACATTTAGGAGTGACTACTAAAGTCAATCTTAAAGACTATTCCCATCAAGATGTACCCCCAATACAATGGAACATCATCCATAAGACACAAGAAGAAATAGAATCGTTACACTCATTGGAATCAGATCCCTCATGGTTGCACGAGGATACTCATCTATGGATGTGTAAAGTAGCCAAACAAGAGGAAGAGTGGTTAGAAGCCAGGACCTTAGGTTCAGAACAACATCCACGAACCCTTCAAGACCCAGCTTATGCACCTATAGTATTTTGAGATGAGGAATTCGAGCCTCACGGTTGGGTAGAAATTTTAGCTACGATGGAAATAGCAGTGAACGAAGAACAATGGACCCCTCATTGTGATGAGGACGGATATGACATTTCCATTTTCATGATTGATCCTGTTAAGGAAGACTTTATCCTAGAAAAATGCACGGAAGTGACCCAAGAACCGGATGAGAGTGATGACAAGGACCTAGAATCCATCATCATGGAACCCTTCTGTTCCACAAAAGAGGAATATCTTTATTTTGTGGAAGCTAAAAACCCTGACGAGGAAAAGGAAAGTCAAATGGAACAACTTGAGTCATCCATAAGAGATACAGAGAGCAAACAAAAGAAGAGAAAGAAAGCACCTAAGACAGAAGAAGAACCACTCATGGAAGTACCGGAGAACTTCAAGAAGTATGAAATAGAAGATAGATGAATCATGGTAGGAATGCCTAAAAGAAAATTTGACGTTGGAGAAGTGTATGATAACCGAGAGAAAACTAAAAAAATCATAGTTACCATAGAAGGAGAAGAAGAAGAAGGTACATACATTGGGAATGATTTGACAAATGAAGAAGAAGAAGAATTAATTGCCCTACTACGTGAATATAGAGATGTGTTCGCTTGGAGTTACAAAGACTTGAAAGGAGTAGAGCTGGATATATGCTCCCATAGAATCCCTATGATTCCAGATGCAAAACCTATGAAACAAAAACCATACACGTATAATGATAACTACGCTCCTAAGATTAAAGAAGAAATAGATCGTTTGATAGAAGCAAGATTCATTTATGAAATTGAGCATACCGAATGGGTATCCCACATTGTGGTTGTGCCCAAGAAGAATGGAAAATTGCGAGTGTGTATTAACCTTAAAAAAGTTAATGCCGCCACGATTAGAGACAGTTATCCTCTTCCTATCACAAAACATTTATTGGAAAGAGTTGCGGGCAAGGAAGTTTATAGCTTTCTTGATGGTTTCTCAAGCTATAATCAAGTAGCCATTGCTCCAGAAGATCAACACAAGACGGCTTTTGCCACAGAATGGGGCACATTTGCATCTTGCATGATGCCATTTGGGCGGAATAATGCACCTCCCACTTTCTAGCGACTTATATGTCACGTTTTTAAAGAATTCTTACGCAAGAATTTGGAAGTTTATGTCAATGATATATGTGCACATTCGAATATGAGGCAGACTCATATCCCAAAACTAAGCCAAGTATTTGACAAATGTCGAGAATATCAAGTTTGTCTGAACCCAAAAAAATGCATTTTCATGGTCAGACAAGGCAAAATTCTAGGACACATTGTGTCAAAGAATGGAATCTCTACATATGAAGAAAAAGTAAAAGTAATTGTCGACCTACCTAGGCCAAATAGCATAAAAGAGGTACAGGCATTTATGGGTCATTGTGGTTATTAGAGATGATTCATACACATGTATGCAATCATAGCCAAGCCTTTGTACTCTCTTTTGACCAAGTTTGAATGGCCAAAGCCATATTGTTTGCAGGATTATGGTGGCCTGCTCTTCACATGGATGCACATACCTATGTTAAGAGATGTGATGTGTGCCAAAGAACTCAATTTCCTACTCGCAGAGATGAAATTCCATTGAAAGCCATGATGGGAGGACGTGCATTTTCTAAGTGGGGTATAGACTTTGTAGGACTCATTAACCCCCCTGCAAAAGGTACTCATGCTGAATACATCATAGTTGCCACAGATTATCTTACCAAATGGGTAGAGGCCAAGGCCACAAAAAAGAATGATGCACACACGACTGAAAAATTCTTATTTGAAAATGTCTTTACAAGATATGGATTTCCTATAGAGTTAGTGAGTGATCAAGGAACTCACTTTCTAAACCAAGTCATTGAATATTTGTTACAAGGTTTTATGGTGATTCACAAGAAATGCGCACCATATCATCCTCACGCCAATGGTCAAGCAGAAAGTACTAACAAGATCCTTTGTAACATACTGACAAAACTCGTGAACAATAAATGTTCAGATTGGGACAAACAATTACACCACGCTGTTTGGGCATATCGAGTGGCCTACAAGACCGTACTCACTGCAACTCCCTTTCAGATGGTTTTTGGTTAGAATGTTGTGCTTCCTTTGGACTTCTTGATACCAACCCTTAAGGTTGCACAAGAACATCAGTGGACCAACCACGAATTATCATCAAGAATAATGGACTTGGAATGATTAGGAGAAACCAGGCTGAAAGTAGCAGTAGGCATATATGCAGCAAAGAAGCGACACATTGCCTATTTCGATGCACATGTGAAAGACAAAGGCTTAAAAGAAGGAGATTTAGTCCTAATGTATATGCTGAAACAACATGCATGGAAATTAGAAAAGCGAGGTTATGGACCTATGATCATTAAGAGACTCTCGACAAGTGGAGCAATAGAGTTAGCCACCTTAGAAGGAGACATAATGCCTAATTATATTAGTGGCTGTAGAGTCAAGCTTTATGAAGAACCTCTTACTGAGGATATGCTTAGACGACTCACATTGGCAAAGAAGCGTAAGGAGGAAGAAAAAAGAATACGCATGGAAGCTCAGGCAAAAGCTATAGAACGCATCAAGCGCATGAAGCGAAGAAGACAAGGACTAGGGAGAGAACATTATAACGACCTAAATCTTAAACAGGGTTCCTTACAGATTGGAACCTGAGACCAGTCGCGAGTGATACCGCTTGACTTCCCTAAAAAAACTCCGCCTGAGGAATGTAACCCTAGACCATATGAACTGCACACGAAGGAGGACCGAAAGATCTTTGGCCAGATAAGTCACGTTACGTCTACACCAACCCCTGCAGGCTTGGCGATGGATGATTGCCATTCAAACAAATGTCAACAGATTTTCCCATGGTTTTCCTGCAAATTAGAAGGGGTCACCACCCAACCGATGGGCCAAATGGGGACCATTAGTGGTTAGGTGGGTTAAATCAGCGGTCAGGTGGACTGCATCAATGGACAAATGGGCACAACACCCTGCAGTGCCCATCCTTCCACACTTACTGCGGACTGGCCTAGATTTATGGTACAAAACGAAGCACTTCCTAATGGGCAAGTTCTGCAAGTGTTGGACCTCCCTTCTTTTCCAAAGCAGAGCATCAACCCGACCTCTCAGCCACGACCACAAAGGTTTCACCCATGACGGAGGAACCCAAACCAATGACCCTACCAAACGATGCAAAGAAAGCAGTAGTATCAGCATCCCAAAGCAATCAACATGAAACAAGTATGGGTGCCAAAAGGACAGAAAGCACTGACAGCTTTCAACAATGCAGACAACGACACGAAGAAGTTAAGGCAGAAGCAGAGTTACCATCTAACATCCACTTGACCTTCTTCTACAAGTACGAACATGAACAATCGACAGATTTGGATCACCAAGAAGTACCTCATGAATCGACCCACACCCATGCAGATTTGGGTACCCAAACAGTGTATTATAGCTCAACACTCAAGCCATGTAACATATACCCCTCATAGATCTCTTCACCCATCGACACCACAATATCCAAAATCACCTTTTGTCCCTCAATAGAAACATACCACCCGCTCAACCACCTTTAGGAGATGGATATCGAAATGTATCCAGAAGCCCTCTCATGACCAATTGTCTAACATTACTCCCACCCCGACTAAACAATACCCTTGTAATAACTCATTCACAATTGAACTCTGTATGAACTCAACAGCACTAACCCGACATCACTTGTAATAATATCTCATCAAGCAATCATGCACTATCTGAAGCATGTAGGTGTTTAGAGACCTGCATTAGTTTTGCACAAATCATTCCATAAACCAACTCACAACACTTGGCTATACGGGTTACACATCGATTATGGAAAGGGATTGCAGTCTCACTTTAATGGGATCATGTTTAATTTCCATACTAATGTGCTAATTTTTGTAGCAAATCTTCTCCACACTCGCATCACTCATCATGCAGACAAAAGGATCGTCGGAAGCTGGCCCCAGTGTACCGGTGGTCAATATTGGCGAGTTATTGGCGGAGCCACATCTTACGTCACAACCACCTGAATTTCAAGGATTCCTCGGACCCATGCCGATTGATGATCCTCCTAGGGGATACACCGAAAAAGTTCACCGTAATTCCCATTGGTTTCAAGGTTTAGCAGGACCTTTGGGAGACATGAATTTTATTTTTGATGCCACGTTGACTTTTGACAATAGTAAGTGGGGAAAATATCAACTTTTCTCCAGAGAATTTGAAGCACTCTAGAATACAGAAGATTTAATGCACGTTTGGGCTAGAGCAAGTTTTATAGAATACTTTAGTGATCCACTACCCAAACTCGATTTTTATAGATGCTACTACCTGGTGACCACACTTACAGCTTCTGAGAACAAGGACTTGCCGGGCACATTCATTCTGCCGACTTTGGTAAATGGCCCCCCATTCAAAAAGTTCTATCTCTCAAAGGACCTCATTTGAGCCACAATTAAGATCCACTGAACTCACGCGCCAACAGAGTGTGAAAGGCTGATTTAGAGCCGATGAAACGTGGTGACATCATGAAATTGGAAGACATTTCGGCCATTACACCTGAATTATCAAAGCTGCTACGTATATGTATGCAACATTTTGCATTCCCAGCTCAGGATCGTTTCACTATGCCCCACAAGTGTATTTGGTTTGGACTCTATTTAGCATGTATTGGGCCCCAAATAGTAGATCTTGCAAGTTGGATCATTGACCAGTTGTACTTAGCTCAACAGAGATGGGAAAGGAAAAAAGTCATCCATGGATGTTGCACTCTCACACAAATTGTTTATATGTGTTTGGCATATGACTTGCCTATAGAACGTGCAATGACGAGTGAAGAGTTGAAGGCATTTAAAGGGACCTCCCAGAAAGCCAAAAAAGCTAGCACGGGACGGGCAGGCAAGCGCATGCGTGAATCCATCCCATGTTTGCAAGTCCCAGAGTCCCTGTCACCTGAGCCATCTCCAGAGCAGTCACCTACAGAACCCCCTGCAACTATGCAACCCATTCGCATACGACTGTCACGATCGGTTATTATAGAGGGTACTACCAGTACTGTTACCTCTCAAGCAACCATAGTCCAGGAACCTACCACCACAACAGCAGAAATTCCCACATCCATCAGTGTCGAAGCATTTACTTTTCCTATACCCAATTTGGAGGTAGAACCAACAAATACTACTTTTGACTTTGAGATGCGTGATGCTTTCTCAAGCGAATTTCAATTTTCAGAAGGACAATTTTTCTCTCAGGAATATGAACGACCAAGTTACCCTACCACACCCCCTGATCAACGACAAGAGCAGGTAGTCTCCAATTCCGAAGCAGAAAGGATAGAAATTGATGATGAAGATGAAGATGATGAAGCTAGTCAGGAGAGCCATGACTCTCAAGAGCATGTGCAGATTGATGAACAGGAACAACACACTGATACTCAGGGTGACACAAGTACTTACAAAGACGAAACATTTGAAGAATCTGCCTATACATTAGCAATTAAGCAGCTATACCGCACCATGCAAGAAATTTGGGCACACAAAAAACTATCCGAAGAAGAAAGCCAAGAGCTTGTAAAACAGGAACTCACCACAGGAGGCTTTGAAGAAGCCTACATTCAAGGTTTCAGAGAATTGGTTAAATCAATGGGCACTAATGAAGCATTACGATATTTGCAGAGAAAGCCACTACCACAATTTGACCCACACCGAATTCGCTTACTATCAAAACTCGATCAATATATTCGTGTACCAACGGATGCCCAGTCTTCACAACATACCAGGGAAGCATGCCTCATTCCAGAACATCCTTTGGCAGAAGAAACAGTTGTCATCGACTCCCCACCTCGCACTTCTACTGTAAATACCCCTAACATCGTCGAAGTACCCACCACATCAATCGCTCCTCTTTCACCTCCCGTCCCTCCAGTCTCTCCGGTACACCTTGCCTCTCCCAGACCATCCATGTCCTTTGATAGTGCGATAGCAGAAGCCTTTGTTGCCTCAATACCTCTCACCCTTTCCGCAACCACACAACCTAGCCTCCCTCCTAGGATTTCCACCCTTCCATCTAGTCCATTTCTCCATCCATCCACACCTTCCTTCCCCACCCCTCCAAGACCCCTATTCCCATTTCCCCTCCATTGACCTTCTCCCCTGTTTCACCTCCTCGACCCACTGTATTTCCTCTCTCCCCTCTCCACCAAGCGATACACGAAACCCCATCTGTAACTATTCTTCCACCTTTGTAAATCCTCTCTTCATAGCCACTCAAGCACCCACTATCACTCCACTATTCACAGCCACGACACTCGACACAACGTCTAGTGACATGGACATATCACCGCCCACTTCACCACACTCACCTCATCCATTTCACCACCACATTTAGGCACATCACATTTTTGCACAGTCACCACTGCATCCACTTTCCCATCCCTATTTCCCCTTCCCCTTGCATCAACACCCACACCCACAGCATCTTCACTCACTCCGCCATTAATATTATCACCCATAATTGACATTGCATTCCGCCAAATGTTCGCATGTATGACACAAGTGAAAGATGAATTCACATCTCTCGGTATCAGTTACCAGACACTGCAGGAGACCACGAATGACTTACAGTCGCAGCAAAAAAATTTAACTATCGAGAAAGCCTCCCTTAACACCCGCTACCAAGAGCTATGCCAGACCTACCATACACTCGAACTAGAAAGTGAACAGAAGACAAAAGAGGCCATTACAGATATCGACAATTTGTTAAGGGCTCAGACCATTCGAAACGTGACGCTTACTCGCAACATGGGACTACTCAGACGCCGACTAGCAGCAGCCAAAGAAGGAAACCAACGCTTACAGGAACAGAATAGAGAAAACCTTGAAGCTGCATTAGACCAATGAGATGAACCTTTGAGTCCCAGTGGTTTTAAAGTTGTTCCCTCATAATCCATGAAGATACTATTGGACGATCATGTCAGACTACTAGAGGATTATGATAGTATGAACGAGGCATACTAGAAGCTCAAGGAAGAACACAAAATACTATAGTTATGAGCACCTGTACAGCAAGTACCACCAGCTCCTGTAGCCACATCTACTGAAATCATCGAAGAACTCAACGCTCTACGTGCCTAGGTACTGACTCTTCAAACACAGATCGCAACATACGAAGAACCCCCCAGGCTAGATTCCCCACCAGAATTACCCACGGAGGAAGAAACTGTATCTATCCCAGTGGAGAAAACGTATGAAGAAGCCTATGAACCACAACCCATCCCAGGCGGATGCGTCACAGCTGAAGGCCAGACCACATTTGAACTTCCTACTCCCGTATGGATGAAGATTGTAGAAGAACTTGGCAAGACCCACTCAGCACGTGTGAAAGCACAGTTACACGCCATGGCCATGATAGAGGAACGAATTTTACAATCCCCTTATTTCGCTCACTTGGCTCCTCATCGGTATATATCTGGGCACGAGCTTCAATATAAGCCATATTTTATGCTAATGGCAGAATATCAACTAGCCATTGAAAAGGAAACAGGCAAGAAACCCTCCCATGCAACTCAGTTTGAGCCTGATGATTTGCCATCAGAAGCGCAGAGTGGAGAAATATTTCAACCTACTTGGCACCAGGACTTATTACAGCAATATCCAAAAATGATGAGCACATGGGTCAAGGCACCACTCCATTTAAAGTATAACCCATGTTGGGGACCAATGCACATCGCCAAAGGCCTTTGCAATCAAAGTACAGAACAACAAGTAGTGCCAGGACTGGCTCAATTATCCGTATTTCACTCCCCCCACCAGACCCCCCACTGTAGGATATATGATGGCAACTATTCTCCGCTGGCTCCCCCCCTTACGACGAATGGATGATGTTGTCGTGCATATGAATGTCAAAATATTTGACATGATGTAGATAGTATTCAAAGTCTTCCATCATGTAAAGGCACCACATGTTAACACCCCGGGATTCGAGCATGGCAATCACGATTTAGTGTATGATATGAGTACGACCCCATCACTCCGGTTGTGTTATGCCTGTAACTATCACATCAAATATTTACTAACATGCTATAAAATGACCTTCGAAGAAATGTTTACTACAGGTTTTTGGGAATGTCACTCAGAGGTGTTCATAAGCAAGCCTACACACCTACTCTAATTATTTGCCTGTGAACAACTGGTGTACTCCACGCATTATAGACTCCCGCCACCAAAGGAACCTCAACCCATAGATTGGGAAAAACTCGAAGCCGATCTTGCATGAGGTATCCGCATTTCAAAGCACATCCTCGCTCAGGACCTCCTCCAAAATTATATCCAACAGACCCCGCAACAAGGTTCTGTCGAGGACGATAGAAGCGAGAGGGAGGGGGGTGTTGGTAGTAGCCAGAGGCACAGACGAGGAGGAAGTATGTGAAGTCGGATCACAGCAAAGTAGTGGGGAGCCAGATGGATTATTTTTTCAAAAGAAATATGTTTTATAATACTTTTCAAACTCTCAACAGTGATTTTCATCACTCTTGTACCATATGTAACATAGAAAAAAATCCCTTGTGTAATTAGTAGCTCCATTTTGTGCAAGCCGAGGAGTCCTCGAGCTTGAGGAGCTTAGGAAGAATGAGCCTACCAATTTTGGATATTTTTAGACTTCGTTTAGACCTTGAAATAGTACCTAGAACCTATTTTTTAACTACGTCGGTCACTATATGTGAAACCGGTCAAAACTAGTCTTAAAACTATAAAAAGAGCTAGAGTTAGGTTAGCTTGTATGAGTAGAGAAGAGCTTAGAGCTATTTTGAGATTGTAATTGAGATCTTGAGAATAGAGTCTATTTTCCTACCTTCCATTGTGTCTTACTTGTCTCTTATATGTGTGTGTGTATGTGTGTGCGCATCTCGATGCTTCTCATCTTCACTCTCACTACATCTCACATTCACGATCTTCATATCACTCCTATCCATTCCGTGGATTGACGTTAAGGAGGTGAAGCTTCTTAACATGGTTCTTACCATTGTGCTAGAGCAACAGAGGCCCCATGAGTGACACAAGATCCCCCCTCCAACATAGGGGCCTGGTTACCAATCACCCCCTGGGTCGGGGCCAGGTTTCTTATCATGAGAGAGGGCACCACCGAAGCCATGACAGGTGATGCAAATGGCATTGAAGATGGTGATATTCTTCATGTTCATTGAAGGTGATGCAGATGGCATTCAAGATGGTGATATTCTTCATGTTCCTGTTCGTGCTATGATTCTTGTTGTACCTACTGCATAACAAATTTGTTGGGATGGCAAAGATGCTCATGCACATGCATTCATAGCCTTGTCTATCAAATATGCTATTATTCCTCATATTCGAGCTTGTAGAACAACGAAGGATGCTTGGGGTACACTTACCACTTTATACCAAGCAAGGAATGAGGCTCGTGTTTCTTACCTCCGAAAACAGTTCAAGAGTGAGCACATGAATGAAGGAGATTCCATGGATAATCTCTTGACAAAGATCAAAGATTTAAAGGAGCAGTTGGTTTCTATTGATGAAGTCTTGGTTGACAGTTCACTTGTGCAGATTGTTTTGAATGGTCTTCAAGATTCATATCAGAGTTTTGCTTCTACTCTTCGATTGATGATGAAAGGCAATCCAAATGCCTTAGCATTTGAGGAGTTAGTCTCTATTCTATTATAGGAAGATCAGTCTAGGCAGAACACGTCCATTATGCATGTTGCAGATCAAGCTTTCCTGGCTAGTTAGAAGGGCAAAGGTAAATGGAGCTCTTCTACTAGAAAGCAAAAATATGCTAATTCTACACAATGAAAGAAGGATGTCAGAGATGAGAAGAAAACAAAAAAAGCAAAAATTGTTTTGCAAATACTATAAAGGAAATGATTATGTCATAAAGAGTTATCCAAAACTAGCTGCTAAAGTGCCAAAAGAGGTTGGAATGGTTTCTTCATTTCACTCGAGCCTGTCCCTACAGGGAGTACTATCACATGCGCCAACAACTCCTCTTATAATACTACTGATGGTAGTTCTTTTACATTCTTTGATGCTTTATTTGTGTCAGGGATCAAGAAGAATCTGTTATCAATCTCAACTTTAGCCGAGATTGGCTTGGTTGTGAAATTTTTTTTATGATAGATGTACAGTTCATGATCTATCAAATGGCGACATCATTATTGCTTGTGTCGTTTTATGTCATGGGTTTTATAAGCTCATAGACTATGAAGAATATGTGAATGATTCAGCATGTGTAGTACATGATTCTCATGCTATGTCAGATGCAAAGCTTTGGCATGCACACTTTGGTCATCTAAATTTCGCTAGTTTGCTATGCCTATAGAAATCTGAAATGCTATCCTTTTCACCCAAACTTGAGGCACCTGGTAAACATGACTGTGAAGGCTATATTTTGGGAAAAATGCAACATTCTTTATTCCGAAAAGTTGGTTTAGTTCAAGCTACTCAAAAATTGAAGCTTGTTTATAGTGATGTCTATGGTCCTATGCACACACCCTCTTTTGGGAACTATCTTTACTTTGTGACTTTCATCCATGATTTTTCCATGCATGCATGGGTATATCCATTGGAAGCAAAGTTCAAAGTGTTTATGTGCTTCAAATAGTTTTTGGTTTTGGCTAAAAATATGTCAACATGTAAAATGGGAACCCTCCATTTTGATGGGGGAATATATGTCTTCTGATTTTAATGCATTTCTAGATGAACGTGGGATAAAACATCACTGCACAATTCCGTATACACCTCAACAAGATGGAGTTGTTGAAAGGAAGAAAAGATCACTCATGGAGATGGGGAGGTGTATGGTCAAGAGTTAAGCTTTACCACATAGTTTCTGGCTTGAGGTTGTTATGTATGCAATGTATGTACTTAACAAGTGTCCCACTAAAGCATTGCAGTCTATCACTCCATATGAGGCTTGGCATGATCGTAAGCCATCTATTGCTCCCCTCCATGATTTTGGTTGTCTGACATATGAAGGCACATAACATACATGCATAAGTATAAGTGATGCTCCACTAGGTAGCATAAGGCATACATCTCTTGCACCCTCAATGTCATATGCCGTACCATCAGGCATGTGCAGACGTCCATGACTCTCATGTGAGAATTGACAAAACCACTCGCGATGTGGTGTAACATGAAAAGTGGCTAATGCATCAAGCAACAAAGCCATATGTGTTCCATCCGATGAACAAGAGGAATCCTGAGATGAACCATAGGAGAAAGTGATATCACCATCACTGGCATAATCAACTGCCATAGACTCTCCTAAAATCACTACCTAACCTATATCACTTGCATGTCTCTAGCATCGTCATCACATCCGCCTAAAGTAATATCATCGAGTATGGACCTCACGACCACAGTGCCAACATAAAAGTCTTTGATATGATCTATGTCTCACATGAGTAAATGGACTAGCATACATGTCATGTAGACTTTGCCATAATGCACTACTCGTCCCCTCATACATAACAGACTCATATATAGAATCCACAAGCTGTAACTAGATAGTGGAGCTGGCCAATGCATCCATATCCATCCATATGTGGTTGTGCATGTCACAAGGCCTCTGTGCATCTCTATGCACATACATGTGTAACCCTACACGAACTAATGTCTACCACATCTGAGCTTTCCATCTCAAAAAGTCAATGCCATCAAACCGAGAAGACACCATGCTGGCAATCCAAGAGACTAGGAATGTAACAAGAGACTAGAAATAATACACTATCACCAGTAGGATCACACTTGCATATCCATATGCATAACTCACATCACAAATGTCTCCTTGGAGAAGAAACCATGTGAACCACCTGTCACATAACCATGCATGTAGCATTCACATAAATTCATAAGCATAGGCATGCTCACCAAGTCTCCAAACTGACCAAGAAGATGTGAAAGAATCTTGGAAAAAATTTGGCAGAGTATCCTCTGTAAACTGAGCAATCAAACAAGATAACTAATAACAAAAGGACAATGAGTAATATGTTACCACCTATCACTGATCCAACCAAAGATAATGGCAAATATATATGCCAAAAACTCATGGAAACACATGCCAATACAATGGCGATACACCTCCCACTCAAGAATGAAGCTTGAAAGATGGTTCAATCTGTCAAGATTAATCTATGACCAAGTCCAAGTGAATGGAGATAAGCAATGATCCAAAGCTATCGCTCAAGCTTCAAGATCCACTAGAGCTCTCTTCTAGCATAAAAGCTGTCAAAATTTTGGTAGCATCTCCTCTGTAAAATGGACTCTGAACCAATAAAACCATGTGGGAATCACCATCCACGTATGCCAAGAATCACACTAGAAAATAGATATCAATTCAATGATCATATGCTAATAGGATAGCCAATCAAGGTGACAAACAACTAAGGCTCCAATCTGGATCATGTACCTACAAAGAAAACAAAAGATACAAGTACCAATGAAGATCCAAAATCAACTCTCAGAAAATTATGTGAAACTGATAAGCCAAGCCATATCCAAGTGGCATAAATGAGATAGAGACCACAATGCCACTATACATCCACTGTCAATGCCATGATCAAACTCATGATGACATAAACCTCAAAAAAGAGTATACCACAATGTCATCTCACATGCCATAAACGTGACATGATCATGCTCTAATCTCATATGGAGGAGCTACCATAGTGGTCGTATATTGATAATGCACTCAAGCTCTAAAAGTAAGAGCTTGCACACCAAAAATTCTCTCTTGAAGAAGTTCCAAAGCAAATTGAACATCCAAAAGCAACTTGGGTTTTTATAATGAAAATATGTTGCTCTGTGTTTTGTTGTTTCAGAGTTGACAACCTCTGAACTTGAAGTTTTGCTCTTCAACAAACTTGAAGAATTATTTCTTAGCTATGTAAGGATATAAAGAACATCTCAATCTGAGGTGTATAGCTCAAGATATGCACAAAACAATCATGAGCTATCAATTTCACCTTCACCTGCAACACTATTGCTCTGTATTTTGCAATTTCAGTGACCTAGAACTCAGAATTCGGATCTATGCTCTCTAGAAAATTGTAGGCTCTTTTCCAAGTTATGGAGTGCAAGTTGAATCACTCAAATCCAACTTGTAAAACTCAAGTTATGATCCAAAAATTGACCTATTGTACAGGTGATTATAGATTCATCTTCTACATCAGTCTGTGTTTTTTGAATTTTTGGAACTCTAAAACTTCGAAGAAGGTTTTGAGTCCTTCTGTGAATATGTAGTTCTCTATTTCAACAACACACAAAACTTTAAAATGCACCAATATAAACCTTCTAGCTCGAGTTATGGCCAAAATATTGAACTGCTTTTGAGAGATGCCGACTTGCACTTTCACCTCTTGTGACCTAAGCTTCCATTAAAGCTTCTTACACACAAGCCTTCAACAAGCTCTGATATTAATGAAGGGCTTTGGTGTGAAAAATAAGAGGAGCAAGGAGGAGATGGAGGGAGAGAGAAGAGACGAGAGATGCGCACAGATGTGTGGGAGCCTCGAAACCCACATAATGATCTCCCTTGAGGCAATGCTCTATATATGATGTATATATATAAATATAGGGGTAATGTCACGTGATCCTTACATCTGCAACATATCCAACCATTACTTTCATGTACTAAGGAGACATCTATTAGCTCCAAAGATATCAATGATACTTTGTTGCCTCTTTTTATAGGTGAACAGTCTACTGCTTGTCCAAATGAGGCAATTCCTTATCCTTTATAGGTTTCATGTGATGATGTAGATCATTCCATCTTTGATGCAGATTTACATGATGCACTTATTGATGAGAGAGTTGATATTGAGGAGCCAAAAACTATGCCGAAATGGTTGGTGTAGACTTTTTGTGATAGCAAATTAGATGCTCCTCTCTCATATTGTACTCGTTTAGACTCTCATACTGCTTCTTCTGCATCAGATTTCGATGCTACGGTGGCTTCTAGTCTCTGTGATGAGAATGAGCCTGTTTCGTTTAATAAAGCATAAAATTCAAAAAATTGGATGGCTCCTATGCAATTGGAATATGATGTTGTTATGAAAAATAGTACCTGGTCTTTATGTGACTTGCCTCCTGGCAAGAAGGCCATTGGCACTAACTGGGTGTAGAATTTCAAGAAAAAGCCTGATGGAACAATTGATAGGTATAAGGCTATGCTTGTTGCAAAGGGTTATGCTCAAGAAAGAGGCATTGATTTTGATGAGACCTTTGCTCCTACATGTTGAATGACTACTGTTTGTAGCATCTATGCACTTGCAAGTCATCATGGTTGGACATCAGTTGGACATTAAAACTACATTTCTGAATGGTGACTTGCATGAAGAAGTGTATGTTTTTCAGCCCCATGGCTTTGTGGAGAAAGGGCATGAAAACCAAGTATGTAGGTTGAAAAAGGCATTATATGGTTTGAAGCAATCACCACTTGCTTGGTATGAAAAGATACATGCCTACCTGATTGCACATGGTTTTGAGAATAGTCCAATTGAGAGCAACTTATACATTAAGCGTGCAAATGATGTGCTTCTGATCATTGTTGCCTATGTTGATGACATGCTACTCACTAGTCCTATTGAGAAGCATATTGCTGATTATAAGGCTCATTTGCATGCCTAATTTGAGATGTCGTATTTGGGGCACTTGCATCATTAATTGGGCATTCAATTTATGCAAGTTGATGGTGGAATAACTTTGTGTCAAATAGAATATATTAACACATTATTGCAAGATTTTGGCCTTGAAGATGTTGATATATTTAGCTAGTGATGTGTATGAACACACTAGGACTGTTGGGGTACTTTTTTCCCTCTTTAGGAGGTTTTTTGCCCCCGGCTTGTATATATGCCTATTACCCTAATGGGCAACTTATCTTTTCCTTGGGATGGCAAAGATGCTCAAGCACACGCATTGATAGCCTTGTTTGTCAAATGTGCCATTATTCCTCACATTAGCTCTTGCAAAATAGCTAAGGATGCTTAGGATACACTTACCACTTTATACCAGGCAAGGAATTTGGCTTGTGTGGCTTAAATTTGAAAACAATTGGAGACTGAGCGCATGAATGAAGGAGATTCCATGGACAATATTCTAACAAATATCAAATATTTGAAGGAACAATTGATTCAGTGATTCCTATCTTGAAAAAAAGAGTATTGTCTATCAAGGAAACAAACACTACAAGATGGGACATAAAAAAGAGTTAGAAAATAAGTGTGCTATAGAATATATAAATATACAACTTCAAAATGCTCCCTTGTCTTGGTATCATACTAGGAAAAAATGTGCTCCTAGTTCTTGATAATAAAATCTCGATTTCCAAATTCCACCCAACCCAAAAATAAATAAAAGAAAATGTTTTTGGTCCTTAAAAAGGCAATTTTTTAAATATGAAGTTTTTTTCCTATAAAATTTGAACTTCAATTAACCTTCACATTCTGCTACACTCTGACACTCCTCCCCACTAGTCTAACATATAGCTTTTTGGCCTTCAATTGAGCACTAAGACTTTTTATTTTACGAGGTTGAGCACTAGCATGTGAACAAATTCCAATAAAAGTACATGTATGCAAACGGGTTCCATTCTAAAAGGGGTCTTCTCATTTTTAGAGATAATACCAAGAGCTTCTTGGAGCTTTGTGCATGCATGTGCATGTTTGCCTCTATCTTGTTATAAATACATGTGCTTCTATATGCTTCACATATGGCCTTCATACCATGAATCGGTTACTCCAAGATTGACATTTTGTGCACACCATGATGATACATCATATGTGTGTGCAGTTCTACATTGAGCACATGGTTGTAGTAGTATGTTCACAATCTACAGAATAGTCAATTGAAGCATCAAAATCTACATAATAGTCACCTCATTTCCCAATAGTGTTACAAGAGGTGATGCAAAGACAACTTTCAAATAGGGAGGAAGTTGGCCACATGGACAGAGTGAGAATTGAAACAAGGGGATAATTACTTAATTCTAGACCACCATAGTATAACACGGTGGAAAAAATGTACAAATTAGTAAATGGATTGAATTGAAGACTTAGTGAAAAAGATGGAAACAAATATTTAACTACACAAATCAAATGGGAGCTATTTCAAGTAAATTCAACAAGTTGTAACTAGATAATGGAGCTGGCCAATGCATCCATATCCATCCATATGTAGTTGTGCATGTCACGAGGCCTCTGTGCATCTCTATGCACATACATGTGTAACCCTACAAGAACTAATGTCTGCCACATTTGAGCTTTCCATCTAAAAAGTCAGTGCCATCAAACTGAGAAGACACCATGCTGGCAATCCAAGAGACTAGGAATGTAACAAGAGACTAGAAACAATACTCTATCACCAATAGGATCACACTTGCATATCCATATGCATAACTCACATCACAAATGTCTCATTGGAGAAGAAACCATGTGAACCACCTATCACATAACCATGCATCTAGCATGCACATAAATTCATAAGCATAGGCCTGCTCACCAAGTCTCCAAACTGACCAAGAAGATGTGAAAGAATCCTGGAAAAAAATTGTCAGAGTATCCTCTGTAAACTGAGCAATCAAACAACATAACTAATAACAAAAGAACAATGAGTAACCTGTTACCACCTATCACTGATCCAACCAAAGATAATGGCAAATATATATGCCAAAAACAGATGGCAACACATGCCAATACAATGGCGATACACCGCCCACTCAAGAATGAATCCTGAAATATGGTTCAATCCGTCAAGATTAATCTATGACCAAGTCCAAGTGAATGGAGATAAGCAATGATCCAAAGTTATCGCTCAAGCTTCAAGATCCACTAGAGCTCTCTTCTAGCATAAAAGCTGTCAAAATTTTGGCAACATCTCCTCTATAAAATGGACTCTGAACCAATTAAACCATGTGGGAAGCACCATCCACGTATGCCAAGAATCACACTAGCATATAGATATCAAATCAATGATTATATGCTAATAGGATAGCCAATCAAGGTGACAAACAACTGAGGCTCCAATCTGGATCATGTACCTACAAAGAAAACAAAAGATACAAGTACCAATGAAGATCCAAAATCAACTCACATAAAATTATGCAAAACTCACAAGCTAAGCTGTATCCAAGTGGCATAAATGAGATAGAGACCACAATGCCACTATACATCCACTAACAATGCCATGATCATACTCATGATGACATAAATCTCAAAAAAGAGTATACCACAATGTCATCTCACATGCCAAAAACGTGACAAGATCATGCTCTAATCTCATATGGAGGAGGTACCACAGTGATCGTACATTGATAATACCCTCAAGCTCTAAAAGTAAGAGCTTGCACACCAAAAGTTCTCTCTCGAAGAAGTTCCAAAGCAAATTGAACCTCCAAAAGCAACTAGGGTTTTTATAATGAAAATATGTTGCTCTGTGTTTTGCTGTTTTAGAGATGAAAACCTCTAAAGTTGAAGTTTTGCTCTTGACAAACTTGAAGAATTTTTCTTAGCTATGTAAGGATATAAAGAACATCTCAATCTTAGGTGTACAGCTCAAGATATGCACAAAACAATCATGAGCTATCAATGTCACCTTCACCTGCAACACTATTGCTCTATATTTTGCAATTTCGGTGACCTAGAACTCAGAATTTGCATCTATATTCTCCTACAAAACTGTAGGCTCTTTTCCAAGTTATGCAGTGCAAGTTGAATCACTCAAATCCAACTTGTAAAACTCAAGTTATGATCCGAAAATTGACCTGTTGTACATGTGATTTCTCCTACAAAACTGTAGGCTCTTTTCCAAGTTATGCAGTGCAAGTTGAATCACTCAAATCCAACTTGTAAAACTCAAGTTATGATCCGAAAATTGACCTGTTGTACATGTGATTATAGATTCATCTTCTACATCAGTCTGTGTTTTTTGAATTTTTGGAACTCTAAAACTTCGAACCAGGTTTTGAGTCATTCTGTGAAGTTGTAGTTCTCTATCTCAACTACACACAAAACTTTAATATGCACCAATCTAAACTTTCTAGCTCGATTTATGTCCAAAATACTGAACTATTATTGAGAGATGCCGACCTACACTTTCACCTCTTGTGACCTAAGCTTCCATTAAATCTTCTTACACACAAGCCTTCAACAAGCTCTGATATCAATGAAGGGCTTTGGTGTGCAAAATAAGAGGAGCAAGGAGGAGATGGAGGGAGAGGGAAGAGATGAGAGATGCGCACAGATGTGTGGGAGCCTTGAAACCCACATAATGATCTCTCTTGAGGCAATGCTCTATATATGATGTATATATATAAATATAGGGGTAATGTCACATGATCCTTACATCTGCAACATATCCAACCATTACTTTCATGTACTAAGGAGACATTTGTTAGCTCCAAAGATATGAATGATACTTTGCTGCCTCTTTTTATAGGTGAACAGTCTACTGCTGGTCCAAATGAGGCAATTCCTTAGTCTTTATAGGTTTCATGTGATGATGTAGATCATTCCATCTCTGATGCAGATTTACATGATGCACTTGTTGATGAGAGATTTGATATTGTGGAGGTAAAAACTATGCTCCAAAATGGTTGGTGCAGACTTTGCGTGATAGCGAATTAGATGCTCCTCTATCATATTGTACTCGTTTAGGCTCTCATAGTGCTTCTTCTGCATCAGATTTCTATGCTATGGTGGCTTCTAGTCTCTGTGATGAGAATGAGCTTGTTTCGTTTAATAAAGCACAAATATCAAAAAATTGGATGGTTGCTATGCAATTGGAATATGATGTTATTATGAAAAATGGTACCTCGTCTTTATGTGACTTGCCTCTTGGCAAGAAGGCCATTGGCACTAACTGGGTGTAGAAGCTGAAGAAAAAGCCTGATGGAACAATTGATAGGTATAAAGCTATGCTTGTTGCAAAGGGTTATGCTCAAGAAAGAGGCATTGATTTCGATGAGACCTTTGCTCCTACATGCTGAATGACTACTGTTTGTAGCATCTATGCACTTGCAAGTCTTCATGGTTGGACATCAGTTGGACATTAAAACTACATTTCTGAATGGTGACTTGAATGAAGAAGTGTATGTTTTTCAGCCCCATGGCTTTGTGCAGAAAGGGCATGAAAACCAAGTATGTAGGTTGAAAAAGGCATTATATGGTTTGAAGCAATCACCACTTGCTTGGTATGAAAAGATACACGCCTACCTGATTGCACATGGTTTTGAGAATAGTCCAATTGAGAGCACCTTATACATTAAGCGTGCAAATGATGTGCTTCTGATCATTGTTGTCTATGTTGATGACATGCTACTTACTAGTCCTATTGAGAAGCATATTGCTGATTTTAAGGCTCATTTGCATGCCTCATTTGAGATGTCATATTTGGGGCACTTGCATCATTAATTGGGCATTCAATTTATGCAAGTTGATGGCGGAATAGCTTTGTGTCAAACAAAATATATTGACACATGATTGCAACATTTTGGCCTTGAAGATGTTGATATATTTAGCTAGTGATGTGTATGAACACACTAGGACTGCTGGGGTACTTTTTTCCCTCTTTAGGAGGTTTTTTGCCCCCCGGCTTGTATATATGCCTATTACCTTAATGGGCAACTTATCTTTTCCTTGGGATGGCAAAGATGCTCAAGCACACGCATTGATAGCCTTGTCTGTCAAATGTGCCATTATTCCTCACATTAGCTATTGCAAAATAGCTAAGGATGCTTAGGATAGACTTACCACTTTATACCAGGCAAGGAATTTGGCTCATGTGGCTTAAATTTGAAAACAATTGGAGATTGAGCCCATGAATGAAGGAGATTCCATGGACAATATTCTAACAAATATCAAAGATTTGAAAGAACAATTGATTTCAAAGACAACAATTGATTCAGTGATTCCTATCTTGAAAAAAAGAGTATTGTCTATCAAGGAAACAAACACTACATGATGGGACATAAAAAAGAGTTAGAAAATAAGTCTGCTATAGGATATATAAATATACAACTTCAAAATGCTCCCTTGTCTTGGTATCATCCTAGGAAAAAATGTGCTCCTAGTTCTTGATAATAAAATCTCGATTTTCAAATTCCACCCAACCCAAAAATAAATAAAAGAAAATTTGTTTGGTCCTTAAAAAGGCAATTTTTTAAATATGAAGTTTTTTTCTATAAAATTTGAACTTCAATTAACCTTCACATTCTGCTACACTCTGGACACTCCTCCCCACTAGTCTAACATACAACTTTTTGGCCTTCAATTGAGCACTAAGAATTTTTATCTAACGAGGTTGAACACTAGCATGCGAACAAATTCCAATAAATGTATATGTATGCAAACGGGTTCCATTCTAAAAGGGGTCTTCCCATTTTTAGAGATAATACCAAGAGCTTCTTGGAGCTTTGTGCATGCATGTGCATGTTTGCATCTATCTTTTTGTAAATACATGTGCTTCTATATGCTTCACATATGGCCTTCATACCATGAATCGGTTACTCCAAGATTGACATTTTGTGCACACCATGATGATACATCACATGTGTGTGTGGTTCTACATTGAGCACATGGTTGTAGTATTATGTTCGCAATCTACAGGATAGTCAATTGAAGCATCAAAATCTACATAATAGTCACCTCATTTCCCAATAGTGTTACAAAAGGTGATGCAAAGACAACTTTCAAATAGGGAGGAAGTTGGCCACATGGACAGAGTGAGAATTGAAACAAGGGGATAATTACTTAATTCTAGACCACCATAGTATAACACGGTGGATAAATGTACAAATTAGTAAATGGATTGAATTGAAGACTGAGTGAAAAAGAGAGAAACAAATCTTTAGCTACACAAATCAAACGGGAGCTATTTTAAGTAAATTCAACATGATTCTTGGAAATAATAGGCAAGATTCACAAACGTTAATAAAACCTAACAAGGAAAGAAAGGATATTACACCTCAATAATGAGAGTTGCCGTTCTTTGGGTGTACCAAACTATGTACAAGGTTACTACATGATATACTCCCTTTAAATTAGCCTATGGGATTGAAGCCATTTCTGCCATGGATGTGGTTGCTCCTAGTTTGCATATCACCATTGAACATAAATTGTTACCAATCGAGTCACTATATGATCGAATCGATGATTTGCGGGTACTCAATGAACAGTGATCTAAAAGTTTTTTGCTCATGCAAGAAGTGGAGTTGAGACAAGCTTGGATGCATGATCATTTTTTGCAAATTCCAATTTTTTAAGTGGGCAAACTCACACTGTTCTACAACTCCAAGTTTGATCATGCTACAGAAAAATTCAAAGTCTGATGGTTTGTTCCATACCAGATTTTTGCACAAGTTGGTCAAGCAACTTTCAGGCTATACACACTTACTGGAGTCCAGGTTAAAAATCCAATCAATGGGTGAAAACTTCACCCTTTTTAATCACCTTCCATGTGCACAATCTTTTGTTCTCCACCCCTGTCTACATGGTTTGCATGATCGTTATGGCATAATCTTCCTCAACTTGCATTCCTCATTATGCTTGTCCCGTTCTTCCATCATGATGACATGCCACCCTGCTTGTTTAAAATCTCTTTGTTTTGTGATCAACGGCTATTGTTTTCTGAGTGTATACTTGTGCTAGTTTGCATTGTTTTTTGAGCTTTCTGTGTGTACTCGCTGCTATGGATGTGCTAGTTCCATTTGAGCCCCTCTCCATAGTAGTCTCTGATGAGATGAATGCCTTCCTCACCTTGCACTGCTTAGGTAGATTCTGCCTCCTATAGTGGGAAGTTGTTGTGGCGAACCCCACTACAGAAAGTCTTGTTCATGCCATACATGTAGAACCTCCATCTTCCACCTCTTGGATGGTATTACTCAATGAACATGAGCTCTGCACAACTCTGACTGAAGTGGGTTAGAGATTCTTCTTGCCCATTGATGGTTCGGCTTCCATTCCATCCATCTCCCAAGCAACCATGGAAGAATTGTTCCCTAGGAAGAGCTCTAATGAGTATGTCATTAGCTTCTGACCCAAGCCAGAGCACTCAATCCTGCATTTCCTTGTCATCACATTGAGTCTTCAACATAGGCCATGTGGCATCCCCTGATAGTTTTACTCTATCATAGCCCATGCCGCCCAAGGACTGATCAATTGTTCAGTTATCCTATTTAACCGCATTCATAGGGAATGGGAGCACATAGTTAGGCAGTTAGATAACTTCCACCACCCCAAAACGTGACTTCCATGTATCCTATCCATTTTGTACCCAGGCATTTTTCCTATCCCTTCTCGTGTTTTGTTGATCCCATGCCGCTTTGTGTAGTCCACATCCCCCATAGAAGAAGAAGATGATGAAAGTGTGAACCTCATTTTGCACCATCCATGCCAATCTCGTGTGGTTGTTACCTCCTCTTCATCTAGCATCAAACAAGTTGATCATACCTAGATGGTTGACCCTCCCTTGCCTCGACCCTCTTCTCCGATGAGGCAAGAAGCCTCTTCTTCCTCTTCGATCCCACCTCCCTCCCCATCGCCCATTCCTCTGATGGATGAACACATGAAAGATGCCACCTCTCCTTCTCCATCACCCTCTCTGATTAAGGAAGCTTCTTTGAATGCTACTCATATTGTCTCTCCTTCACCTATTCATTCATCGAAGCCTACAAATACCACTACAACACCCTCTCCCACCTGTGCCTTAGCTAGTCCTTCTCCTCCTTCGTCCCCTTCCTATTCCCCACCCACCACCACCACTCATTCACTGACAATTGTAAGTAGTGTTTGCAAGCTGGTGATACACTATCTCAAGGACACCCAATGGACATGGGATAACTATAGTGGGATAATTATGGGCCTTGGTCAACCAGAGACTATAAGTGGGAATTAAAAGGTGTATCTAAACCCGTCCATCATATGGAAGTAACTAGCCATCCAATTCAGGAACCACTATAATCATCATTTAGGCCCTTCCAAGTGCAAGAGAGGACTTAGGAAAGCTTAAATCAAAGAACCATGGAAATATAATTTAGACTAGCATAAAAAATAGTCAAACACAATAAAAGTGAACCTTTCTCAATTCATTTGGGGGAAAGGGTTAAGAAAAATCATAGATACATGTCTTATATATATAAAACATCACTGCACAAGGAAGAATATCTATTGAGCTAAAAACTAGGAAATCAACGTCTAAAAACATTGGTCAATAGACAAAAAGAGAAGTTCCATTAAGGAAGTGAAGGAGCTATTAAAGGGGAACTACTTCTAAAGAGGGGATGATAACAAAGCTCTCTAAGAGTGTGAATAAGAAAGTTCAAATCCAATAACAAAAACACAAAAGGGGACATTGTTGTGGGGACTTTCAAATCATCTATCATGTTTGGTTGTAGGAACACAAAGACAACTAAAAGAACAATAAAGGGGCAAGGGGACACATGATATATAGGATCAAGATTTATGATTAATTTTGCATCTGAAGGTATTGTTCTTAATCCCTTCTAATTATTTTTGAGTGAGGACACAAAAAGACAAAAAAAACTCTTGGTACATTCTTTTTTATAGAGCAAGGAAAGATGATATAGATCACTACATTGTATTGAATTTTGATTGGACCATATGTTGAGTGTGTGTGTTTGCATCATATTCCACTTTGGAAGGTTGATCGGCTCCAAAATATCAACTCAAAGTAGTGTGTCAAAAGTATGAAGCATAGTAGGGTCCATCAACAATGTTTACGACACTTCTAGAAAATCAAAAAGTGATAATGAAATTATGGGTACATTGAATTCTTAAAACATGCACAATCTTGGCCAAGTTGTTCGTATTGATTGAATGGTCAAAGAGGAGGGAGAGTACAAAATTAGGCTCACTTTCATGCACACAAACACATTAGGAGTTGTCATTTATTGAGATGAATATGGGAAATCTCTTATTGGGCTAGCGAGCTTAGGGATCTAAATCTTCCATGTACTCTAGTAGTTGGACCTAAAGGAGTGTTGGGGAATTCTTTTGCAGAAATGGAATTGAGTGTTTGTAGGAGAAGAAGGAAGAGAAGAAGTGGAACACAGACACCGAAAGCTTCTGTATATTGATTACCAATAGGAAAAATACAATAATGATGTCCAAACAAGACCAAGTGATCTCTGTGCGGAGTGCTTAATCCTAGTGAATGCACACACACACACACACACATAAAGTTACAAGATAGCCAAAGCTCTTTATGTCATCAACCTTCTCTGCACTAGACCTCCACCTTCTCCAGGAGCTTGCTCTTGTGCACACCTTGCACTCAAGCTTCCAATAGGGTAGGAGGGAGAGGAACACTTTCTGTCGACACGCACACCTCTTCAATGGTCCTTGTGCCACCTTGGTTGCTTTGCTTACTGGTTCTTTGAACACCTTATCTACACACATTGGATCACCCTTCTTGCACACTTTGTCTCACACTTGCTTCTCTACATCATGCACTGGTTGAATGTCTCTTGCTCTTCTCACCTAGTGTAGACTATGCTCTCACTTGCTAGTCTAACCCCAAGAATAATGCATGCTCTTGCTTGTGTGCCAATTCCCTTACATACACTCCTAACTAATAGTAGATCTTGGTGCTCACTTTGATGTCCCAAGAATGTCTCAAAATGTGTATAGCCAATGACTCATTTTGTCATGTAGTGACTTTAGGACTAAAATAAAATTTTAAATGGGGGGCCATACTTTCACTTTTGCGTATCGCTTCTTCTTCAATTTCCTTCATTTTTTTCCTTCAATTCTCCAAGATTTGTACATAAGGGAGGGTTCACCTGAACCTTCCAAACACTTTAAAATCCTTGAAAGCCTTAGGGAAATACCATCTACAACCTGTATCCAACTTTCCGCAAACCATAACCATTGTGAATAAATTGATTGTGCACTACCTGTGCACCTTGACCAACTTGAATTTGACCACTTTGACTTTGACCATATTGACTTTGATCATTTTGACTTTGACCAATTTTTAATTTGACCAAGTTGACTTTGACCAAGTTGAATTTGACCAATATGACTTTGATGGGCTCAACAATTTCCCACCACCTAATGGGCTCTCTATCCCAGAGAGCTAATAGCCAAACCATGAGCAGAGATGTCACTGTGATCCTTGTTGTGCAAAATCTTCAAAATGACAATTGAGCAGCTACCAAGTCCCACCAGGAGCAGTAAAGAACAAATACCAGGGAAGAACCAAATGGAAAATTGTGCATTTCTTTCCCTTGATGACCTTCTAATTTCTACACTTCTTGAAGTCCCTCCTTCATTTGGTTCTAGATCAAACCTTGGCCTATCTTCATCATTATCCTGCATTTCATTTCTGTAAACACCATCATCATTATCTTCTTCGTATACCTTCAGCTTTGACTTTCCTTTCCTTTTGATTTCTTCAAGATATGTGCATACATTTTTTGGTCCTGTAAACCATGTTCTTTGCTCATCGAATGTGACATCTTTTGAAACAAGAAATTGTTTTGTGGATGGACTCCACAACCTGTATCCCATCTATCTATCATCATACCCAACGAACACATACTTTTCTACTTTAGGTTCTAGCTTATGTCTCAATTGCGATGGAACATAAGCATATGCCAAACATCCAAATATTTTGCAATGATCAAGAGTAGGTTTCTTATCCCACCATGCTTCATAAGGAGTCATTCCCTCCAAAATTTTGCAAGGCAACCTATTCACAAGATAAGTTGCAGTATTAATTGCTTCTGCCCACATGTAATTAGGAGACTTCTTCTCCTTCATCATTGATCTTGCAAACTCTACAAGAGTTCTATTTCTTCTTTTTGCAACTCCATTTTGTTGTGGGGAGTACCTGCAAGTTAGTTCTCTTTTTATACCTGCATTCCACATATAATCATCAACTTCATTAGAAAAAGATTCTCCCCCTCCATCTGATCTCAATCTCTTAAGCTTTTGTCATGTAATTCTTTCTGCATAAGCATGGTAGTGTTTAAATGTCTCAAACACTTCATATTTATCCTTGATTACATATAGATTAATCCACCTGGTTGCATCATCAACAAACAACACATAATACCTTGATCCATTTATGCTATAGTCCTTTGAAGGACCCCACACATTTGTATGAACCAATTCAAGCATATTTGAATACCTGTATCCTTGCCTGTTGTATGATTTCTTGTGAGCTTTACCTAGTTGACAAGCGTCACATTTGTATATCATATGTTGACCTTCAATATTTGGTAGACTAAGCATTGCACCATTCTTTGTCATCTCTTTTATCCCTCTTTCATTAAAATGTCCTAACCTCTTATGCCATATGTCCAATTTAGACATCTTTTGACTTCCATAAGTGAATAATGCATGTCCCACATTACCTTGGACTTTGAGAGTGAATAACCTTCCTTCCTTTTTCCTTGTAACAATGCTTTTATATCCTTGACTTGGATCTTCAACATAAACACCATCATCTGACTTCATATCCCTTCTCAACAATTTTCCCTACACTTATTAGATTTTTAGGAGTTGTTGGAACATAAAGTACCTAGCTTAGAAGTGTGCTTCCACTCTTTGTCTTCACTGATCCAATGCTTTCAACTTTGTGTTTGGTGTTATCTCCTGTTTGAACTGTATGTCCATTCACTCTAGCTTCCATATCAGACATTAAGGAAATATTGCCCACTCAGATGATTGCTAGATCCTGATTCAATATAAAACACCATTTGATCTTCATTAATTGCTTCATGTGTTGCATTCAAGATGAGAGTCAAGTCTTCCTTTTGATCAGAAGCATAATTGTAATAAGTGTTGTTGTAGGACTGAGTTTGGAAACTCCTTCCACCTCCTCTAGCAAATGAAGTCCTACCACCTCTTCCTCTGAAATTGCCTCTTTGATTTCTAGCTCCTCTTCCTCTAGGACTGAAATTGTGATTATAACTTCCACCATTCTAATTATTATAACAGCA
Organism: Ceratopteris richardii; assembly: GCA_020310875.1. NCBI lineage: Eukaryota > Viridiplantae > Streptophyta > Polypodiopsida > Polypodiales > Pteridaceae > Ceratopteris > Ceratopteris richardii. Next base: position 33,039,865 of record CM035406.1, read on the forward strand.
ATCATTTGCCAAATGATTTGTTATTCCACAAATCCAACAAGCTTTAGAATTTTCTTTATTCTTACCTCCTCTACTTTTACCTTTGAAATTCATTTTTCTTTTTGTGAAGTTCACTTGACTTGAAGATCCTTCTTCATCATTTGATTGCTTGCCTTTAGCATTCTTCTTCTTGTCTTTTGAATACATTGCTTGACTTGAGCTTCTGTCATTCTCTCCTTTAATGTCCTGCTCAAATTTTAGCATATGTCCTAGCAATTGATTAAGATCGGGAGTGAAATGATCTAATGATAGTTTTGTAGAAACTATAAAAGGCTTCCACTTTTCATCCCCTTTTAGACATGTGAGTATTTGCCTTAACAACTTGTCTTCTTTAATATCTTCATCTATTGCTCCCAAACTATCTGCAATGTCCCTCATCCTTGTAAGATAATCAAAGATTGACTCAGAACCTTTCTTCTTGAAAGTTGTAAACTCAGCCCATAGTGAAGCCTTCCTCAATTTGGTTGTGTTTTGAAAGTGTTCTTCTAAGGCATTCCATACATCTGCTGCACTTTCTAATCCTCTAATGTGTGATAGAAGATAATCGTTTACAGCCATGTAAATGATGCTTCTAGCTTGAGCATGTTTCTTCATCTATTTCTTCAAATCTGCAAGTTCTTCTCTTGTTGGAATGCTTGGATCCTTAAACTCTGGCTTTACTTCTTCTCCTGTAATGAATGTAATCAAATCTTTGCTCATGAGGTGTGCCTCCATCCTCATAGACCATGTTGGATAGTTCTCTCTATCTAGCTTGTCAATCTGCAGGCTTTCTCCCATCTCTTGACTTTTGTATCTGCAATTACTAAGATTTATGAAGATACAATGTACCTTTGATATGGAGCTTTAATCTTTCCTGATCCTTTGAACTTGAGCTTTGTACTTCTTTAGGTTTTTCTTCAAGACTTTAGCCTTTGCACCTTCAATTCACAAGATCTTTGATGTCTGCAACAATCGGGGTTCTCCTTGCTTCTTCTTCACCTTGATTTGACCTCTCTACTCTGATACCACTGCTAGAGACCCTAAATTCTCCAAATGTCTGATCTATCTTGATTTAAGAACTCCTCTATATCAAGAATAAACCAAAATTTACACAAACTTTACAATAACTTTCAAGTTCGTTAAGAAATACTGCTCTGTGTGAAATTTTCTTTAGCTTTAGCAAGTCTGCTTCAGAAATAGACTTCAATCTCTACACATGACTTTGATTTTAATCATTCAAATGAAGCACACACATTAGTACTTCCTTTTTGCAATCATAATGATCATTATTTCTTCAAAAGAACCATTAGATCTTTAATTCAATCACTTAGATCGACTATATATCAGAAACTGCTTTCCAGAAATGGTGACTTTAATATGGTCAACTTCATAAGCTGATTTCTCTCACAGTATAACTCGTCTTACTAAAACTTTTAGCCAAAGCTTCCTTATCTTCTAACTTAAAATTTGAATGCTCAAACATAAAAAACTTTGCACTGAGCACTGAGATCCAAGCAAATCTTTGAGCAGCAAAATGCGCGATTCTGAGAACTTCACTTGCAGACTTGTACATATGAATGTTCCTACTTATCATACACACAACCTGAAGACAATTAGATAATCCAACTTTGTTCATAGCTTTATTATCTTCTAAATTAGATGTGTACAAAAGATTTCCTGATCCACACGATCAGGCTGAGAGAAAACTAGTCGCTAATCTCACGAGAAAACTCTTTGCACATCTATCACTAAAGAACTTGAATTCTATTGACTCTATTCTCATCTCTACTTTATTTCTTATGTATGTCACAACTATACACGATTGTATATATACATATGAGTATGAACTTGTCATTACACCAAAGTATTTTTGAAGTATTTTCCAAAACTAATGTACATAAGTATGTAGAACATCTCTTCCTGAATATTCACTTGAATCCATGCTTTAAGCTTAACTCTTTTCTTCATTTCTTCAATCCTAATCTTTATGTAATCATCAATTGGTAATTGTCTTCCTTGAACAATAATTTAGAGGCTTAATCCAAGGTATGTAGAGGTGGTGAGAACATAGATTGACGAGATGGAAGTTGTAGAAATCATCATCCCCGTCAAACATTCAAACTTGTTTTTGTCCATGGTGATCATGCCAAAGAAGCAATCGAACAAGACTAGAGCATGCATAGATTTTCAAGCACTTAACAAATTCATGATCCTTGATGAATTCCCTACTCTGTTCTCAAAACAAGTAGTGGAGCATGTCTTCAGGCATGCTTATACAACTTCATGGATGGGTATAGTGGGTACAATTAGATTTCCATCCACCACAAGGATCGGTCAAAGAAAACTTTTGTAACTCCTTGGGGGACCTACATCTATAAAAAAATGGCATTTGGACTTTGGAATGTTGTGGCAACCTTCAATAGCACCATGTCACTCATTTTTAATAATCTACTATTGGGATCCCTTCGAACCTTTATGGATGATTTCTCCATATTTTTAGGAATCGGTAAGGCAAGTCCATTCAAGCTTTGGCCCCCAAGGTTGAAGAAACTTGAAGTTTAGGCAAAGGGTTATGGGTGACTATTGGTGTTTAGGCATCTTTTGGTGTTTTGGTGATTTTAGTGGCCATATGATTCCACAATCTTTTGGTGTTCTCTACTGTTTAGATGTTCTCGTGTTTCAATGGTTTAGAGACTCAATGTTCCCGGGAAGTACATCCTTCCATTTATGCCCTCTCTTTTTTAGGGGAAACTTGGTGGTCCCCCACAATCCCACTGCGTCTCAAAGAATCCATCATCTTAACTATACTCCATCCTTCCCATCATCAATGATTTTTTTACCGCTTTCCATGCCTTCTTAGGAGGACTCGCCAATCCTAATAGATATTCCCTAACTATATCACCCATGCGTAATTCCAGTTCCTTGTAGCAACACCTTGAATAATGGTGGTATAGCATGGAGGTAAAAACGGATAGAGTCTTGAAGGTGCTCGACAGACTAGGATCTTCACCTCCTTATAAGAAGATAGAAGGGCAAGTGCAAGAGGGAAATCAAGAGATAGCGATATACAAGTGCAGATTGATTCACATACACATGCACACATGTAGGGCTATATATATATATATATATATATATATATATATATATATATATATATATATATATATATATATATATATAGAGAGAGAGAGAGAGAGAGAGAGAAATAGAGGTGCAGTTGTGATATACATGTGCATAGAGATCACAAAGACAATTTAAGGAGAATGGAGAGTGAGGTGCACGTCAAGATTGTAGAGTGAGAAGCATAGGTAAATATCGAGATAAGCAGATTCATAGATATTGGGAAGTGTGACCATAGAAGGTGAAAATTGTGGAGGAGGTCCAACATCTAGGGTTTTAAATCGATTGATCTACAAGTAGGAAAGTAGAGTATTTTTAGAGAAGCCGTTGAGGTTTTGGTAACCGATGAAGAGAAGGTGGAGTTGTGGAGGGATTAACAAAAGTGGTTGTTGAAGGTGCCACTAAGAGCTATGAGATTATTTTTTATCAACCACACAGGCATGTTGTTCTCCATTCTTTTCAAGAGCTCTTACTCAAAGCCCTTCCCCCTGCAACCATTGTATTCATTCCATCTGTAAGGTTTCTTCGAAAATTCTCATGAAGGCAAAATAGTGGGTTCCCGGTGAGTTGGTGCTAGCACTATTTTGTGCTACGTCTATTGTAACTTGGTTCCATTTTAATATACCTTCAACAGCCTCTTCTCTCTCCTATTTAAGTTCTATGTCACATCTGTGCCAACTTCATTTTTTTACGTCTTGATTCGATTCTATGCCAACTTCTCTTTATTGTCTATGAACAAAGTAGCGACACATAGAATCACTATGTTTTCTGCACCACTAAGTTACAAGTCCTCTGAACTCCTATAACAATCCTCACTACCCCTAATAACTGAGCATGGAAGAACGTGACATATAGTGTTCAATAGGAATTGGGAGAAATCCTTATAGAGTAAGAGAGGCATATGCAGTTACTACAACTACAAGAAAAAATATTACATGAAACTTATACAACAGAGGTAATTCAAAAAAGATGAGAAGCATGGATGTCAAGGAATATAAAAAAAAATTCAAGAAAATTATTGGGTTTTTCTGCATAACTCCAATTTGGGGAAAAGACTCTCACATTCAAACATTTACTCACTAATCAGCCCAAGGCTTTGGATGTCTTGACTTTTCATTGTAGTGATTGCTCCTCCATCAAGCTCATTGAAGGGAGGCTTTGACACTTGCCATTTCTTCCATTTCTCTTCTTATACCTCATGCCAAAACTTACCCCACAAAGACTCAACAATATCTAGGATAATAAGGTCAAAGTTTTCTTCTAGATTTGGAAACGTGGTCTCATGCTTAGACTCTTCTTCATACTTAGTCTCATGCTTCATATCTTTATTTGGAACCTCAGAATGATTCGGTTCCACTAGGATATACACCTTTGGAGTAGTTCCTATTTCCTCTAAATCTTGATGTGGAAACAATCCTACTGCTTTTGGAGAGTGTATGGATACTTTTCTTTGTACTAACTCTCCCTAAGGGTGACATAGGAGTACACAACTTAGGATAGTTGACGTTCTAAATAACTAGATTTATCTTTTTTTTTTTTAAAGGAAGTTCGGCAATAGCCTACTCTCCCGGACTTGAATTAAATAAAGAAACAAAGTTACAATAGAAGGGGACTAGTGCCCTCGGGACCCCCCATATCCCACAAAGCAGGGGAAGCTTGAGAGAGTTCTAGGTTGCATTACATAGAAGGTTAATCACCCTCTCATCGCCCTCGTGGGGGGCCCACTTGGGTTTGAGCTTGTTGTTGATCAAAGTGAGGACTTGATGGTGTCTGAAGGGGGGGGATTTCTTACTGTTAACAATCCTTTTGCCAAGGAGGAATAGTGTTTTCTCAATCGACCACTCCCTGGGGGTATCTCCGAAGTTGAGAGCACACCTCTCCCGCCAGATCTTTACTAGCTATACTTATGTCGCATTTGATGGTGGACCACACACCATTGGTTGAAAGGGTAGATATGAACGTGAGGATAGTTCTTGTGATTCTCAATTGATGGTCATGCTTGATAAGCATTGAGGAGCATTTGTAGGCCTTCAAGCATTGGATTTCCCATTCCAAACCTGATCCTTGTAGCTCATGGTGTAGGTTTGCCGTTCTTGTTGGAGTCTTTCTTTTTGTCTTTCCTCGGTTCTAAGTTTAAGTTGGAGTTGAGAGTTTCTTAATGATAAGGACGTTGTCATCTTATCAATTCGTTGTTTTGAGCGAATTTACTTTTTTAGCTATTTTCTCCTTCCATGTAGGCTTTTTCTTTCTTTTCTTTTTAAGAACTTGATCATTAGCTTTCGTCTTCCACTTATCATTTCTTTGTGTCATATTATAGATGCATACTCTCTTGAGTGAGGTGGCATAGATGCCACATGGCATCACTAGGGGCATTATGCCCATTTGGTAGAAGAATCATTACAGCAACTCGGGCGTGGTTGGGAGGAGAACAACACGTAAACTCTGTGTGTGGGCGACAAGAGTTCTTGATATGGCAGTTCGCAAGGAGCCATGGCAAAAGAGGAAGCTTAACACTGGTATCAGAGCGCACGATCAAGCTACGTGAAGACGTTACATGACATGGGTTTTGAACCCACACCATCTCCATGGCACCAATTGAACTATCCACGTTGCCCATTTGACTTCATGAAATATATTTCTGCAGAGTAATTTGTATCTTGGTTACACACGCCCAAGAGAGAGATGATTTTGACTCTCCCCTTTCATCTATAGGGAGAGGGTTTGATTCTCTTCTTTGCCTTTTGATTTTGGAGCTACACAAAGTTTAAAGGATAGGAGTTAAAGAATAAATTCAAATGGGGACCGAGAATAGACAGGAGAGATGTAGATGGGATAATGGATGACCAGCCGCATCTGAAAGTCCATGAACGAAGAGCATCCTTTCCATGACTTGTCCGATGCCTTGGTTCCAAATTGAAAGAGCATGGAGCTTCATGTTAATCACAGGTATTATTATTTCAATTTTGAAAGGGTCTGCATTTGCAAGAAGCTATGAAGGCTTCGGGGGCCAGGATCTTGGAGGGAAATCACATGTATGGAGAGTATGGCATATAAACTCTCATCTTCAGTCAAGAATTCCCTCAAATCACAAGAAAGCATAAGCTTTAGGTGCCTTCAAAATAGCTTGCTTTCAGGACTTTCACATAAATTCAAGAACTATTTTAGACTAGTAGCCATTTTTTATGAAGCGGGTTTTTTCTTAATTTGGTAGGAAAAATCATGCACACACATAGTCTAGTGTATGGAATTTCATATACAATCGAGAAATTTAAAGATTAGCTCAGTATGATGGGAGTTTGAAGCTCCACAAGACCCCCTTCCATCATAGTTTGAGAAAAAAATTCAGCACCTCAATTTGAGAAATTCCCATTTTGGAAGAGAGAAAAATAGGTGTATTAGCTATGGATGGATGGGAAAAAGTATACGTACTGAGAGTATGGTGCATGGACTTCATAATGGAATCATAGAATTCATTAAAAGGATAAGTTAAGGAGGAATTTTACTTCCTCAAAGACCCCCTTCCCCCACTTTATGAAAAAATTTCAGATGTAAATCTTTGTCGAACTCCTCTTTTGGGAGTAAGAAAAAAGACTATTTAAGAGATTTCCCATGGATTAATGCATACACACATGAAGTATGGTGTATGAATTACCCTGGAGAAGAGAAAATCCAAGAAAAATCCACATAAGGAGTGGATTAGAAGCTTGCTAAGAGCTCCCATTTAAGTTTTGCATAAATGTAAAAATCTTGATTTAGGCCTCTTTTGGGGAGCGAATTAGGATGCACGAAGGGAGGATTTAGAATGGAGAAAATAGGCCCAAGCATCTTCATATATCACTCTCTGAGGTTATGGAGAGAATTTTAGGATTATCTTGATGGAAGAATGCTTTTGGGCACCCCAAAAATCACATTTTCACACTTTTTCCATCCCCTCCAACAGTCCACTAGTTTAGCATGTCCCGCTTGGAATGGCCATATCTTGGACTAGAAAACTCTAAATTGGACGTGCTATGGATCGTTTCGAAGAGCACTAGGTCTACTTTCATTTTATGATTTCTTTTTTGGAAAATAAGTATTTTGCCAGGTCTGAACAGGTCTACAAAGTCTGAACAATTTTTGGCAACTACCTTCCTGGAGCCATATCTTAAAGATCAAGAAGGCGATTTGAAGTATTTCACTTCGAGATCTTTGCGCGTGCTATATATTTCAGTTTATGATCATTTGCAAGTCCTAAAGTGGTGTTTGCAGGTCTAAAAGAAGATTACAAATGCATTTTTTGACCAAATTTGCATTATTTTAGTAATCACCTGACCATGCTTTATGTTTTGGGAAGTGATCCGATGTTTTCGGACACTTCAAAGCTTATATTAAGCTCTGAGGAGGAAGGTGAAGAGGTCTCGAAGCTCGTTGAGAAGGATTGGATGCATGCAATTCCAAAACCAAAACTATTCAGGGACGTATGCTTTATGCTTCAGGCATTTTACTTTATATGTTATGGCATGTTCTGTATGTAGATGCATAGATTGGATTGCAAACATCAAATATTGATCATTGTTTAAATTCTAAAAGTATGGATCAATAGGCGAGAAGTACACTTTTGGATTGTTTGCAGGAAAGAGGATTGCAAAAACTACATGGCTATGCAACACAGAGAATTATTGCTAGCATTTGTTTTTATGTTTTGCAGGTTATGGAGTCCATATATGAGTTTATGGCGTGCATGCCATGGGCCTATCAAGCCCTATGTTGTTGGGTGGCATGTGTGCCACCGAGCTTATGGTTAAATTTTTTTTGGGATTCCATTTCCTGGGGAAATGCTGTCGAAATTTTCCCTACCGCACGGCGTTATATACACACTTGCCTTTAGGTAAGAATGTTATGGCATGGTAGCATGCCTTTTTGCAAACATCAATAAGTTTTAGGCATGCTTATAAGCATGTATTTGATGGACTTAGTACCATCAGAGTATTATACATAAGGTAACTTCCGTAGCAACAGGATCCCTACATATAATCTTTATGGATTTAGACCATAGGACTGCTAAAGAAAGGAGCTACACCTTCACCATTAGTAATGTGCACAAGCAATCCTATAGGTTTTAGGAAGTTGCATATAGGAACGGGAGATACATATATGATACTCTCCAAACAAGTGAAGATTTACTTACCTTCACAACAGTCTCAGAGTATGCTTAGGAGACTATGGGGTATTATTAGGAATACCTAAAGAGTGACTAGTTTCACTCATGCACATCACTTGAGCAAGTAGTGAAGCATTTCTGCTACACTACTAAGGAAGCCAATTAGAGGGGATCACAGTGATGGGTTTCATGAGACAGCATCGACGGGTGCTCATGTGATTCGAGTGATGATTAGCAAGTCCATAGGCATGGCACTAGCTCTATGGTATAGAGCATAGATCCCTTAGTCAGGAATAGTTGGGGTACCCAATACGTATATATATATATCCGGATCTATAGAGAGGTACTTAGACCTAGTCTTGGTACCTAGGAACAAGTTGGTTTGGAACAGAAGGGGATATCCATTGTCACATTGTTGACTAGAACCAAACTAACTAGTTCGAGGACATGGGACTCATTTGAGTCCACTGACATGATTTTAGGATATGGGAGTCATTAGAGTCCACCTACATATTCCATTACATGGAATATATATTCGGTTTAGTGTAGGTATGACACCGTGAATTGGAAGAAGTTTTCACTGGTATGGGACGGTGGAAATGACTTCCCTTTGAGCACTCTTCTTCTATGGCCAGGGAGAAAAGGACTCATCATTCATGGCGTCATGACCCACTAGATCAGAGGAGAGCTCTTAGTAGACATCTCCTTAGGATTGGGAGTTATCCTTCATAGTTTAGGGAAGATTTATTCTTCCAGTAGAGAATGTGATTGATGATTTTGTCACCATTGATGTCACATACTCATTTTGAGGTTTTCAGAAAAGATAATTCCATTAGTTTCATGGGATCATATAGATCCATCCATAGGTCGGCAGAGATAGCTTTTTAGTATGGATACACATGTGTTTATGGTATCATGTCATATCATTGCTGACCATTTTAGCAGAGGGCTTTGACCCTTATTAGGAATTTATTTCCTCCACTCTTCACTACATACACCTTCATTAGTTATGGGAGATTTGTTCTCCATCTTTATAGTAATGTCTGTAATGAGGGATTATGCATCAATCATGGAAGAGGGGAGCAAATGAATTCATAAGTTTCTCTTTTAAGGAAAGGAGAAAGTGGGAATTAGCTTAGAGATCAAGGAGAGATCTCACTTTAGCTCAGTGGTCTCACTTTAGCTCCTGTTCTTTGAGAGAGAAAGAAGGAAAGGAAAACATGATTTCTTCATAGGAGAAGAATAGAGTATGTTTTCCTTTAGATAGAAGAGGTGTTTTGAAAACATCTCTTAATTTATATTTCAGAAGGAATTCATTTAATCTACTTTTCAATGTAATTTTCCTTCACATGGGAGTATGATTCTCCACTATTTTGGGAGGAAAAAGTATGGAGATCTTATATATGTGTTCTCAATTATGGATGAGTAGAGCAAATGGATTCAAAGGAGTCTCTTCCAAAGGGAAAGAGAAAGTGGAATAGATTCCACTACGAGAGTTCTTTTCCTTAGAGGAGATTATACAGAGAGAGGCATGGAGAGAGTTTCACTTTCTCATTTTTGTTGTCTAGATATAAGTGGCACTCTTCTATCAAAGACAAGAGGGAGATCAGTTAATCATGGTGGTTAGATTGAGTCTCACTTGTAGACTCTAGAGAGAAGCAGTTATGCTATTTTCAGTGATGGTCCTTGACTAGATGAAATAATCTAGTTATTGACATTAGTTAGACTGGGAATAGATTGATGATACTTATCTTTTGAGTTTCTAGGAGATAGAGATATATCTAACCTATTAGGGTACCAAACTCTTAGTTGGTGTTACATCATGAGTATGATGAGTAAACATCAGTTAGGAGGATGGGTACTTAGGGATTATCTGAATCTCAAAGGGAATGCTTTCTACATTCATATGGCAAACTACAAGGAAGAGAAATTTTAGAGTTTGCACTAGTGCCAATAGATGCTCTTCCAATAGAACTCAGTCCAATGGTAAAGGATGACAAACCACAGACTTCTTGGTTGGTGAAATTTAGAGATTGCATGTTACTACTAAGAAACTCTGATATATGAGCTGGATGATGTATTTGCATAGTTCACAAGGTAGTTTAGATTAAACTATTACTTGTGATTACACTCAAGGTTAGGAAGACATGGAGTGTTATGAGGGCAATCTATCATTCAGTCTTAGATGGGTTTGGAGTCGCTTGTTATGGAACTTTGTTCTATATTTCATAGGATTATATGGTTTATTATCTCCATTATGATATGGTCAAGCCTATAAGCTTGGCACTTTTACACTTGCTTTACATGCTATTTCTCCAAGGAGGATACATCATATGGACTTAGGTCATTTGGATGATGTTGTATGTTATGGGAGTGATAGTTTGGAGGTGGAGTGTATATGGGAGATAGTAGGCACCACTCAGATGGTTTCCCACCTTTGAGATGATCTCATATGAGACTTCTTAAGGGGAAGGATATGGGGAAACAACACACAGAGATGACCATGTACATAGAGTACATGGGGTTCAGGGGAATCCGAGCACTTCTTCTACCATTATGAACATTTCATCTACATTTTTGAGGACGAAAATGCTTTCAAGGGGAAGGAAATATCATATTATAGATGCACACTCTCTTGAGTGAGGTGGCATAGATGCCACATGGCATCACTAGGGGCATTATGCCCATTTGGTAGAAGAGGGGAGAGAAGAGTCTCTCTAGTACTCTAGAGAGATCATTATAGCAACTCGGGCGTGGTTGGGAGGAGAACATGTAAACTCTGTGTGTGGGCAACGACAGTCCTTGATATGGAAGTTCGCAAGGAGCCATGGCAAAAGAGGAAGCTTAACACTTTGTCTTTGCCCTTGAGTTATTTTTGGACTTGATGTTTCTAAATTGATCATTTCCTTATCCAAATTAAGATCTCTATTCTTTTCCTCTTCTTGGGCTTTTCTTGTGCCCTAGTAACCATTTGAATGCATTTTGGTTGTTCAACCTCACTTTCCCAAGGAATATGTGACATCATGTTCAACGAAGTTACTTTTATGATTGACGGATTTTTAGGAGAGTCCTTTGACACATGGTCCACTCCACATGTAATATCCAAAATATTTTTGTTGTGTATTAGCCATATTCTCATCTTGGAGAATAGGAAGTTGGCTAACATAGTGATCACTATTTCACATAAAAATATGCCCATAGGAATGGTGCATCTAAAAGATGGAACATATTGTATAGGAGCTTTTTGATGTTGGATTAGTGTACCACACTCTTGTGGATTCTCATATATTATAGTCATAAGTACTTTGAGGTTGATTCCACAAAGAGTTATGTCCTTGGATGTACTCCCCTTGCTCCTCATGATAGGTATCATAGTAAGATGGTCCTTCATTCTTCCTTAAGTGAGACGGTGGGCCAATTAGCACTAAAACTCTATCAGGGTTTTCTTTCATTGTACACTTGAGTGGAATGACCTAGTTAGATTGAGGAGGTTGTTGTCCTAGCACCGGTTGTGCTTGGTTTTGCCCATAGAATCTTTGTGGTGGCCCTTGAGAAAACTGTTGCTATCTTTGGCCATACAATAATTCCCTACTAAGATATGGTCTTGGTACTTGAGCATCATATTCAGGATTCCTATTCATGTTTGACTAATAGTGTGCTTGATTGTGATGATATTGTGGTGCAATATAGTATTTTTGAGGTCTCATCATAGGCTCTGATTGTCATACAACTTGTATGTTGTAATAATAGTCCATTGTGGAATGATTAGTCACTTTTTGTTCAATGTTGCACCACAAAGAGTTGTTATGTGGTTGTGTGGGTTGAGTAGGTCTAGAATCTTGATTTTATATAGGATAAAAACTAGTTATATGGATGTCTCCACATTGTTGGCAACATTTATTTTGATTAGACCTCTCTTTGGTTCTCATCTATCCTTGATAGGAGATTCAATTTCCTTACCAACTTTTTGGCTAGATCATCAAGAGATCATTCCGATTGAAGACTAGCTACACTATCTTTTTTTGGAGATTCTTTTGTTAATCCCAAGTTATCAACTAAATCAATAGAATCTTTGATGCATTCATCTGTTATAGATGGCCTCTTGAAGAATACTAACTTTCTCATCTCGTGAATAGATAGTCCATCAATGAACAAGGAAACCATCTTTTCTTCGAAAGGAAATTCCCATGTAGGGCATCTTGAGATGTATTTTTTAAACCTTCGTGCAATTAATCTCACAAATTCCAAGCCTCATTGTTTGAGATAGTGGATCAGAGAAGAGGTTTCATGTTTGACTCCGCGCTTAGAAAATTCTCCAACGAATTCATCTATCAATGTATCAGTTTTCAAAGTTCTCAATTTGTAAGGGTTGGAACCATGTCAAAGCAAAGCATTTGAGGGCCATACCAGCAAGTCACTTCCATAATCCTTATACATGTACTCCCACTTGAAATGAGAAAGAACTTTTACAACAAGAGGACCTATAAATGGAATACCAGCAGCAAGGAAATGCAAGAAAAAGCCTTTGGCTTAGCATAGGTTAAAGTAGAAAAGCATTTAGAGCAACTTTGTCGCGATGGAAAAACTCAAAGCTCTCATACCAATTGAAAGAGGCCACAGAGAGCTACGTGGTGAGCTCAGTTACTCCAAACACTAAGGGAGTGGTCTGTTGCATGAGGAGAGAGAAAGAAGAGAGAGAAACCTATGCAAAAATTTGGAGAAAAAGATGGAGAAGCTGAAATTGAAGAAGTACCAATCAAGGTATTAGAGATTTGGAACGAAGTCTTATCGATGATATCCATGTCCATCATATAAATCTCTCATGTAGTTGGCAACTTCTGTTAGCCTTAGTCTCTTTCCCAAATAAGGTTTTTTTATTGAAGTTTGGAGGATTTAGGCTTTGCATGTTAGCCCTTCCAACACCTTGTACGTGAAGATCTAGATTGACATTAATATTTTGATTGAATCTCGAGTCCCTTTGGTCTTGAGGAATTCTTGATTGATGATTAGTGAACCTAGAAGTGATCGACTCATACCTAGGGACACCATTCATGTATATAGGTTTTCCGTGATACATGGATTTATCTTGAAGATCTTGAAATAAGGCCCAAAATTCTCTTTTCATAGGATCCTCGTATACTGCAATGGTTGGAATCTTAGAAGATTTAAGTTCCTTAATTTTCAAGAACTATGCACTTGAACCATCTATGGGACGAAGCATCTAAAATGCTTCCTTTGTATCCATGGACTAATAGACTTGTGTGGTCTATGAACCCAACAACAATTTAGTCCAGAACAATGTCCTTGCCACGTAGATCTGCTCTTGATATTCTATCCCAAGGTTCTCTAGATGGATAATTGTGAATCCACTAGGTCCCCCACTAGAGGTGATTGATGATTCATGTGGGACATCATTCTCATATTCATCCAATTTCTCTGGATTCTCATGGAAAACATATAGGGCGCCTCTCTTCACATATAAGCACTACCTTCTTGCTTCACAACAGGATGGTGGCATAAGTTTACTCTCACATCAATGCCTTTTATCTTGACTAAAGTATAATCCCATGGATCCTTAAATAATGAAGGTCATGCCCTTTATCTCTCTCATGGGTGAGAGTAGTATCATATTCTCCCTCAATCTTAGATAAGAAGTTTAGTCTCTCTAAAGCTCATCCATATCAATAGAATAAGACGTGCCTTCAAGTTCACTTTCTAATTCACTTTGATTATCAAATAAGATTTTTGGGATTAGATTAGATTATCTCACTCTCTCTTTCGTAGAGATCTTTCTATCAACGTTCCTATTCCTCACACCACTCTTGTGTCCTTGTGTAATAGTAGTATTTTTCCCTATGGTCTTTCTTGATCACAAAATCATATGAATGATGTCTTTTATGTGCACATAGGTGATGACTCACAAGAAACTGATATCAAACACACTTATGCTCACAAGCAATGATGATGCACAAACAATCTTACTCTTTAAATGCAATGAAATGAGATTCAAAATTCATAGATGATTGAGTAAAATACCTTAGGAGTTTCATGAAAATCTGTATAGAACAGAGGGTTCTATTGGAAACAAGCTCCTTGTAACTGACACACCGTTAAGACCTTTAAAATATAGACACCAAAAGATTCACTCTCACTTATGATTACAAAGAAATACAAGATTTTGGAAGTAGTCCCTTGGTTCTAATGCTTCCAATCCTATTCAGCATTCTCAGGATGCTTGGTCACAATTCCCTAAAACTTCAAGTTCTCACTTTTTTGAACAGAGACAAATTAGGGTTGTACTCTTGAAGATTCGTACAACAAATTTGAAATATCTTAGTGTCGAGCTTTTGTTCTAGGATGATTTCCGATGTACCTAAGGCAACAACTCCTATTTTTCAACCTAGATGCATGTTCTAACCTTGAGCATCCACTTAGGAACAACAATAACAGACTAATCCAACCTTGAAAAGTTTCAAATCCTTTTGAGATTGCTAAAGATATCTAATGATTGGTGAATCCCTATTGCGGCCCTAATGTGGCTCAAGTGTTTCTCTTCAACTTGGTGATTTCAATGGTCCAATGGACTCCTAGTGTTACTCTAGATATCCCTCGATCGTGAATTCTTTTTAATGCCTAGAGCCCCTCAAAGAACCCATATTACGAAGATCAGATTTCTCTTCCATAGCAATTAGATGATGGTAAATTTGATTTTGGAGTAGCTTTCGGGTTAGTTGGTCTTCTCCTACCTCATCTTATGACATAGTAATAATCTCTCTTGTATTTTGTAATCTTAGGACCTTGGATGTGTGACCCCAATGGCTCTAAGCGATTGGCGCAGTCGATGGAGTGAAATAAGTGTCCCAATGTTTACCCCCTATTCTAAGGCTTCTCCTTAGGAGAGCAAATGGAGGTGTGCAATTTGTGGCTTTTGTGGTTCTCTTTTTAATGTTTCGCTTAGTCTTGACTTCTCAAAGATCTCCTACTTGATTTTTGCATGAATTAGATCTTTTATACTTGAACTTGCAGTCAATTGCCCTACTAGTTGGGCAATCAGATGGATGCAACCAACTATTTTTCGCACTTTGACTTTTCAAATGTCCTATGACCTAAGTAATGAGATCATACAGAATTCAATTACCCCAACTTACAGCCTAAAAGTTTCCCTTTCATTCAGAAGTAATTCCACTTAGATTACTAACTCACACTAATAAAAACCACTACAAAACTATCTAGAACTTCTTCTCTAAGACTACAAAGGAGCATCATGAACAATGATTTTTTCAAGTCTCTTCTATGTTTAAATAGAAGAGGTAGAGCATACACCTTATATGCAATGTGGTAGAAAACACAATCTAGAAGTTTAACAAACAATCAAACATCTTCATTGAGGAAAAAAAAGTTCAAAATTTATACGTCAAGCTCAATGGAAAAATAAAAGATCATAAACAGAAAAAACAAAAGGTTGATTTGGTGCCTAATGTAGTCTTTTTCAGGTCAACTTGCAATTCATAAACAATCTTGAAATGACCCAAAATGGCTTAGGTAAGGGCCTCACGGACCTACCTTGAATTTCGAGGAATATTTAAACCAAAATATAAATGGATGAGATAAGCATTAGATATACTGATATCTCCATGCATTATTGTGTTTTACTTTTTTAGTCAAATTTTCACAATCATCAACTATATATTCAGAGAATATGTTCATTAGCTCCCAAGTAATGGCATACGAAGTTGATTGAAACATGTGATCTCTACACCTTTTTGTTGGCACTCTATGATCATCCCTCGTCATTTGTGAAAAAATTGTAACTATTCCCATCCTCAATGCCATTCATAGTATCTAACACAAGTTTCTCATGGTTATTGTGGAAGTTGAGCCTCAAATTCGGACCTCTTTCTTAATCCCATTCCATTTGGTGCATGTCCATACTTTGTATGTATATTGTTTACTTTTATACTCGCTGCAGTAAAGGTTTTAGGGAAATTTTAAGCGTTACTGTGCTCTATTTTGGTTATTAGACACTAATAATGGCATATAATGTAACATAAAGGATATAAGCACTCTCTCTCAAAATTAAAAACAAAGAGATTATACAAGAAACGCTGAGCATGTAGATGGGGCGTTGCACACATGAGAAAAAGGGGGGGTGTGTCAAAAATTACATCTACGAAAAAGAATACCTGCTACGCCATGCAGCTACGTGCCTGTGACAACTAAAATGCACTCCTAAATGCTCCATCTGGTCAAATTCTTAACAAATGACAGTTCTTTTATCCAAAAATATTTAATTATCTTCTTCTACTAATATTAAAAAATGGCATGTGTACTTGACAACTGGATTATATCACTCCATTCAAAGCGTAAGTGATCAACACTGCCCTGTAATTACATGCTAGAGAAGGAATCCCTCAAACAATGTGGCTTTATTTGTTTCTTAAAAGCTACAGACCATAAGCTTCTGGTGGAGGTGGAACAAGATTTACACCTCGTGTATCTAGAAGCTGTACCAAGACGAGGTATGCAACTCCAAGGATCACTGCAATGGCACCTGTTACAACTGCTGTTCTCTGACCTTTTTGCACTGCTTCTCTTGCTGTGAAATATAGCACAAAAATGGGTTAGATCACAGACTTATAAAACAGCATTCATCTTTGCTGCAAGCTTTGAAAACCATCTTGTATTTTATATTAATGGAAATCAATGATTGAAGCTGTATGCAGCAGATCAATGCTGGAGCCAACACCTAAAAAAAAAAACATCACCACTCCTCTACTCAATAAAGGAAATTGTTAAATCCAATCAGCATTGACGAACTAGACAACCTTCAATCAGTGTCCTCAGTAAATCTCTCAGTATGTAAAACCTCTCCAGTACCTCTAGATAGTTTATACGGGCATGTCTGAGTTCTGTCAGTCAACAGCTAGTATGAAGATAGCTTATGGGTGTGTCATTTTCTCAACTTCTTGCCCCCTTGACCATGGTAGCAAAGTTCCAATGAGACCTAGTGCCAAGAAACACCATCATTTTCTCAAGCAATAAAAACACTTTGGCGGGAAATTCCAAACTGCTAATTCTGCAGGTATGCCCCAATGCAAGTCTTTTTCCATAGATTAGGCACACTTGGATTCTTTCTTCTAATAAGAGTGATTATGGCTCATGTAATGTTAGAAGTCATGCATCATATGGTTCAAATTTTATGGGTATCAGTGATGCGGTCACACAGCCTTTTTTACAGTTTTGGTATCATTTATCATAAGCTTTTTACTATGATTTAAGTGTCATGTTGCTCTATGGTTCAGATTCTTCTGAATTAGTATAAATTGGTGAATTTGCTGCCATAAAAACTGATTGTCATTATTGCTCAATAAATTGGTATCAACCGAAACCAGTTTTGACTTCATCAAGTGATAGAAGAGAGAAACGCGATTATTTTGAGCCGAACACATAGCTGCTTTAGGGTTTCTTACTCTATTAATAGCAAGTGATATGTGAGTCCCCTCAAGTATTTGGTCACAAAGCAGCCCACATAGTTTTAAGGGTTTTTTAAGTAAAGAAAGCAAGATAATCATTATTCCTATTTATGACAAGTATTGAAAGACTAAAATAAAAGCTTCTATTTTCAGGCCAGCCCTAAAAACATGAGCAAAGTTATATATGATAAAACTCAAAGGATAAAAGAAGTAGGCTTAGGACTACACTACTAAAACACTCAAGAGCAAGACTCAAGAGGGCAATGGGCTGAAAACTTTCTCCAAAGAGAGGGCTGAGGTCTCTCTCTCTCTCTCTCTCTCTCTCTCTCTCTCTCTCTCTCTCTCTCTCTCTCTCTCTCTCTCTCTCTCTCTCTCTCATGGTCTCACTATGCTAACAAGCTTGAAAAGAATACTCAAAGAACTTACAAACTCTCGTGCATAGAATACGAGAAGAAGCCAAGTCGATTGGTTGAAAATTTATGAAGCCCTCGAAAAAAATGTACGGATTTTGTGAATAAAAATCGCTCTTAGCTATTTAAATCACGATAGTCATTTTTACTATTTTTATATAATAAAAATCGTACGATTTTTTATTATGGTATCAACCAACACACAAGGACCTTAGATATGATGAGCACTCCCACAACACATATCACAAGGAGAACTCACACATCCCCCACTCTTCTCAACCAAGTACTACTTGGAAGGATAGAGACAAACATAGGATGCCATGTTAATATAGGATATAGACTCAAACATACTCCCAAGATTATCAAGGTTGGCCAATCCTTTTCAGATCAAGGTTATATGCTCTCATATGCACCTGTGTACAAACACACACACATACAAGGTGTTATAAATCTACCACAAGGTTTTTAATGCAGAGAAAAAACCCCTCCTTGCTCACACAAGTCTTCCTCCATGACACCTAAGTATAGATGCAAGCTACCATATACATGGTTAAGTGACTAACTTGAAGGAGCACTAAGAGGTTGACTAGTATTTTGAACATCACTCCATAGGTACACAAAGAAGCAATGCTCTCCAATCTGCCTTTGACTGTTGCATCTTGATTCAAGCGAATCAAGCCAATATATAAGATTCTAGCAAATAAACTATTTGCTGCTGTTATAATAGCTACAATTTGTCATGTTCTTCTTCTTTGTTACCCTCCTAAGTGTATCTCCTCATAAAAGTATTCAGCCTCTGAATATATAGCTGAGCTTGATCTGCACTTGCATGAAAATTGAATTCTTCTACATATGGCCAAATTCTCAATGTACTCTAGTTTGTCTCTCTCTAATACCAATTGTTGGTTTGTAGGCCCGTAATTAGTATTGAGATATAGAGAAAATAGAGACAAGATGGAGAATAAATGGCATCAGAGAGATGTAAGGAGCAAAGCTCCAAGTATAGTCATTACATTTCATAGTTGAAGTTACAAGATAGCACAGAAGATATACAAGATGATACAAGCTCTCCAATAACTTCCAAGGCCGAAGGTGATCTCCTCTCTCAGAAATCTCCTCTCTCCAACCTGCCTTTGACAGTTGATTCAAGTGAATCAAGCCAATATATAAAATTCTAGCAAATAAAGTATTTGTTGCTGTTATAATAGCTACAATTTGTCATGTTCTTCTTCTTTGTCACCCCTCTTGAGTGCGTCTCCTAATAAAAGTATTCAGCCTCTGAATATAAAGCTGAGCTTGATCTACACTTGCCATGAAGATTGAATTCTTCTACATATGGCCGAATTCTCAATGTACTCTAGTTTGTCTCGCTCTAATACCAATTGTTGGTTTGTAGGCCCATAATTAGTATTAAGACATAGAGAAAATAGAGACAAGACGGAGAATAAATGGCATGAGAGAGATGTAAGGAGCAAAGCTCCAAGTATAGTCATTACATTTCATAGTTGAAGTTACAAGATAGCACAGAAGATATACAAGATGAATACTAGCTCTCCAATGACTCCAATAACTTCCAAGGCCGAAGATGATCTCCTGCAAATATAAATAAGTTGCAAGCTTCTGCATGCCTATGTGCCCAAGGTTTGGTTATTATATAGACTATCACCAAAACAAACACAAAAATGCAGTCCCCGTAGATCCGAGCAGAATTTCTACTAGATTTTCTGGGATTGTTATTTTTGGCTTTATTTTGTTTTTTAAAATGCCACATGGCATATTATAGGCCATAGGATTATTATTTGCAAGATTTAATCATATTTTGGCATGTGTTTAACTTGCTTTTCATGTTTAATGTGCTTTTCACACATTGACGTGAAATTAGGGTTTGATTTTTTATGTAGCTAGGGTTGTCCAACACCAAAGTGTCTCATATCATTGTGTAGTTCTCAACGAGTTATATCATATTATGTTAATCAAAAAAAAAACTATATATTCTTTTACCATTCCCCAGAAATGGGACCATTTCTGTCCATTCTTGAAATGTGTGTTTTAAGCTCCCTAGTGGAAGGTTGCTCTTATCTTTACATCATATTTAGAAATAATTTTGCTGTCACCATACATAAGTAGCCAAGAATACATAGGTGGATGTACAGATGCAGAGCATAATTGCCCAAAACAGGCCAGAAATCGCTACAAATAGTATCCCAAAATTAGAGGTAGCAGCTGTACCAAAGTTCCTTCTGATAAAATAAAGGCTGAGCTGATCAGATACCAGCAGGTATAGACTAGCAGTATAGACTAGCAGTAGATATTTCAGCAGCAATTAGCACATGCTATAGACTAGCAGTAGATATGGCAGACCTGCAGCACCAATATAAATTCTTCCAAACATAACAGAGATTAAATGGATTGTGGATGAATATAGAAGATGGAGGCAGAAGAACAGAGCAGATAAGTGAGCCAAATTTTCTTCTTCAGCAGTAAAGCAAACCTTCAACTTCAGAGATAGCAGAGCAGAGATGATGAGCTCCAAGAGCAGATATACAATGTATGATGATGTCAGTCTACTAGAATAGCACATCAGAATGAGTAGCAGTGCATATATTAATGAGCTGTCTGAGCGATTATCATACAGCCTAGCTGTGGATAAGTTGTAGTCAAAATTAGACTGCACTGAGTCTAGATAATGTTGGAATTTAAGGCAGAAGCACACGAACAACACAAGGAAGAAGAAGAAGTTTGGAGCACAACACAATACAGAATGTATTACCAAGTGAATGCTCAAAGATAAGTGTTCCGTTAAGGTTATAGGCATATATACAAGCCAGGTGGGGGGGGGGGGGAGGGAACTCCTAAAGAGGGAAAAAGGTGTCCCGGAGGTCCTAAGTGTGTTCTCACATATCATTACTGAAATATATCAACAAATCCCCCCTAGAACTGATGTGGTGAACAAGGAGTGCCAAGTTGTGTGAAAAGAGTTCAGCACAAAAGAAAGTAAGCCCAAAGCTTTGTGAAAAGCTTCAAACTTCTCAATGGCAAAGCCTTTGTGAAAAGGTCTGCAATATTATCATGTGTGGACACATAAGCCAAACCGATCTCTAGAGCAGAGAACCTCTTCCTAGCATAATGATAGTGCACCTCAATGTGCTCTGTGCGAGCATGGAACGTTGGGTTCCTTGCAGCTGCCAATGCTCTCTCCCTGTCACTGAATATGGTGATAGGTGGTGGAAGAAGACTGACCAATACCCAAATCAGTTAAAAGGGGTCTGAGCCACATACACTCAAGAGTCACTGTGAAAGCTTCCCTATATTCAATCTCACAACTAGAAGTGGCCACACTAAGATGCTTCTTGCTCAACCACGATATGTAGGATCTACCAAGCATGAAGCAAAAACCACTAGTGGACACACAAGTGTCATAGCAACCAACACAATCTGAGTCAAAAAAAGCATGTAAATCTAGCAGTAACGAATCATGATCCTCCATTGGGATAAAATGATCCCAATAGCCGGGTACGGTGTACCACTCAAGTAGCAAAAGATGCACTTAATCACCTGCCAATGCTTCACACCTCTGCAATGCATAAGCCTACTCATCTGAGAGACAACAAACTCAATATCAAGCCACGTTATGCACAAGTAAATCAAGCTTCCAACACTCAGCTAATAAAGAAGTCTGCTAGTAGAGAACAACATCAAAGGCATCTCAAGCAACATGAAGACTCAACCGTAAACCTGTTCCCATAGGAATGGCAATAGGTTTGCAACCTTCAAGGCTAATGGACTATAGTAATGTGTCAATATATTTTGTTTGACACAAAGCTATTCCTCCATCAACTTGCATAAACCGAATGCCCAAATAATGATGCAAATGCCTCAAGTCTGACATCTCAAAAGAGCCATGCAAATCAACCTTAAATTCAACAATATGCTTCTCATTAGGACGAGTGCGCAGCATGTCATCAACATATACTACAATGATTAGAAGTACATCATTTGCACGCTTAACATATAAGGTGCTCTCGGTTGGACTATTCTCAAAACCATATTCAATCAACTAAGCATGTATGTTTTCATACCAAGCACATGGTTCTTCCTTCGAACCTTATAATGCCTTTTTCAACATGCACACTTTGTTTTCTCTTTCCAAAAATAATAGCTTCTTTTGTCTATTTCTCATGGTTCTCATGCCAAAATGTGCTCAACTGAGCCTAAAACTTGTGATTAAGAATGGAATTTCTTTTTATTGTTATTTAAGACCATTCAGTTCATTTCTTTTCTTCCCAGCATGCAACATATTGTTTACATATAAACAAGGATAGCCTTGGTTATCACCTGTATCGTTTTGTGTACCAAGAGTGGTCAGAATGGCTATCCTTTTGTGTTCAAACAGGGGATGGAATGGCTATACTTTTGTATACAAACAGTGGTCAGAAAGAATGGTTGCATTTGAACTCAGAAATTAAAAGCATTGGGGACTTAGTATCCGCAATCTAGTTGGTTATTCTCTTTCTGATCTTAAATCAGAAGAATTCCTTTAGAGGGTATGCCTGGTCCCATATGTCAGCCAGAACACTTTTAAAAATCATGAGCACAAACTTGGCTGAAGGCGAGGAATATCCATGAAACTTCATATGTGCTAACCCTGAAATCATTATGCCTTATCCTCATTAACTTACATGCCCTTTCCCTCTTTGCAGCTCCTGACTACAAAAATCTTAGCCTCGACACATTGTTTTTCTACACCCTCAAGGTGAATCCTAAAGGCTTTGAGCTTGTGGTCTTTGTGGAAAGCATGAAAAAACATGGAATAGAGTGAAGTCATATGTCTGCATTAGTAGAGAGTGGAATAGGAATTGGGCAACGTGACCCAATATAGTTTCCTATTGCTAGCATATATCCCATATAGATGGAGGAGATTGCTAGATCTAATAAACTTTGGCCCAAGGGCTTTCATGTTTGGAAGGACCTCTCGAACTATGATAGAAACAAGTGAATCAAGCTCGAAGACATTGATTAAAGCCTCAAGAGTGCCAAATCCAATAGGCTTGTTATGGATAATCGGTAATGATATTGAAGAAGCCCCCAAGATCAACAAAGAAATTTACACTCACTCCCGATACAACTAGGAATAGAGAATACAATAGTCTTGGATTATATAGGAGTTCAACTTCAAAGCCTCTCTCACCCATTGGTCGAAGTTGAAGTCAATGCTACTTTGGCAATTTCTCCACAAAGGGTCTATATGAATTCCATGGCTCACAAACTAAATATGGCACTTCTATGGTGCAAGAGATGCCTCATAATGAGGAGGATACTACATAGCTCTTCTTCTCTTACCTTGGGAGCTCTTGGATTTGGGACAAGGTTCAAAGCATCTCACAATTGAATAAGGAAATATATTGGCAATAGGCCTTGCTTGATGACCTCATGAGGCAAATGGCTACTAAGCACCCTTGCAAAATTTTATGAGAGGGGGAGTTCCTTGGAAAATATGGGAACTTTGGAATCGGATCTACCCTCAAAGTTTTCTCCATAGATAGATCTTTGTGTTGGTTACACAAAATGATTAAGAGCCAGAAAGGTTAGCCCTTTTTTCGCCACTCGATGATCTTTTTAATCCATGATGCGAGAAATCAAAAGGAAATAAACTCTCATCAAAAGGCTGACGGGCCATAAAGCTTTATGTGTGCATGAAATGTGGCGCTCTTAGCAAAACACGTGGCATTCTTGCTATCACAACCAAGATCTCCTCTTTCTTAAACCCAATTCACTATAAAGAAGTCAATAGGCCTCTCCCTTGGATCCAACTCACTCCAAAGACATGCCAACCAAATAGCTATCTAGGAAGGCTTGGTGGTTGAAATATCGTGAGGCTGAATAGTAGAACGGGCAACCATCACTGAATTCTAAGCATCCATCTAGCATCACACTCTTAGCCAAACCCCTGGTACTCTGCTCTTACAGCCACAATCAAGTGTCCTCCTCTCTTAGAATAGACTCAATATAAAGAAATCAGGCATGCCAACCAAATGGCTATGTTGGAAGCCTTGGTGGTTGAAATCTATTGTGTTTCAATGGTGGAAAGTGAAACCAATCTCTGAAATCTAGACACCCATGAAATAGCACCACATGTAGTGTGTAAATGTATCCACTAGTAGGCTTGTGGGTATCAATGTCTTAAGTAACAATCCCTCCAACTGCAGAGAATCCTTTCCATAACACAAACATTTAGACTAGGTACCCTTCAAGTACCTCATTATGGACTTTGCAGTAGCCTCATGTGCTTTGTTAAGCTTGTATATAAATCTGCTCATGACTACTACTGCATGAACAATGCCCAATCTAGTAGCAATCAAGGGTTACATGAGAGAAACATAACCTTGTAGAATAGGGAATATCCCTCCTATAGCTGACTGCCCCATCATCAATTCTTCTTACCAAGTGTAATGTGTTGCTGTATGGAACGCTATTAGGATTAAGCCTTCGCATCAGCCATATTTGATCTGTCCAGCACTTTTTCTGTGTACTTTTCCTGTCACAAAATAGCACCTTCTTCTGTCTAATTATCGTGATTCCTTTTGTGTACAAACAGTGGCCAGAATGGCTATATTTTGTGTAACAGTGATCAGAATGGCTGCAACTGAGCTCATAAATAATAAAAGCACCGGAAGGCCTTAATATTCACAATCTAGTTGGTTAGCTGTTTATTACCTTTCCGATCTCACAAGGTGTGGGAACACAAAAATGTCATATATGAGCGCACATTAGGGTGAAGGCGAGGGTTATACGTCAAACTTCATACATGCTAATGCTGCAATCCTTATGTCTGACCGGAGCAAACGTTTAACGATATTCAATTATAACTGTTTGCCAACATCTGAACTCACGGAAATCAAAATGTCTAAATGTCTTTTGGATCAAATCGGTAATTGGGGCTCGCTCAGAACTTAAATGCATGCTATGCCTTTCGGATATGACTTGAACTGGAATCTTACGCATATACCAAATGCAACTTCCTAGCGATCGAGGGTTTTACTGCAGACATTACCTTCAGCCTTTTTGTCTGAAACTGACTTCTCTTCCTTAGGGGCAGGGGATTTGGGAGTCGTTTCGATTGAGGAGTCGTCCTGATAACTCGCAAAGCATGGAAGCCGACGG
Source organism: Ceratopteris richardii (assembly GCA_020310875.1). Classification (NCBI taxonomy): domain Eukaryota; kingdom Viridiplantae; phylum Streptophyta; class Polypodiopsida; order Polypodiales; family Pteridaceae; genus Ceratopteris; species Ceratopteris richardii. Next base: position 33,065,187 of record CM035406.1, read on the forward strand.
TGAAGCGGCTTAAGCATCGGCACCGGAGACCCTCCATGCTGTTGAAGTTGTCCTCGCAGATAAGACAAGGAAGTAAAGGCTGAGGGTGTAACACATGATATCAGCGCCATTTCTGTTATACAGGCGATGGCTGTGTGCTGAAATGGCCGAAATTGTCAGGGAAAGAAAGGTATTGGATAAGGCACGGCACGGCAGGGAAGGTCGTGTAATGAACCTTTTGCGAGGTGGAACCTTCACCCAAGACGGGCATTTGCTCAAAGCTCGGACTCAAAATGTGGCTTTTCTTCACCTTTTACACGTTGCTTTTCTTTACCCTTAACACGTTGCTTTTCTTAAGCTTTCACACATTGCTTTTCTTTACCCTTAACACGTTGCTTTTCTTTACCCATTTACGTGGGATTTGAGGGTTCATGGGTGCTATGCTCTTATGTCTTTGACTGTTGTATTTTTCATTAATTCAAGTTATTAAAAAGAGCGATCATTTGATCAATTTTCTTTAAAAAAACATGATTGAATATGGTTTTCCATTGCTAGCATATGTCCCATCAAGATGGAGGAGATTGCTAGATCTAAGAAACAGTGGTCCAAGGGCTTTTATGTTTGGAAGGACCTCTCGAGCTATGATGAAAAGGAGTGGATCAAGCTCAAAGACATTGATCAAAGCCTCAAGAGTGATTATGAGGATTGGCGTCTCATCAAGCATCCTAGTATAGCTTGGAAGAGAGAAAATGTGTGACTTCTCTAGTACAAGAGAGAGCCAACTCGGATAGGCTTATACATGGAGAAATGCTAACATATTGAAGAAGTCACCCAAGATCAACAGAGAAATTTACACTCACTTTCGTCTCTTGAGGTAGGGGAAGGGGTTCATGAGACGTTCAAACCCACAAAATGCACAAGCCAACACAAGGGACACCAAGAAGATTGCCAGAACACGTTTATATTCGATTAGCAACTCGTGTTGAAGAAGGCAATGAGAGCTTGGTATGAGGAGTACTAATACCCCTCATAGTTGCGCACAATTTGGCGCCACAGGGCATACCTCCCAAGCACTGAAAAGGGCTGGATAGAAAAACAGGTTGTGACATCCTCCCCCGGCTTGAAGAGCTTGGTGTCCTCAACAAGCGGGTTTGGGTCTTACAAAAATTGGTGTGATTACAAAATTTGGGAACATTACATGGGGCTCATAGCCAAAGGGGCTTAAGTGTGGTGATAATACTTTCGAACTAATGGATGGTCGGGCCCAAAGGTGTTGGCCGGAAGCCATTCCGCATCGACTAAGGGGCGTCCTTTGAATTTAATGAGGAACTGGGGACCTTCGCGAGTGATCCGGTCCCGTAAGATAGCTTCTACCTCGAACTGGTTCTCTCCGTCGTGCAGCATCGGAATCTCGCGTCCGTACTTGGAGTCGGGTTTGAACCACTTTAGGAGGCTGACGTGAAAGGCGTTGTGAAATTGCACGTTGTCGAGAAGCTCCAAGCTATAAGTGACTTCATTGATCCGCCTCTCCACTTTGTATGGTCTGTAGTAGCGATGGTTGAACTTCTGCGTGATGTTCTTTGGGAGAGTGATATTTTGTGCGCTGACGAGGACAAGGTCGTCGACTTGAAATTCTTCGCCGGGTCGTCGTTTCTTGTTTGCGTAGCGAGCCATGCGTTCTTTGCTTCTTTGCAAGCTGGACTTTGCTTCTTCTAACTTTGTTTTCCACTGATCCAAGAAGGCACCGCAATCGGGGTCGTTTGTTGCAAGTGTGGAGTCTTGCGTGAGAGCCAAGGGCGTGATTACCTCCTTGCCGGTCGCCAACTCGAATGGGGTCATCTTCGTGCTTGAGTGGACGGAAGCATTGTAGTGAAACTCCAGAATGTCTAAGTGCTTCGCCCAATCCTTTTGGTCCGTTCTGACATAGTTCCGGATGTAATCTTCGATTGTCTGGTTGACCCGTTCGGTTTGCCCATCTGTTTGTGGGTGATATGATGAGGAGAACCTAAGTTGCGTCCCCAAGATGTGGAAAAGCTCAGTCCATAGCCGACTTAGGAAACGGCCGTCCCGGTCTGACACTATGGCGAGAGGCAACCCGTGATACTTCACGATGTGAGTGAGGAAAAGCTGAGCCACGGCCTTGGCGTTGAGCGGGGGTTTGGCCGGGATAAAGTGTGCTTGTTTGGTGAAGTAGTCCACCATAACGAAGATGGTGTTGAACCCAATAGACGGTGGGAGTTCCGTGAGAAATCCATGCTAATCATGTCCCACGGTCGGTTGGGAATCGGGAGTGGTTGCAGAAGGCCGGCGGGCTTTACCCGATCTTGACGGACTAACTGACATGTTGGGCATGTTTCTACATATTCCTGGACTTGTGCCTTCATGCGGGGCCAATAAAAGTGTTTGTGGAGTGTCTCATAGCTGCGATTTTGACCTCCATGGCCGGCCACTTTGCAATCATGTGCCTCCCATAGTAGCTCTTTGCGTAGCGCTAAGTCGTTCGGGACATAAATTTTCCCTTTGCGGTGGAGAAGGCCTTCTTGTAGTGTATAGCACTGCAGGGCTTGAGCCGATTGCATTTCCTGAAGTATTTCTTGAACTTGGGCATCCTGTGCTTGAGCTCGTTGAATTCAAAATCTGAGATCTGAAGATACGGTGGATATCGCCTGGAGCTCGGGTCTTCGACTAAGTGCATCTGGCATCACGTTCTGTTTGCCCGGCTTGTGAATGATTTCGATATCGAATTCGGCAAGAAAATCCTGCCATCTTGCTTGTTTTGGGCTTAACTTGGGTTGAGATGTAAAGTACTTCAAGGAGATGTTGTCCGTGAAGACCTTTGTGTGCTTGTCCAGAATGTAGTGCCGCCACTTGCGTAGGCAATGGATAACAGCTAACATTTCTTGCTCATGTGTGCTCCATCTGAGCTCGGGGCCGGTGAGTTTATGCGACTCGTATGCAATGGGTTGTCCGTCTTGTACGAGGACGCCGCCGATGGCTGAGCCTGATGCATCTGTGTGAACTTCAAAAGGTTTGTCGAACTCTGGAAGTTTGAGAACCGGGGCATTGCACATAGCGACCTTCAATGCTTCGAAGGCATCTTCTTCGTCTGCTCCCCACTTGAAGGGCTCCTTTTCTTTGACCAACTCCAAGAGCGGGGCCGCGATCTTGCTAAAACCTTGGATGAAACGGTGGAGAAATTGGCAAAAGCCGATGAATTCTCGCACCTCTTTGATGGTCTTCGGGGGTGCCCACTTGAGGACTGCTTCTACTTTCTGGGGGTCGGCGTGGAGGCCCAGTTCAAAAACGTGAACCCCAAGAATTCCACCTTCTTCATTCAGAACTCGCACTTGCTTGGTTTGGCGAAGAGCCGACGTTGCCGTAGTCGTAACAAGACCGCCCGAACGTGCTCATAATGTTCCTCTAATGTCCGGCTATAGATCAGTAGGTCATCAATGTAGATGATGAGGAAGAGGTCGAGCATGTCCCGGAAGCCATCATTCATCTCTCGACAGAAGGTAGCCGGTGCACCTGTAAGCTCGAATGGCATGACGAGCCACTCATAGCTGTCGTAGCGTGTGCGGAAGGCCGTCTTCTCGATGTGTTCCTGTGCCACTCTGATTTGATGGTACCCGGATCGGAGGTCTATGCGCGTGAAGTATCGTGCCTTGCCCATGCGATCTAGAAGTTCCTCCATCACGGGCACGGGGTATTTGCTCTTGATTGTGCCTTTGTTGAGTGCTCGGTAGTCGATGCATAGGCGTAGGGAGCCGTCTTTCTTCTTCACAAACAAGACCGGGGCTCCATATGGGGAGCTACTTGGTCGGATGTATCCTTGCACTTCAAGTTCATGTAATTGCCTCTTCAGCTCCTGAAGGTCGGTCTCATTCATCCTGTATGGCGCTCGCGACGGTGGTGGGTGGTCCGGGAGCGTGTCGATCCGATGTTGGACATTACGTAAGGGGGGAAGACCGGGTGGAAGAGTATCCGTGAGAACATCGGAAAATTCTTCCATTAGCATCTGGAAACTTGGGTGCCCAATCTTTGAGACGTCGATCGGCCGTGGTCCCGTCTCCTCTACGATCGGTCTGAGAACGCATAAGTGTGCGATCCCACCTTGATAGACTGCCCGTCGAAATTGCTTGTGTGATAATGGTGATGGCGTGTGTGTGGAGGTTGACGTTCGAGCCTATGCTTTCTCTTTGCGCATATGTTTCTGCTTAGATTCTCTTGGTTCACTGTCAGAAAGCTCGTCCGTACGAGGAGCCTGGGCTCGATTGCAGTCGACGACGATGGCCTGCCCACTCTGATCAAGAAGTACTTTGTCTACCCCTTTGCCGAAAAAGGAGATCATGTGTTTATCCATAAACTCGAGGCCTAGAATGACTTCGAATGTTTCCATCGGTATAATCAAGAAGTTCAGGTGCCCAAACCATTGGCCTAACATGACCGGGACACCGTCGGTGTAACGCACATGACTGGCCTCTCCCTGAGCAAATACCACGGACATGCGGAGCCGTTTACTAGCTTGAGTCTAAGGCGTTGAGCACACTGCGGAGTCATGAAGTTGTGGGTGGCACCCGTGTCTAGCATCACCGGCATGCGTTCGCCTGTGACTTCTCCCATAATGAACACTTGGTGTATGATGGGTAATGCAACTGAATGGCACTGAGCCTTGCCCTTTGATGTGGATGGTCCGCGGGGGGAGGATTCGTCTGATTCGTCGCTGTGAATCTCGGTGATTTTCGGGCCGGAGGTGGATGCCTCTTCGGTCTTCGTTGCTTGCACTCTAGTGTCGGTTCGTTTCCGCCAGCATTTCTCAGTGGGGTGACTGCCTTGGCAATGTTTGCATACCGGACGGGGGTCGCGCCGGGTTTGGTTGCTTCGGTTAGGGGATCCGGAACGGTTGTCTGTTGGGGCCGGTAGGGCTTTGAAACCTTGACCACGCTGTTGTTCGGTTGATCTTCGGTATGTGGAGGTTTGCTCTTTGTTAGAGGTTGAGTCTTTGCGAGGAGCTTGGCTTCCGTCGGTTGAACGAGCCAGCCGGTTGGAGTAAGCGTCATTGAGCCGTTCTGCGATGCGGACTGCGTCCTCCCAAGTTTGGGGGTCTTGCTTCTCCACTTCTTTGCGGTAGTACGGGGAGCACCCGTAAAGGAAGCCGTGTAGGCGATCAATTTCAGCCATGTCGTTGATGCGAAGCATGAGCCTGCGATATTGTGATACATAAGGCCCGATGAACTTGTCTTGACGGAGGTTGCGCCATTCGTCACGGGCTTGGAACGCTTCGTTGCGAGGTACAAAGTAGTCGACGATGGCCGCCGTAAAATGATCCCATGAGGGCCAGGCTTGCTTCTTATGTTCCACCATGTACCATGCTGAGGCTTCGTCCTGTAAGAATTGGCCGGCGATGCGCGTCCAATGGTTGCGGCCAACCCGGAGCATCTGGAGGTAGCTTTCCATACCTTCGATCCATCGGTTGACGGCAATGGAGCTTCGGCCGCCTCGGTACTTGTCGGGGGGGTTCGGTTTGAAGAAGCCGAAGGAGTCGGGGTCGTCGATGTCCACTGGTTGCATTTGAGTGATCGGGGTTGGGTTTAAAGGAGTTGGTGGCTGTTGGGATGTATGTGTCGGAGTGGGTTGAGGTGCCGGTTGGGTGCTTGACTGCGGTTGTGGTTGGGGTTGAGATTGGTCCTTGGCTAAGAGATGGGATTCTACTAGGGTAGTTGTAGAGCCCTAACCGGTTGAAACTAAAGGTGCAAAGTATTTTTTCTCTTAAGGTTCAAAGGATGAATTTAAAATCTTAAGGTGCAAAAGTAAAGAATTAAAAGGAAAGGTGAAGGTATGGAAGGCCGCGTACGCAAAGGTGGAAATAGGGCCGCCCAATCAAAATTTTATTTTAAAAGTCACTCTTGTTCTAAAGTCACTACAGGACAAAGTAGCGAGTCGTTGAGGACCAGTTCAAAAGACAATCTTGGGACATTGAAAGGGCACCAAGATTGTATTACAGTTAGAGTGCGCGAACCGGCGGACTCAACAAAAGAGAGACAAACTTGGCTATTCGTTGGACACTGGAAGTAAGAAGAAAAGGAGAAGTGAAGAGTCACTAGGGGGTCGACTGCAGAAGGTGAAGAGTGCAAGAAGTGAGGCTAAGGGAGGTGTAGAGAGTGCGAAGCAGGGGACCAATTCCAAAGAAGTCTCTCTCCGCGATCAGGCCGAATGAGATTAGTCCCTCAGCTTGTGGAGGTTTAGTGCAAGGTGTGCACAAGGAGAAGCTGGAAGCAAGTGAAGGACTGGTGCAGAAGAGGCCGGCTGCTGGGAGATTCTGAGATAATTAATCTTTTATGATTGAGCATTCACTGTAATTGTACCCCGAGTATTAACTTGGATTGAATGAAATAGTATAATCCTTCTATTGTAATAAAAAACTCAAGGTTCAAAGGTTCAAAGGTGTTTTTGCAGAAGCTTGTCTGAGTTATTTCGTCTCTTGTTCTTCTTCTTTTTCTCCTACAAACCCTCAAACTCCTTCACGTCCAAGAAAACCCCCAACAAATTTGGCACACCTGGTGGGACCTACAAGGAGATTTGAGCCTAGGAGAAGATCTATTCCAGTGCCAACAATAAGACTCGAGTTGAGGTAAGTACGTATATCAAGTGTCTCATTTCAGGTGAACTATGAACAGCTCATGACCGCGACCCGGTCACAAACCTTGAGGGTCAAGTGCAAGCAGACAAGAAGAAAGGCGAATAGAAGATCATCAAGTCCACTTTCATCGACTTCATCGGTAGGAAGCATGGCAGGACAAGTGGACCTAGAAACTTTACTCTCCCGATTAAACATAAAATTTCCCTCTTTCAGAGGTTTAGCCCATGAGGACCCAGATGAGCACATTCGAAGATTTCTTGCATTATGCAAGACTAGAGGTCTAATGGGTAGGGAAGATGCTTTCTTGATACTCTTCCCCGCCACATTGGAAGGTCTGGCAGACAAGTGGTTTAGCCAGTTTGCTGAAAATCACTTTACCTCTTGGGATTTGATGAAAGAGGCTTTCAAAAATCAGTTTCAGCATGGCAACACGGCTGAGATCATTATAGAAGAGTTGGAAAACTTGAAATTTGGTCCAGGAGAAAAATTCCCAGAGTTCGTGACCAGGGCCAAAGCACTAATGGCTAAACTACCAGATCCACCACACGACTTCTTTGTCAAGAAGTGGTTAGCCAAACCTCTACCTGTGGTCACCCAATGCAAAATAAAAGAGTTAGTGCTACCTACTGCCTCTGTTGAGGAGTTCATCAATACGGCCACACGCTTGGAACAGATAAGGTACCAATATGGTGCAACCTCTTCTCAACCAACCTATGGTACAGAACTGGAGGACCCAGTGATCCAGTTAAGAAGGGAGCTAGAAGGCTTGAAAAGGAATAAGCCTTACACAGAGGAGGAGACTGTTGTAGCTCAGCTAAGAAAAGAGATTGAAGCCCTTAAGCTCCAAAAGGAAGAGGAAGCCCAAGCAGAAGAACTAGCTCATCTGAGACAGGAATTGCAAGAACTCAAAGGAGGCGGCATTAAAAACGGACTTTGGTGCTCCATGTGCAGCAAGCAAGGGCACATAGTAAGTGAATGTCCTATGCTAAATGTGACTTGTCAATTATGCAGGAAGATTGGGCATGAGGCCCATGAATGCCAAGTAAGGGGAATGCCGACAACGACATACTGGACACAAGGAGGGCTCTTGCCACCAGCAAATGTAATGGCAGCAGCAGCAAACCAAGGTAATAACTATAATCCTAGACCAAGAAATAACTTTGCAAATGGGCCTAGAAGGCCAATTATTTGCTTCAGATGTGGAGAATGTGGGCACTACCAATCTAGGTGCACCCTCCCAGAAAATGCACCTCCTTGCAGGAACTGTCCAGAGGCCAGGGATCACTATACAAACTGTTGTCCTAAGAATCAAGCCTCTACTTCCGGACCCCATCTCCAAATGATCTCTGTATTCAAGGAGGAAACATTACCTCAGGTGAATGAACCCTCACCATCTACTAGAGTGGTACAATTAGAAGAACTCGAATCTTTTGCAGTACAGACAAGAAGCAAGGGAAGCAAAAGTGGTAGAAAATCAAGAATCGATAATTAAGGGATTGGACAAGGACAGAGTTGCAATTGAAGACAAAGCCACCACAAGTGCATACACAAACCAAAAGGAATGTCTCATAGGCACCAGTGATGCCATTGGGAATGCCTTCAGCAGGGCCCAAGAAGAGTTTGGCAAAGCAAATGAAGCTCACTCTCTTAAAGAGTCAGAGGCTTCAAAACTACTCAAATCAATAAAGAAGGAGGTTAGTATTTTTGAATTAATAAAGATGGATGGGAAATTCAAGTCAGAATTATTGCAGATAATCGATGAAGCTTCCACTACAAGCTTAGTGGCCAAGACTGCTATTTTACATAAAGGGATAATTATGGGGGAAGCACCCCTTACGGATTATAAAAGTCCTCGACTTACAATAACAATCAAAGGTCATGAATTTCAAGGTGTTATTGTAGATGGTGGTTCTGGCATCAACTTGATGCCTGAACATACCATGAAAAAGATTGGACTCCACCCTTCAAGACCGGCAAATTTCACGGTTACGTTGGCATATCAGAGCAAAGTAAGGCCCTTGGGGGTAATCCCAAAAGTTCCACTTGAAGTACAAGGTAATATATTCATTCTGGATTTTGTGGTTTTAAGATTACCCCAGGTTGAAGGAGGATTTCCTCTCTTAATTGGAAGACCTTGGCTAAGGCATGCCAGTGTCATTCATGATTGGGGTAAGGACACTATGTGGGTACAAAAGAAAGGGCAGGAGCTGACACAAATTCATTTAGAAGAAGGCCCAGACAATCAAGGAAACACTAGTATGATGCAAACAGTGAGCATTTGCATGGAAACAGAAGCGGAGGATCAACCCCAAATAGATTTTGAGGAAGAAGAGGATATTTTAAGTTGGCTCCATGCAGGCAACTCTTCTTCTTGTTTTGGAATTTTTCTTGATAATCCTGGCACGACTGAAGGCTATGATGAAGACAAGGAAAAGGTTCAGGTTGATGGATTGGGAGAGCCCATCACCGACCACAGAAGGGGCAGGAAGATACCCCTCAAATACAAATTGGAGGAGGATGTGTCAACAACAGATAACGAAGTTTCTAAAGCTAAAAACAAGGTAAAAAATTCTGAGGTTGAATGTTCTTTCCCAATTCAAGAAATCCCTGCAGGATGGATGCAGGACAAGGAGGAATACATCGAAGTCCAAAATACACCTGCTTATGAAGCAATGCACGAAAAGCTAGTAGAAGAAGACAAGGAAGCAGATGCACACGAAGATAATATGGTAACAAGAAATCCGGTCCAAGAAATACACTTATGCACTCAAAACACTAATCAACCAGTTCTGGTGGCCACTTGGTTGTGGAGCCACCCAGAGCTCCTGAAAAAGGTAAAATCATTCTTGACCCAGTATGCAGATGTTTTTGCCTGGCATTATAAAGACTTAGAAGGAGTGCCTGCATCTTATGGAGAGCACAGAATTCCTCTGGTTGATGGAGCCAGACCCATCAGAGGAAGGAGTTATAGACTTAATCCAAAGTATGCTGAAGCTGTCTATGTGGAAATCCAAAAGATGGAAGATGCAGGAATCATCATTCCTGTGGAACACTCAGAGTGGCTCTCACCTATGGTTATAGTACCGAAGAAGAATACTAATAAAATCAGAATTTGTGTTGACTTTAGAGCTCTCAACAAGGTGACCATTCCAGATGGGTTCCCTATGCCTTTTGCAGAACAGGTCATTGAAGAAGTGGTTGGGCATGCATTATATAGTTTTATGGATGGATTCAGTGGCTATAATCAAATATCAATACATCCAGACGATCGTGAAAAGACTGCTTTTATCACACCTTGGGGAACATATGTGTATGTAAAAATGCCTTTTGGGCTCAGAAATGCCCCAGCTACCTTTAACAGAACGGTCAATCTCATTTTTGGACCCCTATTGCTGGAATCACTTAGAATCTTCATGGATGACTTCTCTTCATTTTCAGGATCTCACAAGGAAACTCATCTAGATTGTTTGGACCACCACTTGAGGCAGCTGCAGAATATTTTCCAAAGATGCAGAGAGACTAAGTTAAAGCTCAATCCAAATAAATGTCATTTCCTTGTGACAGAAGGAACCCTTTTAGGACATGTGGTGTCGGCTAAAGGTATGGCCCCAGATCCTGACAAAATCATGTCTATATTAAAGTTACCTAAACCTAAATCTCCTAAAGAGATCCAGAGTTTCTTGGGGCATACCGGTTATCATAGAAGGTTTATAAAAATGTATGCAGAGATAGCTAGACCTCTAACTAGACTTACAGGTAAGGAAGTACCTTTCAAATGGGAAGAAGAGGAGGAAAAGGCATATCAGACATTACGGTCAAGGTTGGTGTGTGCTCCTATCTTGGTCACACCTGAGTGGTCAAAAATCTTTCATATACATGTCGATGCCAGTGCATATGCAGTAGGGGCAGTTTTGACCCAACCCAGTGAAGAATTTAAAGTGGACAGGCCAATTCAATATGCAAGTAGAATCTTGACCAAGGCTGAGAGGAATTACAGTACTACTGAAAGGGAAGCCCTAGCAATGGTCTTTGCTGTCCAAAAATTCCGTCATTACTTACTGGGGGTAAAATTTATTATTATATCAGATCACCAACCACTAAAATACCTGCTCAACAAACCCCAGGCCACCGGTAGAATATGGAGGTGGTTATTGTTGTTCCAAGAATTTGATTTTTCTGTAGCCCATAAACCAGGGAAAGACAATGTTATGGCAGATCACCTATCCAGAATAAATATGATGAATCAATCTAGTGGAATCAATGATGACTTTCCAGATGCACATCTGTTTGCTGTAAAAGCTCAAGGTTGGTATTACGACATTAAAAATTTCATTAAAACTGGATTGTATCCAGAAAAGGCTAGTGCTGTACAAAAGAAGAGCCTGCTAATCAAGAGTAGACCATATACCTTCATCCAAGATAAATTGTACAGACAAGGCAAAGATGATCGGTTCAGGAAGTGTTTGGAAGAAGAAGAAGTGAGGGAAGTCCTTCACTCTGCACATGAAGGAACAGGTGGTGGGCACCTCCCAGGACATATTATGAGTCAGAGGATAATGGATGCGGGTCTATGGTGGCCTACACTTTTCAGGGATGCAGATGAATGGGGTAAGGCATGTGATATTTGCCAAAGGTGTGGACCTAAACCAACAAAGCAGAGAAATAACCCCTTGGTTATCTCCACCTCCTGGCAACCATTTGACAAGTGGGGGCTAGATTTTGTAGGGCCCATCTACCCTCCCGCTTTTCCAAAAAGAGAAAAATATCTCCTGATAGCTACAGATTATGCAACTAAGTGGGCTGAAGCTATTGCCTCCACAGATTGCACTGCCCAAACTGTTGCTGATTTCATTTATAGTAACATCATTTGCAGGTTTGGTTGTCCACTTGAAATTTGTACTGATCAAGGTACCCATTTTGTCAATAAAGTCCTGCAAGAAATCTTCAACAGGTATAGAATTCTTCATAGGACCTCTTGTGCTTACTATCCATGAGCAAATGGACAGGCTGAGTCTACAAATAAGGTTCTAATTGCAATGTTAAGAAAGGAGTGTATGTTGCAACCCACTTCATGGGGCAGTGCGTACTTAGGTACACTTTGGGCATACAGGTTAGCCTACAAAGAGGCCACTGGATATTCCCCATTCCAATTGGTTTATGGCATATTACCCATCGAGCCCTTTGAATTTTTACATGGATCGCCTAAGATAGCATTCATGCAGGGAAAGAAGGATTGTGATGTCTCTCAGAGGCTAGGAGCTTTACATAAAGTGGAGGAGATTCGTCTACTAGCGACCAAACAATTGATAGAGACTCAGATGAAATGGAAGGAGGCACATGATCGACATCTGTGGAAAAATAACATTGAGGCAGGCATGTTAGTTCTTCTCCATAAACCTAACCCTCATACAACTGCAAAAGGGAAATGGATCCCTCACTGGGAAGGACCTTTTCGCGTGCTGAAGATATTGCATTGGGGTGCTGTGCAATTGGAAACCCTCGCTGGCAACACAATACCTTTAGTAAACATTTCCAGACTCAAGGCTTATTATCAAGTATCATAACCATTGCATTTTCCTTTATCTTGTTTTCTAATTGTTTTTGGATTGTTTTAATAAGTAGTAATAATCAGCTAAATGCTCACGCATTTTTGGGCGCAAGTTTTATCCCTTTGTGTTCTTCATCAATAAAAATCACAGAATTTCATCATTAAATAAAAAATGGGCGTCAATTTTTTGAATGGCTCTTAGTTTTGCTCAGTAACTTTCAATTATACCCTTTCCTTTGTTTATCTCTCTGATGGATGAGATTAAAATTGGCATCTCCTCTCTTTTGAACTACCTTTTATGCTACACCATTCCTTGCTGTGAGGTAAGCCCTTCATTCCCCTTGCTATATAAGAAGAACATTCATTCCTCCCATCTTCACTAAGAAGTCTATGCAATACCCGAGCGCTGACCCTCTAAATCGCCCCAGCCACCAACGAGAAGCCCACATTGTTCCACCAACGCCACCAGCAACTTATCCCCACCTGGCCACAAAAACAAAAGAAAAAAACCCCGTGGGCCTCATCCTCCCCCACCCCCCCCCACCCCTCCTCTCCCTCAGCCCCCGCACGCCCCACTCCCTCCCTCCCCCTCAACCCACCGCAAGCCCCCTCTCCCTCCCACACCCTCAGCCCCCTCGACCCCTCTGCCCCGCTGCCCCGCCATCTACCTCCTCTCCCTCAACCCCCGCACGCCCCCACTCCCTCCCTCCCCCTCAACCCACCGCAAGCCCCCTCTCCCTCCCACCCCTCAACCCCCATCGACCCCTCTGTCCCGCTGCCCTCGGCGTCGCCCGCAAAACCCACTCCCTCCCTCCCCCTCAACCCACCGCAAGCCCCCTCTCCCTCCCACCCCCTCAACCCCCCTCGACCCCCTCTGCCCCGCTGCCCCGCCGTCGCCCGCCCCACCCCACCCCCTCCCAACAACTCAACCCCTGCACACCTCAACTCCCTCCCTCCCCCTCAACCCACCGCAAGCCCCCTCTCCCTCCCACCCCTCAACCCCCATCGACCCCTCTGTCCCGCTGCCCTCGCCGTTGCCCGCAAAACCCACTCCCTCCCTCCCCCTCAAACCACCGCAAGCCCCCTCTCCCTCCCTCCCCCTCGACCCACCACAAGCCCCCTCTCCCTCCCACCCCCTCAACCCCCCTCGACCCCCTCTGCCCCGCTGCCCCGCCGTCGCTCGCCCCACCCCACCCCCTCCCAACAACTCAACCCCCGCACACCTCAACTCCCTCCCTCCCCCTCAACCCACCGCAAGCCCCCTCTCCCTCCCACACCCTCAGCCCCCTCGACCCCTCTGCCCCGCTGCCCCGCCATCTACCTCCTCTCCCTCAACCCCCGCACGCCCCCACTCCCTCCCTCCCCCTCAACCCACCGCAAGCCCCCTCTCCCTCCCACCCCTCAACCCCCATCGACCCCTCTGTCCCGCTGCCCTCGCCGTCGCCCGCAAAACCCACTCCCTCCCTCCCCCTCAACCCACCGCAAGCCCCCTCCCACCCCCTCAACCCCCCTCGACCCCCTCTGCCCCGCTGCCCCGCCGTCGCCCGCCCCACCCCACCCCACCCCCTCCCAACAACTCAACCCCCGCACACCTCAACTCCCTCCCTCCCCCTCAACCCACCGCAAGCCCCCTCTCCCTCCCACCCCTCAACCCCCATCGACCCCTCTGTCCCGCTGCCCTCGCTGTTGCGCAAAACCCACTCCCTCCCTCCCCCTCAACCCACCGCAAGCCCCCTCTCCCTCCCTCCCCCTCGACCCACCACAAGCCCCCTCTCCCTCCCACCCCCTCAACCCCCCTCGACCCCCTCTGCCCCGCTACCCCGCCGTCGCCCGCCCCACCCCACCCCCTCCCAACAACTCAACCCCCGCACACCTCAACTCCCTCCCTCCCCCTCAACCCATCGCAAGCCCCCTCTCCCTCCCCCACCCTCAACCCCCCTCGACCCCTCTGCCCCGCTGCCCCGCCATCTACCTCCTCTCCCTCAACCCCCGCACACCCCCACTCCCTCCCTCCCCCTCAACCCACCGCAAGCCCCCTCTCCCTCCCACCCCTCAACCCCCATCGACCCCTCTGTCCCGCTGCCCTCGCCGTCGCCCGCCCCCCCCCCCCCCACCCCCTCCCTCCACCTCAACACCGCAAGCCCCCTCTCCCTCCCTCCCCCTCGACCCACCACAAGCCCCCTCTCCCTCCCACCCCCTCAACCCCCCTCGACCCCTCTGCCCCGCTGCCCCGCTGCCCCCGCCTTCGCCCGCCCCACCCCATCCCCTCCCACCAACTCAACCCCCGCATACCTCAACCCCCTCCCTCCTCCTCGACCCCCCCGCGCGCCCCCTCTCCCTCCCACCCCATCAACACCCCTCGACCCCTCTGCCCCGCTGCCCTCCGCCCCTCCACCCCTCCATCCCCCTCGGGCTCCACAGTCAACCGCCCCCCTCATCCAAAACACCCCTCGACCCCTCTGCCCCGCTGCCCCGCCGTCGCCCGCCCCACCCCACCCCCTCCCACCAACTCAACCCCCGCACACCTCAACCCCCTCCCTCCCCATCGACCCCCCCGCACGGAGCCTCTCCCTCCCACCCCATCAACCCCCCTCAAACCCTTTGCCCCGCTGCCCTCCGCCCATCCACCCCTCCATCCCCCTCGGGCTCCGCAGCCAACCGCCCCACCCCACCCCCTCCCACCAAGTCAACCACCGCACACCTCACCCCCTCCCTCCCCCTCGACCCCCGCAAGCCCCCTCTCCCTCCCACCCCATCAACCCCCTCAAACCCTCTGCCCCGCTGCCCCTGCCATCGGCCGCCCCAACCCACCCCCTTCCACCACCTCAAACCACTGCAAGCCCCCTTTCCCTCCCACCCCCTCAAACCCCCTCAACCCCTCTACCCCGCTGCCCCGCAGTCTACACCCTCTCCCTCAATCCCCGCACACCACCCCCCCTCCATCCCCCTCGACCCCCCGCAAGCCCCCTCTCCCTCCTTCCCCCTCGACCCCCCGCAAGCCCCCTCTCCCTACCACCCCCTCCACCCCCTCTCCACCATCTGCCCCGCCGGCAGCGCCTCATTCCAACCCCCTCAACCCCTCTGCCCTGCCGTCTCCAGACCCACCCCACCCCCTCCCACCACCTCAACCCATCAAGCCCCACCCCCTCCATCCCATTCGATTCCCCGCACACCCCCTACCCCTCCCACCCCCTCCACCACCGACTGCCCCCGCCGTCAACTACCTCCCTCCACTCCCTCTACCCCCACCGCCTAACCCCTCCGCTCTCCCGCCACAGCCACATCCTCTGTCCCCACCCTCTTCAATTCCCCTCCCCCTGCATAGGCTTTCTATTGCTCCCCTTCTTATCCCCATTTCCATCAATGGCTGACCCCTCCGCTCCGGGTGATATTTCCGATCCTCCGTCCCAGCTTCCTCCAAACCATCACAATCAATCCTCTCCCACCTCCGAGATTCCTTCCGACCATCCCAATCCACCTCCTCCATCATCGACAGAACAATCTGTTCAAGCTAACCCAACACCTCCTACTGCCCTTCTTGATATTCCTATTTATTCCATACACTCTGA
This sequence comes from Ceratopteris richardii, assembly GCA_020310875.1. Lineage (NCBI taxonomy): Eukaryota > Viridiplantae > Streptophyta > Polypodiopsida > Polypodiales > Pteridaceae > Ceratopteris > Ceratopteris richardii. Next base: position 33,080,923 of record CM035406.1, read on the forward strand.
TTCCACCGACCTTTATTCCCCACCTCCCATCCCGCACCCTCCTTCTCCTTCCCCATCTATGTCTCATTCATCCCACCCAACTTCACCAACCGGGGATTATATGCGCTTGTTTCTTCCACCTGACTTAAACCTGCAAATCCGAATGCATTTATCCCTACCTACCATTGCCCTTCGTCAATGTTTTCCATTGAGGATCTTCAGCAGGCGGGCTTGTGGGGCTTGGCTAATGTTTTCTTCAATAACCCCGCCAATTTTACACAGGTTTATGAAGCTATCCGCCTCTTCCCTCATTTTAAAACCGGCACTCTCTTCATCCCAGACATTGCCGCCAGTATTGGGTCCCCCCTATTACATTTTCGTGCTCCCCCTTTCCTATACTCTGGACTGTCCGCCTCGGCTACTATTGCCTTTTGTACCACTCACTTTCAAAGTAATGCTAGGTTTTCACTCCGCATGACCACCATTCTCAATGCGTTCATCTTTTTCTTCTTACTGCGTAGTCCCACTTCTTCGCTTCCCTGGTCAGATATTCGTATCGTCGATCCGCTTTTCTGCTTTCTCCATAGCCGTCCTTACCCTTACGCAACCCTCATTTATAGTTCCTTGACTTTGCGCTCGCGTCGACTCCGCGAGGCTATCTCTAGAGGCTCTCATGCATTTTCCATCTATTCTGCACCCTTCTTAGCTTGGCTCTATCACATTCCCGCACAATCTGCCCAAAATGTTGCTTATCTCCCTACCAACCCTGGGCTACCGTCCATTGCTCAATCTCCCTCCCCCCCTCTAATCTCAATTGACTCAACTTCCGCATCGACACCCGCATCCGCACCCCCTGAGGTCCCCTCCTTCCCTCCCCAATCTTCTTCACCTATCCCTCCTGCATCTACCACTTCTCCATCCATGCCTAGCCCCCCTGATGTCCCCTCCTTCCCTCCCCAATCTTCTTCCCCTATTCCTCCTGCATCTACCACTTCTCCATCCATGCCTACCCCTCCCCTTATACCTAGACCTCCCCTCTCTTCAGCTTTCAAGCCACTCATTCAAACACAGCTCAACCCTCAAAACCCCACCTGTATGCCCCCACTTCCCCCTGATTCCACCTCACCCCCTATCATTAATATCCCTGTCAGTCAACCACTTCCCTCCCCCAATCCTTCCCTTCCCCATCCATCTTCCACTACAACCCTTCCTCCTCCTCCGCCGGTAATTCCCCCTTCCCCTCCCCCTCCTGCTCCAACGGCCGCTCCCCCTCAACATTTTGACCTCCCATCAACCCCTTCCTTTTTGCAATTACTACAGGACGCGAGTGTAGTCGCTCTAGGCAATGCTCAGGCCTCCCAGATTTCCTTGGATTCAGTATCGGCAGCCGCTTCGGTTCATCAACAGTATATTTCAACAATTGAAAACATCAATCGCATGGCCAATTCACAATGGCACTCGCTCAACGAAACGGCGCGCTTGCTCAAAGCTGAGAGAGATCATTATCGCGATATGGCCGACTCTGCGTTGAAAGCCTTAGAAGATCTTCAGAATCGCTCTAACTTAGGGCTTTGTGCTAATGCTGCATGCAGACGTATCCGTAGGGAAAGGGATAATCTTCGGCAATGCCTTAGTTCGCTACAACATATGATTGAACAAGCTTCTGCTCCTTTGGCCCCCTCTCCATCAACCTCGGCTGAGAATCTCAATCACCCTGCACAATAATTTGCCATCCACAGTCTAAATAACTTGCTCATCCCTTTCATAATAATTGCTCTTAGATTCCATTATCGCTTTGTCAATAATTTTCTCCTCCCTTTGATTTCTCAATAATTCTTGTAGGGTGCCTTATACTTTTTCTTAACTTAATAATATACACACCCTTTACCTCTTTTCTTGCCTGAGTTTCGTTGTTTTCATGTCTGTATCTTTGCAAATTTTCAGTTTTGTATTGCTGTCGTCTCTCCGGGACGGAGAGATCTTTAGGTGGTGGGCATCTGTAGAGCCCTAACCGGTTGAAACTAAAGGTGCAAAGTATTTTTTCTCTTAAGGTTCAAAGGATGAATTTAAAATCTTAAGGTGCAAAAGTAAAGAATTAAAAGGAAAGGTGAAGGTATGGAAGGCCGCGTACGCAAAGGTGGAAATAGGGCCGCCCAATCAAAATTTTATTTTAAAAGTCACTCTTGTTCTAAAGTCACTACAGGACAAAGTAGCGAGTCGTTGAGGACCAGTTCAAAAGACAATCTTGGGACATTGAAAGGGCACCAAGATTGTATTACAGTTAGAGTGCGCGAACCGGCGGACTCAACAAAAGAGAGACAAAAGGCTATTCGTTGGACACTGGAAGTAAGAAGAAAAGGAGAAGTGAAGAGTCACTAGGGGGTCGACTGCAGAAGGTGAAGAGTGCAAGAAGTGAGGCTAAGGGAGGTGTAGAGAGTGCGAAGCAGGGGACCAATTCCAAAGAAGTCTCTCTCCGCGATCAGGCCGAATGAGATTAGTCCCTCAGCTTGTGGAGGTTTAGTGCAAGGTGTGCACAAGGAGAAGCTGGAAGCAAGTGAAGGACTGGTGTAGAAGAGGCCGGCTGCTGGGAGATTCTGAGATAATTAATCTTTTATGATTGAGCATTCACTGTAATTGTACCCCGAGTATTAACTTGGATTGAATGAAATAGTATAATCCTTCTATTGTAATCAAAAACTCAAGGTTCAAAAGTTCAAAGGTGTTTCTGCAGAAGCTTGTCTGAGTTATTTCGTCTCTTGTTCTTCTTCTTTTTCTCCTACAAACCCTCAAACTCCTTCACGTCCAAGAAAACCCCCAACAGTAGTTAATCTAGAGAGGGTGTCTTCGAGTCTATCTATGCGATCATGGACGGGATCAGGTTGTGGTGGAGCTTGGTCGGATTCAGGTTGGGTGTGGATTTCGGCGTTGAGTTCGGCCTCCTGGAGCCGTTCATGTAGCTCGACATTCACCAAGAGAAGGCGGTTGAGTTCCTCTTCTAGGGCAGCCCGTTGGGCCTTGTGACGACGGCGCCGTTCAGTCACGTTCCTGGCGCGTTCCATCCTCGAAGTTAGACCGGCCGTGCCAACGTCGTGTTCGCTGGCCATGGTGGCGTGGAGCCAACCGGCGGCAACTCGGGAGGGAGAAAGAGCCTAGGAGGAGGGAGTCTAGGGCACGCGGGCACCTAGCAGCGAGGGGAGAGGTTCACCGGTTAAACGGGGGTTCGGAGTTGCTTGATGGGTAAGGGTGGGGCCGACGGCGGATAACGCGAAGGCGACAGCGGGAGGGCAAGGGGGTGCCTTGCTTGAGGGGGGGGGCAAGGGGGTGCCTTGCTTGCGGGGGGGGGGGAGGGGGGGGGGGGAGGGGGGGGGGAGGGGGGGGGCAAGGGGGTGCCTTACTTGAGGAGGGGGGGGGTGCAAGGAGGGCCTTGCTTGAGTGGGGGGGGGGGGGGTGCAAGGGGTTGCCTTGCTTGAGGGAGGGAGGGAGGGCAAAATACCTCTTGCGACGTCAAAGAACTTCCCACGGATGGGCCCGGGACGTTAGATGGCGCTGCCAGCACTGGTGTGACAGTCCGCCCGTCCAAAGGCTTCCCCTAGGGTCATTGCTCTGATACCACTTGAGACGTTCAAACCCACAAAATGCACAAGCCAACACAAGGGACACCAAGAAGATTGCCAGAACACGTTTATATTCGATTAGCAACTCGTGTTGAAGAAGGCAATGAGAGCTTGGTATGAGCAGTACTAGTACCCCTCATAGTTGCGCACAATTTGGCGCCACAGGGCATACCCCCCAAGCACTGAAAAGGGCTGGATAGAAAAACAGGCTGTGACAGTTCAACCCCTACCAACCACGGTGGATATGTAATGGGCCTTAGGCAAGTTTGTATCATCTTCCTTCTCTTGTGTAGAAAGGATAGCTCTTGGGCCAGGTTCATAGTGCATGGCCCCTTTGCCTGATGATAAAGTGGAATCTCTCTTTTCCTCCTCCACTACATATGGATGCTCCTCCTTAAACACCACATCGCCACTTGCCATGATCTTCTTAGCCTCACGGTCATAAAGCTTAAGCCTTCTTATCTTTGTTGTACCCTAGGAAGATACATTTGATGCTTTTTGGTTGAAGCTTGTTTCTCTCCCTACTTGGAACATGTACATAACATTCACTTTCAAATACTTTGAAATGGGAAATAGAAGGATTTTCACCAGTGTAGGCTTCTTGTGGAGTCTTTCCATCAGGTGCCTTGGTGTAGCTTCAATTCAAGATGTAAAGAGTAGTGTTGAAAGCCTCTACCCAAAATTGATTAGGCAAATCCTTTCCCTTCAACATGCGCATTGCCATCTCCATAATGGTTCGATTTTGACATTCTGCAACACCATTCTGTTGAGGACTATGTGCCATTGTGAGTTGATGCTTGATTCCCTTACTCTTGCAGAAATCTTTAAAATCTGTTGATGTGAACCCACCATCACCAGCTATCCTGAATTTCTTCATCTTCTTCCCTATTTTAGTTTCAACAAACTGAAGCCATTCTTTAAACTTACCAAAATCTTGAGCCTTATCACTAAGGAAGTACACCCACATCTTCATGCAATGGTGGTCAACAAGTAACATGAAGTAGGAAGATCCACCCGAGGCTTGTGTAGGCATTTTTCCTCACAAGTCAGCATGGACCAACTCTAGAAGATAGCTTGCCCTATTCTTGCTTTCTCATGGAAATGCCTTCCTCTAATGCTTGCCCATCATGCAAGCTTCACATGGTTCCTTCATTTCTTCAATCGATTGTAGGTTTTTGGTTGATGTTTTTTGGTATTACTAATATTTTTTATTGAGTAACAATTTTTTTTTGTAAGAAAAATTCGATCTAGTGACTCCAAGAGAAAAATGGAAGTTGGAAAAGGTAAGACTGATTAGATCAATTTTTGTGCTTATGACAGAAATGTTTTTCTTTTGCAAGAACATGAGAGCCATGCATATCGCTCATCGAGGATGGCTTTGCAAATAAGTGGATGGGAGCATGTTAGTTGTATATATTGTTGGTCTTTTGTGCACCAATATGCTTCCATTTTGTAGAGTAACCTTTTGATTGTAGCTATTTTTGGCACAACATACTCCCATCCGCACGCTTCATGATTAAAAACTAAATAATGTATGACCATGTGAACCAGTGATTGTAGCATTGTGCTCTGACAGATAATCAATATACTAAATGCAATTCAATAATGTACATGTGCATCTAAGTGTGTTCATGTTTGCATGAACTGTTGTATATTATGGAATCATGGAAGGTTAAATGGATTTTTAATGTTTTAAATGTCCAGAAGGTTTCAATGTACTAAATTGAAGACTTCTAGAATAGCTATATTTAGGTTTATCTTGTTGAAAAAGTAGTGGTTCGCTTTAGAAAGCAATGCATTTTGTAAATAAAGTAGTTTTTTCCTAAAAGACGCTTCTAAAAGCGACGGCCCTCATATAACTTCTATTTTTAGGATGTAATAGAAATAAACCTATAAATACGTGTACTCTGAGAGACTCGTCCATCAGAGTACATCGGGGGAGATTGCACCCAATATCATGTTGATTGTTTCTCTGTTTCTGATTCTTGTTTCATCTTCTTTTTGCCTCTGTGTGCATGTGTTGAAGGTCCTGATAACCGTGGTATCAGAGCTAGGTTCGTATCACTTCGGAGGAGATTGTTTCCCAAGGTGATTGTTTTCATTCTCTGTTTGCGATCCACGTCCGCTTTGTTTGCATTCTCTATTTGCAATCCGAATCCGAATCCACGTCCGCGTCCGCTTTCACTTTCGCTTCTGTCTCTTAACCTACATTTACTCCTTCGACTTACACCTACGTTTACTCCTTCAGCTTACTCTAAGGCATCGACTAAGGCGTCGACTTAGGCGTCGACTTAGGCAATAAATTAGGCAACACATTGGAAACATTGGCACCCAAGGCTCCCTTGGCGACTGTTGGCTAGGCGTGAGGCAATTTCAATTTTGAGTGGCAATAGAGAGTTTTAGATTCCCTAAGGTAGGAGGATTTGAACCCACAACCTCCTACTTACAAGGGAAGTACTTTAACCACTACTCCATCTCTTTGAGTTATCACTCTATCTCCCTTTTGTAACATTTACATCAACTTTCACCTCCCTCTTCCTTTTACAATTCCCAAGTTGAGCTCGCACATGTGGAAGCATCCATCGATTTTCCTAGGGGAGTGCATCACAAAAAGGGCATAACTTTCATTATATAACTCACATTTTAGCATATAATATATCGTTGGAAAGCTCTCGGAACAAGCTTTTTAAATAATTTATTAGATTGAGGATTCAACATAGTTTGAGAGAGGGATTTTGTTTTCTAGCTATGGACCCTACAACAATGGAGGATTTTGGCAATTCACCTTTACCTAGGGTCTCACTCGAGCAACAATTAGAGATTATGTGACAAGAACTTCAAGCAACTCAACAAGCTGTACAAGAACGCAATGCTATGCTCCAGCAAGTACAAAGTGATGATCGTAGCTTAATCAGAGTGGTGAAAGCGATTATCACTGCACAAGAAGAAGGTGCAAGTTCCAAGATAGGTGTTAAGAACTTCCAATTCTCTAGATTCGATGGATGAAAGGATGGCCCATTTGTCATGTCATGGATCTCTCAATTTGATGATTTCTACTCCGATGAGTCATATTCAGAAAATGAGAAAGTCAAGTTTGCTGCCAATTATTTGGTAGGAAGAGCTCAACTATGGTGGAATGTTTTACGGAATAGTATCAACCGTCCTACCCCATGGGACTCATTTCAAGCAAAAATTAAGGAGTCTTTCCTTCCTTCCCTGTCCCATCTACAGGTGCATCATGCATGGACAACTTTTGGATGGAGAGAAGGAGATAATGTATCCATTTATACTGAATGTTTTTGGCAATGTCTTTTATTACTTTGTTCACTTGAGCAGGTTCCTGAAGCAAGTTTGCAACAATACTATGAAGAAGAAGTATGATGATGGGATAGATAAGGAGGTTAAAGCAAAGCTTCACTCATGCCAACCTACATCGCTTCATGAAGCTATTGCCTTTGCTCATGATGCGGAGAATGAGTACCAATTGATTATCAAGAGGATAGTTGCAGCAGCCACATCAACAACGACAATCTTTTTGCAAGTCTAATTTTCTTTAATTATATGTAATGCATTTACACATAGAATTTAGTATGTAGGATCATACTTTAGATATATTTTTGAAAATGAATTAGAATATTGACTTATTTAAACCATAATTATCACCTCACTATGATCATTTAATTTTTGCATATCATTCCCAACTACATTAAACTTTCAGGTTTCCTATTCCATGCATGTGTTTTACATGGTTCATGCTTAATATTGTTCAGTGATGGGACATGCGACTGATCATCCATGTCTATTTTTATATTTATCAACTGAGTTTAGTTGCTTGCCAACTGGGAGGCATGTTGTATATTATGCAATCATTGAAGGCTAAATGAATTTTTAATGTTTTAAATGTCCAGAAGGTTTTAATGTGGTTGTGTTTGATCTAGCAGGTGAAGAAGCATGAGGGCATGGATACAAGTGGATGCGCATAAATAAATAAATTCAAAGACTAAATCGAAGACTTTTTTAGAATACTTATATTTAGGTTTATCTTGTTGAAAAAGTAGTGGTTCGCTTTAGAAAGCGATGCCTTTTGTAAATAAAGTAGTTTTTTCCTAAAAGAGGCTTCTAAAAGCGACGGCCCTCATGTAACTTCTATTTTCAAGATGTAATAGAAATAAACCTATGAATACATGTACTCTGAGAGACTCGTCCATCAAAGTACACGAGCGGAGATTGCACCCAATATCGTGTCGATTGTTTCTCTCTTTCTGATTCCTATTTCATCTTCTTTCTAGCTTTGTGTGTGCGTGCGCTGAAGGTCCTGATAACATGAACAAATGTGTTTTATTGTGTATATTCATACACTACATGTGACTATGTGTGTAAGAATGGGTATGTGCAGTTGTGTGAACTTTGGATTTCTTGAATCTATATGCATATGTGTATGCCTTCGTGTGAATAAGAATATATGCCATGCGGTAATGTTCCCACTCTATTGGAGCATAGTATAGGTCATTGAGTGCACTTCCATTTAGGCATCAAGCAATGAGTTTGTTCATGGACATGTTTTCTGAGTGGAGTGCTAAAGAGCACAACAACATGAATTTATGCTTGCCACAAACTTCTCTTCAAAACTTTCTCCTAGTGTTTCATGTTGCATTGAATTGTGTGCATCCTGATGTGTTATAAGATAAATAAAAGGTTTTATCAGCTTACAAAACTAACTTGTTCCTATGCATCAAGAAGGATAGCATTATTCTTGGCTTATCTCTTGCATTGGCAGTCTATTAGAGTTTCGATGGTGCTCTATATAAGTATCCGTGAGTTTGTTTGTGCATGGAAAATATAAAATTGAAGTGTTGTTACCACTGTGAAGTTCATCTGCATATGCACGAATGATACTCATGATGTACAACTAGACATCTATGTTCAGCAAGGAATAACATTTGTGAGGGCATAAAATCACAACTTAGAAGTCTTGGAGGTCGCACTCTCAACTAGAAATGTAGTTGTTTGTCCTATGCCACCATGTATCGGAGATCTCTACTCAATATCAATCATTCTATTTCACTTACATATGAAGAAAAATTTTAAAAGTTATGAGCATTGTTATACGTGTGCATTGCATTAATGTATCTGGGTTTTGTTTGCAAAGAGAGATAGGAAGAGAATACAAGTGTGTTGCTCAATGAGGGAGAGAAATAGAGTTCAATGAAGAGAGAGAGAGAGAGAGAGAGAGAGAGAGAGAGAGAGAAGTTGAAGTATGTGGGTGTGAGAAAGAGAGGAAGAAAGAAGGAAAGATAAAGGGGAAATGTGATAGGAAGAGATTTGTAGGGAGTGTGCAAGAGAGGAGAAATTCAAGGCTAGTGTGTGAGGAAGTTTATGAGTGTGAGTGTTGGAGACGATGTGTGAGTGAAAAGTGTATGGGAGTAGGAGGGGACGTGTATAAGCTGGTGTGAGGGAGTAAATGAAAGAAGGGGTGTAAGAGTAAAAGGTAGGTGTGTGTGTGTAGGAGGAAAGACTTTTGTTAAAGTGTGTATGTGCTTGAGTGCGAGAATATGAAAGTGTGAGTTTGAAATTTCTTGATTATGAAATTGGGTTTGCTTGTGAGTGTGTATAGAAGTGTGATAGAGTGTGTGAAGGTGAGTATGTAAATTATTAGGTGTGTGTGAGAGAGAAAATATTTTTATGTGTTTGTGTGTGTATGAATGTGTGTAGGAATGAGCAAAAGTGTGTGAGATTGTGCTCGAATGTTCAGTTTTGTGAATTTAAGAGAGTGAGTCATGAGTGAGGTGTAGAGTTAGAGTCTAAAAGTGAAGTGAAAGTGAAGCGAGAGTGAAGTAAGAATACAGGGACAGAAGAGTCGGGAGTACAAAAGGGAATCAGATTGGAAGATAGAACGAAGGGGAGAAGAGACTAAGTGTAAAATAGAAGGAAGAAAGTGAAGAGACAAGAAATAGAAGGTGAAGAAAAAATAATCAGCACATTGGACTAGTGCCATTGAAAGGACCTTTTGTGCAAAGTGGGCAATAGTATCAAGATCAAGGTTGAGAAAGGACCCAAGAATAAGCTAACAAGATATATTTGTGACCACTTCATAAGTACTTCATTTTGGCAATCCTGTTGGGATCGAACAAGCGAGTGTATTTGCACATATTTGCAAGCTTAGGGTGAGAAAAGATTGATCAAACACAAAAATTTAAGTAAAGTTAGTTGTGAACAAACATCTTTCCTCAGCCTTCATAGAATACTTCATTTGGCATGCTTGGTGGGACTTAGCTTGGCATATATATGAGAGATTGCTACGAGTTTTCTTGGTGCCCTAATTGTGTGGCACAACCAATTTGGGCCCAAAATCATTTCAATCTTTGTTAAAAGATGACACAACAAAGGCAAGCTTGTGGTTCTTAGAAAAACAGAACCTAGGAAGATGACTTTTGGATGGACTGACAAACTAACTAAATTTGATATAACAATTAGACATCACACGAACAGACTTCCTTTTTGGCCTTAGCTCAAACTATCTGAGATGTTGGTGTTGCGAGGAGATTGGGCATATTGCCAAATTTTGCCCTTCAGTGTTTACCCTTCTGGAATTCATTCTTGTGTGTGTAGATTGTGGAAAAAAGAGCCTATGTGATCATGCATGCGAGGTAAAGGAAATCTCTCCCATGGAGGTCACAAGGAAGGAAACTAGTTTTTCTCTCTCTTCTCTCTATGTGGAGGTTGAAAACTGAGGACATTATGAAGTGGAAAATGTAAGAAGTGAGACTTTTTCATCAACTTGGACCTCAAGGATAACTAGGGACATCTCCAAGATGATACAGCCAGTCAACATGGCCAATAGTTTTGACCATCTAAAGATAGATGAGGTTGCTAACTTTTACCATGACAAAATGATCAGTAAATCTGAAGATAAGACCTTCAAAGCATTGATAGATATACAACATCAATTGGATCGGTTTTGTGAGGAGTGAGATAGTGAAAGGGCCAAGGTGGAGAGTTTAGAAAAAAATCAAACTAAACTAGAGGAAATTTTAGAGGAATGGAAGGAGCAACTAACATGTATGGGAAACAAAAACAAAGAGTTGAAAAGAGAAAACAAAAACTTGAAAAGGAAATTGAAAAACTTGAGAGTGGGAAGATTTTTTGAAAGGATAAAAGAATAGAGAGAGAGAGAGAGAGGCACTTGAGATTATTTCTGACTTAGTGATAGCAGACTGCTACCACTGAAGAGATTGTTTGGGTAGTGGTTATGATCAAGAGAGAAATGGAAGTGGAGTAAAAAAATAAAGATACAAGGAAACTAATGTGAAGACAAGAAACTAGGTCTTTTTTTGAAAAAAGATAAAAACTATCAAAAAAGAGAGAAAAGTGTGTTAAATATTGTACATATGTGTTAGCTCCATGAATGGTTGATTTTTGGTGTGCTAACGACCGTTTACTTCATGACATGTGTGTTCGATTCATGTGTTGCAGGTTATGAATGGTGGATGACTGATGCATATGATCCAAAAGACCCAGAGCATCAACAAAAAAAATTCAACGTAGAAATGGAGCTTGGCAATGGGTTGCCAGATGTCTGTACAATGCAGCAATGCCTCAAGGCATTGAAAGCTGTTGGCTTTGAGGTTATCATGGAGGAAGACTTGGCAAAGTTTTCACCTATACCATGGTATGCACCATTAGATCTAAGCTTTGTATCACTTTCTAATTTCCACCTCACAAAGTTGGGTCGGCTTCTCACACATAATCTGGTATGGTTTATGGAGTTGGTTGGTCTAGCGCCTAATGGTAGTGTGCATATTAGCAAGTTTCTGGAAAAGGCTACAGAATTGCAGGAGGAGGAAGGAGATTTTCACAACCATGGTGTGAAAGCCTGGTGCACACCAAGAAGAAATACATGCAAGTTTCTGGAAAAGGCTACACAATTGCAGGGGGGAGGAAGGAGATTTTCACAACCATGTATTTCTTCTTGGTGTGCAATCCTCATGCATAATATCTCAAGGGTCTCAAGAGGTTTGTAATTGTGTGAAGAAACGATCCAGGTTTTCATTAGTTAACAACAGCTTGAAGGGATTGCTTTTAGTAGGAGACGAGAAATCAGAGCAAGCTTTTTATCATCACATATGCATGGGCTAGATAGCAACATAAAGGTTCTCTCTAGGAAATTTCCATCTAATTTCAAGAAAAGTCTAATTTGAATTTTGAGATATCCAAGTTTTCGATTGTTTACAAGTGGTTGAGGGGATTGTATTACAGTGCATCCTAGAAAAAAGGGGGTTTTAATGTGCAAGTTTTTAGAGGAGAAGGAGGGTGATTCAGATGAATGGTGAGCTATGGACACACAGAAGCAATTCACTTCAAGGAGCATCCTCGAATTTGCCCTTGCTACATGAAATCATTTTACACGAGGTGATCCTCTTCTTCATCCTAGCTATGGACACTCACAACACTTTTTTGTGATTCATAGAAACAGTGAAACCTCAAAGGCAACAAGGAGATGTCCAGAAGACTTGTGGATACAAGGGAAAAGATGGCGCTCTGGGATGTTTATGGAAGCCAAAGGTTTCCAAGGAATATCTAGATTTCTTCAACAAGTCTCTTGCATGTCTCTTGCTTTTAGAGATATGCAAGATGCTTGCATACATATAGAAAGAAGCAAAATTTATAATGCACAACTCTCTTGCAACAATTAGTGAGGTTGACTTCTTCAGCAAAACAATAGTTGCAACATATTATGTGTGGTATGGTCGTTCTAAGAGGATGTGAGAGGAAAAGCAAACATTGTCAAAGAGGGAGAGAGAATAGGTGCATGCAAGATATTTTTACCATGCTTTGTGGAGAGAGAGATAATATGAATTTCCAATGCTTATGTAACCTTTGATTCTGAGGATTGCAAATCAATGTCAATATCCTGTTGTTGAACTGATTTTGATTATTTGAGCTCCATAATGAGATTGCATTTGGATTGCAATGAACTTTGCAGGACCTCAGAGTACCCTAATGTGTTTCTCACTGGTCTTACTATTTCAAATAAGATTTGAGAATAATTACTTGACTTCTTATCTTTCTTCCATTTGTAACTTGGAAGTGGTAACAAGAGTCTGGAATTGCTTTAGTAAAGAAATAAATTCTTGGGCTAAACTGAGAGTTGGCATTTTTAATATTGATTTTTGTCTCCATTATTGGTATTGCAGTCAACGTTATTTTGTGATAAGAGTGCTTTCCAAGTGGGGTGGTTGTGCATCAACCTGAGGTGCCTATGTGTGTAAGAAAGAGGGCGTGTGAAAGAGTGTGTAAGAGAGTGTGAGAGGGAAAGAGAAAGAGGAGGAAGTGAGTGAAGGATAAAGAGAGAGAGAAAGCAGGAAAGCATGTGAGAGAGTGAAAATGTATATGCGAGCGAATATACGTCTAAGTGTGTAGGTGTGAGTGCATGTGTGGGTGTGTAGAAGGGAAAGTGAGAGAAGAGAAAGAAAAGGAAAACGAAGGTGGAGTAACAGTGTATGCATGAAGAGCATGGGTGAAGGTAAGTGAGCGAGGGCAGAAAAAGTGAGTGTGTATGGGAACGGGAGAGTGTCCAGCTTTTCCCAATCAATGGTGTGAGGCTTGTCCTGGGGTGGGAGTCTATAGTGCATTGAATATACCATTTGTTCACATGCAAAGAGTTGTAATAGATGCATGGGCCTACTAATAAATACTTTGGAATGGTATTCCCAAAACCACAATGGTGAACATTTCTTTGAACATTAGCTTGTAGTAGGTAGGTAAGTATTTGATTCGGCAGTGCCACACATAGCATACCTAGAGAGATGGCATGGTAATCATTTCATTGTCCTAAATCTCCATTATCGTGCTCGAATCCGAGGGTGGAAACATGGGGTGCAGGGATGTGTCAGAAGACTTTGAATGTCATCTGCATAAGGTCAAAAATTTTGATGGCCATCTAAGCAGCCACATTTGTCATTTTGTATAGATGGGGGAGCCAGTGCCTAATGGTTGCCATCATGTAGCCGATAGTAGGAGGACCCCAAGCTGCTGCAAAATAGGGGTAATTTAGACAATCTTGGCACTACTTATTATTTTGTACCTTAATTGCAAAAGTTGTCCAAGAGCGAAGATGAGGCAAGGGACCGTAGCACGGATTGTACTTGAGGTGCAAAGGGGCCTTGGTCCATGTGTACATCATTTTCGGGTACTCTTGTAGTAACTCTTTCCTCCGATTTGGTTGAAAAATGCTGCCTTGTTGAGCATGGGGTGGCAGCTCCACCAGTTCAAACTCTGTTGCATGGGTCCGCTTCTTCCCCGTGACTTTCTCAATGGCTAAATTGTATTTTGCCATGTACATGGAGTATGTTTTATATTGCAATTCATTTATGGAAATATACCATCTCGGCACCAATTTTGCAAAATATGGAGACTGAAGAATAGTCTCCTCAATAGTTGCCATGGCCTATAACTGCACTTTGATGCATGCAAAGTGATTTTTTCCTAATTCTTTGATGGTTTTCATCCATGTAGGTGTAGGCAATTCGAAGGTGTCATGACCTTCGTCCGTAACATGAACACCAATGGCGGGTTGAGGTTCATATTCTTCCTCAAAGGTGGGTTTGATTGGAATGGTCACCATTTCTTCGACCTTTGGTATGTCGGGTGGTGAGTCAGGCCAAGAGATCATTGATGGATCTAGTACTTGAGTTTGAAGCTCTAACACATGCGCCCTTAAGGTGTTCAATTCCTCCAAGATTATTGGTGGTGTGATTGCTTGTGTGGTAGGTAGGGTTGTAAGTTCTTTGAGTCATAAAGTGGCATTATTGTTTATGAGTGCCTCACATTCCTCGATCAATTTTTCATAATCTTCAAGAAGGCGTGCATGGTCATCCAATAGCATTTGCATGGTCTCTGAGGGAACAACCTTGAAGCGATTGGGATTGATAGGTTGCTCTAGGTGGTCTAGTGCGGATTCAAAATTCTTGCGGTTTTTTACTTGTAAGCATTGGTTTTCTTCTTTAGCAGCTAAGTGGCGTCATAGGAGTCCCATATTTCTCATTAATTGGGCATTCCAGGTGACCTATTGTCATAGTTGTTCTTCTCAATCTGCAATGGCATCCTTGGTCTTTTTCTCTAACTCTAGTTCCATAGAATGATAAGATTCACAAAGTTCTTGATGACATGCATTGAGAGATGCATTTTCAATGGCTAGTGAATTGAGATTGGCCTGTAGTTGAGTGGTCGTTTGTTGTAAGGCCTGGTAATGATATCCTAATGAAGCAAATTCTTCTCTAATTGTGCCCACTGCTTGAACTAATTCATTAAAGCATTTACAAAGGTGGCATCAAATCCATTGTTGGCGAGTTCTTGTTGCAAAATTTCCTTACTTTGTTGTTTCATGATCTAACTTCTTGTCCAAACAACTTGCAGGTTTTTGTATAATATTTGAATTGCAATGGTGTACGCGACTATGTCTAAGGTGTCGACTGCTTGTGTCTCCTTGAGTTTCTGTTTGCCCCTCATCTTTTTCTTGTTGAACCTCGGCTTGTGTTTCTTGGCTTTGTTGATTGGCAATCTCCTCATCGTCATCCTTCGTGATTGTTCTATCTTCATCTTCTAGACTTGACATAGTTTGATCACCTTCAAGATTTGAAGGAGAACTAGGATAACTAGGGCTTTTGTATTCTTGTGAAAAGAATTGTGCCTCTAAGAATTGAAATTCGCTAGATACGGCATCATGCATTTCAAAATCAAATGTCGTATTTAGTGCCTCAGCTTCTAAATTTGCTATTAGAAAATCAAATGCATCTAGACCTACTATGACTGTGGTTTCCCTTACTTCTATAGTTGTGGCCACTGTGGTGGTCACTGTGGTTGCATGAGAGGTTACATCTACACTAGAAGTACCTTCTAATGTAATAGAGCATGACAAACGAATTCTAATGGGGGGCACTTCCACTTGACGTTTCATTGGTGACTATTGGGGTGACGGTTGAGAGGAGGGTGAGGCAAGTACATGTAGACATGGGATGGTTTCCCTCATGCATTTTCCAGTTCATGAATTTGGTGGTTTGCATGACTTGGTAGAGCCTTTAAATTATTGTAATTTGTGCACTTGATAAGGCTCACTCGACAAGAATGTCGTAAGCTAGACACATATACACTATTCTTGTAATGGCACAACAACCATGGATGACCCTTTTTCTTACCCCATATTTGGTTTGCCAAAAATAATTGTTCGTGTATCCAACTACCCAGGTCTATAGTTTGTGGGCCAGTGTTTGCCATATAGAGTCCAAACCAAATACATTTTTGTAGCAAAGTGAAGTGATCCTGTGCTGTGAAGGCAAAATGCTGCGTGCAGATGCACAACAGCTTTGATAGCTGAGGTGTAATGCTTGAGATGTAAGCCCATTTCAAAACATCTCCCTTCTTCATGGGTTTTGGGATGATCCTTTCTCTCTCCATGGGCATGTGCATACCGTGAATTTTTAAGGCTTCCCTAATGAGGTCTGGTGAGAGATAAAACTTCTTAAAATGAGGATCCGTGACCAAAGATGGCTTATAAAAGTACTCAGGAGTTCTGTTACATGTTGATTGGTGTAAATATGGTGATCTATTAATGTGATTTTGATGTAGAGAACCAAGAAATAGTATCCCATATGAGGATAATTGAGTGGTTTGCATTAATAGATATGTGCACATATGTCAGTGTGGGTCTAGTGCTGAGTGCATGATTGCAAAAGATGTGTGTGTGCTAGGGAGATGTGTCGGTGAGCATGCATTAAAATGAATGTATTTTCATTAAGCATATGGGATCAGGGGCTTCACAAGCAAATGTGTGCTAAGTTGCTTGTGAACATGAAAGCATATGAGTATGGACATGTGTCAATGTTTCTAGACATATGCATATGTGCATGTGAGAGAAGGGGGCCTCAAAGTCAGAGGCAAAAAAAAGCCATCTATGCAAGATGTTCGTATGGGCTGACGCATCGGCCAAAAGCCTCTCTGAATGATTTGCACCAATATTTTGCTACTAAAGTATCAAGTTTTTCTTGCAGAGATGTTCTAACTAGAAATGTTTATCGCGCTTGGGATGAAACGGGCATTCCCTACTCGATAGCATAAGGCCTTACTATCTTCGAGATGACAATTCAGGTGGGGAAGTCTTAAATATGACACATGCAAGGGGAGGCTCTCAGGGGGATGTCAGTATGGAGGGCATGCCTATTTGGGCAGATAAGACAAAGGGGGGAGGGGTGGTTTGCCTACCCCTGGCAGATGGTTGGCATGAGAGAAAGGTGTAGCATGTGCGAGCATTTTAGTAGGCCTTGTTGGCAACAAAGTGCCACCTTGGGTTATTCTGGTTGTGGCAGGTGTTGAGGGATTCCTTGGATTTGGCTTCCTCTGGCTTGTTGCTGGTGGTTCTACGAGCCCCCGTCCCCTGTGGCAAAGGGGCAACATTGTTGGATTTTTTAGGGGTTTTGTTGGTCTCAATGGGGCATACATGACTACAGTGAGTGACACAAATTGGACCTTTTGTGGGGGTTTGGAGACATGTGGAGAAGAGCAGATAATAGAAAAACAAAAGGGGGAATTCAGTTTTTTTGGGGTTTGTCTATTTGGAGGATCCTTTGTTGTCATGCTCGTGTGGCTGAAGAGAGGCAAAGATGCTTGGTAGATGTTGCTATGTCTGATTGTTCTGCACATATCATCTGAGAAGGGGGGAGATTAGTAGTTGGAGTCCTCTTCTCTTGATTGCTCAGAGGAAGAAAGTGCTACGAGTACCCAATGTATATGATCACCGACTTCTTTAGGCAAAGCATGTTGAAGCTTATTGACTTCTACAGACAATATGGCTCGGGAAGCTTGAACCTCTAGTAACTTTGCATTTATCTATAGTATTAGGTTTGTCTATCATGATTTGTTACTATCACTATGGTCAATGGATCTTAAGTGTTGCTTGGCATGATAATATAGATTTACCTGATTATATTTTTTTCCTTCCACTCCTGAGTTTCTTTGGCTTCTTTTTGTGCTTTATTCGCATCTGAATTCCCTCTTTCTTCTTGTTCTATCTTTTTTAGAAGCTGTGGTGAGTCCAAAACTACTGCTGCTTTGGATTTTCAGCATTAAATATTTCATAAGAAGTGAAATGTTAGCCTAGAGTTACATCAGTATCTTACCTCCTCTTTAAATATCTATAATTGGTGCTTCCATTTAGAAGAGCACTTGCACTCCTTTTCTAAAGCTAGATTGAGGTCACGATTCTACCAAGGAAAAAGAGAGATTCAATTAAGTGTGCAGAGAGAGAGAGAGGGAGTGTGTGGAAATGTGAGGGAAACAATGAACAAGAGTGAGGATGTGTGGGTATATGTGTGAGAGGGTGTATAGTATATGTCTGTGGAGGGTGTGAAATAAAGAAAAAATGGGGGTGTGAGAGTGGGAAGGAGTGAAGAGAAGTTTGAGAAAGAGTAAGAGAGAGAAGGAGTAGGAAAGGGTGAGAGTGTGTAAGAGAAGGGGAGTGAGAAAGAGATAAAGAGAGAGGTGAGAAAGAGGGAGAGAAAGAGAGAGAAAGAGAGTGGAAGGAGGAAATGAGAGTGTGAGTGTGAAGAGAATGCATAAGAAAGTGAAGGTGTATATCCATGTGAGTATGTGTGTAAGCTTGTGGGTGTGAGTGCATGTGTGGGTGTGCACGGGGTAAAGAGAGAAAAAGAGAGAAAGAGAAAAAGTGGGGAAGAGGAAGTGAGTGAGAAAAAGGGAAAGAGGAGGTGATTGGGAAAAAAGAAAAAAAAAAGATTAGGAGAGGAAGAACGAGACAGAGTGAGTGGAAGAGGAGGAAAGTAAGTGTGAGTGTGTAAGGGTGTGTGTGTGTGTGCGATTGTCTATGTGTGAGCGTATATGTGGGAGTGAGTGTGCATATGCCTGGGGATATGTGGGTGAGGGAGTAGGGAATGTAAGTGTGTGTAAGTGTGTGCATGAGTGAAAGAGAGCTTGGAAGAGTGAGAGTGCATGAGTACAAGTGTGTATGAGAGAGGGAAAGAGTGCATGAAACAAAGGAAGATGGGGGTGTAAGCAAAGGAGTATGAGATAGTGTGTGAGAACGAGAAGTTATCACCCTAAGATACAATTGTGGACTTAAAGTAACACAAGTTGATAGATTTCAGGGATTTGGGCAAAAGAATAGGCATCTATGCTCATTTTTATCTTGGGCATAGGACCTCATCATTTTGGCGATCCTCTTGGGGATCCCAAAGAACGAGTGCATTTGCACATGTTTGCGAGCCTTGGATGAGGAAAGTTCATCCGAAATAGAGATCTAAGCAAATCTGATTGTGAAAAAAATAACTTTTCTTGAGCCTCATAAATTACTTCATTTGGCACACCCGATGGGATTTTGGCTTAGCACATCTCATAGAGATTTCTATGAGTTTGCTCACTGCCCCAATCATGTGGCACAACCATTCGGCCCCACAATTGTGTTGGTCCTTGTTAAAGAAACGATGCAATGAAGGAAAGTTGGAGTTTTGAGAAGATTCACGTGAGGCAGATGAATCCTGGGTGGAGTGACAAACAAACTGAATTTGATACAATGATGAGACATCATGTGAATCGACATCGTTGATTTGGTAATTATGTTAGATGTTGGTGTTGTGAGGAGATTGGGCACATTGCCAAATTTTTCCCTCGAGTGTCTACACCTTTGGATTTTTTCCCTCTGTGTGCAGATTGCGAAAAGGGTCTATGCAAGCATGCGTGCAAGGTAAAGGAAGACTCTTTCGAGAATGTCTCAATGAAAGAAACTAGTTTTTCTCCCCCTACTCTCTATTTGGAGGTTGACAATGGAAGATGTAATGAAGTGGAAAAGATACGACATGAAGTCTCTCAATTGAATGGGACCTCAAGAATAGCTAGGGACATCTCCAAGATTATACAGCCAGTCAACATGACCAGTAACTTTGCACATCTAAGGAGAGATGAAAGCATTGACTTTGACCATGATAAAAGGGATAGTAAATCTAAAGATGAATTCTTAAAAGCACTGACAAGTGTACAATGTCAATTGGATTAGCTTTGTGAGGATCGAGATAGCAAAAAGGCCAAGGTGGAGAGATTAGCAAAAAAATCAAACTAAACTAGAGAAAATTTTAGAGGAATGGAAAGAGTAGCTAACATGTATGGAAACAAAAACAAAGTTGAAAAGAGAAAACAAAACTTGAAAAAGAAAATTGAAAAACTTGAGAGTGGGAAGATTTTTAAAAAGGATAAAGAAATAGAGAGAGAGGCACTTGAGATTAGTTCTGACTTAGTGATAGTTGTGCTATTGGTTTACAATAAAAAATGAATCCCAATATGAGGATGAGTTGATGAGACAAATTAAGAAAGGAGAGTGGGAAATCAAGAGAGTTCAGGAAGTAATTTGCAGGTATAGTGATCAAGCGAATAGAATTAGTGAGGACTTCCAATTGGAATTAGAGAAGATTCAGTGTACCCAAGTAGAGAGTGATAAGAAAATGGGAGAACTTGGAAGACAGAATGTGAGGTTAAGAGGAGAGATCAATAAATGGTGAGTCAGAGAGACGACAAAAGTCAAAGATGTGTGGGGAAAGATAAAAAAGTTGATAGAATCGAGGAAGAGTTGATGTTGATGATGGAAAGGTTAAGGGCAACCGGAGGATTGACAGAGGAGACAAACACTTTGAAGGAAACTATAGAAACCCTACCCTCTCATTCAAAGAAGAGCTTTCAAGAAGTGTATAAGAGAGTTGAACGAGTAGAATCGAGAGGGAATGGGTTAGAAAAGAAGCTAGAGAATTTAGAAAGAAGAAGATGCAAAGAGCTTCGTCTAATGGAGAAGCTCGATGAAATTGAGCAAAAACATAAAGATGGATCTAAGGAGCTTGAAAGAAAACACATGATGTTGCAAGAGAAAATTGAGAGGCTATATGATTTATTTTGGAGAATAGAAAATGCTCTCTTGGAAAATGAAAAGAGGATGCATGAGATGGAAGCAGAGAGTGCGAAGTCGCAAAAACGGATGGAGTATTTAGATTGCAAAATGACACAACATCGAAATAATATTGACCTGAATACATGAGGATTAAGGGAACTAGCTATGGAGGTGTTCAAGGCAAAAGATCAAGTACCGGCTCTTGTCATAGGAGAAGAGGAAGTACATAAACTACTCAGATTACTTCATCAGAGTAACAATGATTCTTATCACTAAAACAATGTAATATATGTATATACATCCAATTATTGCAAGTGCACCTTCATTTTGTAAGCCGAGGATTCCTCAATCTTGAGGAGTCTAAGTAGAAAGCTACACCAATTTTTGTAATTTTTGGAAGCCGTTAGATAGTTCAAATTAGAAGTAGAATCTATTTTTTAACTATGGCGGTCACTAGATGTGAAACCGGTCAAAACTAGGCAAAGACTATAAATAGAGCTAGAGAACTCATTTTGGGAGTTGTTGAACTTATGAGCTAGAGCTAGAAGAGCTATTGTAATTAGTTGGTAATGAATATGAGTATGAGTTCTTTCATTGTCTTCCATTGATCTCGATTGCAACTTTCCTTGTGTGTGTGTATGCATGTGTGTGTATGCTCATTGCATTTCTTGCCATCTTCTTCATGCACATCACTTGCTCTTGACCTTCATATCGGCCTAACCTCTCCGCAGATTGACAATTATGAGGTGGAGCTCCTCATGTTGATACTTTCCATTGCGCTAGAGTGATAAGAGGTGGACAAATTGAGGAATCTGGAAAATGAGAGTGCACAACACCTTGAAAATCACCTTGTTTCGATAGAAGACTATTCACAAAAAACAAAAAATCACCTGGATTCTTCACAAAGAAGAGTTTGAAGATAAAAGCAAAATTGATTGAGGAGGTCTTGAAGAGATGGTTTGCGCAGTGACGATGAGGCTGCTGAAGTGGAGCTTGACTCACCTCCTGGAGGACATTGATCACCAATCGTGGATAAGACTAGGTAGCAATTTTTGAGGATGCTTGTACAACATTACGCCTGAGAAAGGGACTTAAAGATAAGATAGGGAAATCCAGTTTGGTAAGCCCGTTTGCCATTAGTCGGCTATGTCATATAATCCTTATGCCCTAGGACTCATCATCATAGGGCCTGATCATCATGACCTCTGACCATCGTGTGCATCACACAATCTCGACGATGACACATCATCGGGATTGTGTGTGACCATTGTGACTGTCAGACAAAATGCCAAATTAGGGCTTTGCACATATGTTCAAATTTTTGGGGTATTTTTTGGCTATTAACTATTGAACCCTTGTGTGTGTGGCATAGGGCAAAGGGAGAAGCAGACAAGTACCTCGAGTTCTCGGGCAAAGTCAAACAGCTGCTTCTTAAGTCCAGGAGGATGTTGTAAGTTGAATTTCCATTTCTGAGTGTTCCATCTCTTGAGGCTAGCGTGAGAACTACAACACAATCATGGGCTCAACAGCTAGGCAGTTATCCATACGAGGTTAATTCAAATACAAGTGATTCGTATATGTCTTTCAAAATGAGTAGATCGAGGGTGTCCTTTAATCTAGCCCATCTAGAGAAGACAAAGGGACCTTACAAGACTCAGTTGGAGTATATTCGTACTAATAGATTGGGTGCCTAGGTATATGAGGATGGCCTTCATAGGTCAGTAATATATAATATATGATCCCGAATAACCTATGGGATTATAATATCCAGCCATAAAGTTTGAAAACGAGGCTTACATAGACAAAGAAGGGACCATGTATATCATCGCAATTAGGGCCGACTCAACGAATGAACTAGATGAGATAGTAGAAACTATGGACATAGATGTGGAAGGACATGGTAAACAAATTGAGGAACCCAGAACACCAAGAGGAAAATCCGTACTAACGAGGGTGATAACTCTTAAGTGGATGCCCCAAGACAATAGGAGTATAGAGCTGTTTTGGAATAAGGAGACCGACGAGGCCTTTTGGAGATATAGGCCAGAGCATCCTACTGCTGCAGGAGCAAACACGATTTATGAACTAAAGGATCTAGAGGTTCCAGGAAAGGTAGTGTACTTAGATGAGACCTCAGAACGAGTATATAAGGTCACATAACATGGTCGACATGCATATACATGGGGAGGAGAACTAGTTTTTCCTCTATTAAGATCGCAAGTATCTAAGGATAGTTTGGATATTGGCACATCCCAGAGACATAAAGTGAATAACAAGGAAGGTGTAGAGAGTAGTTTCATCCATCGAATAGGAAGGGAGAGGGCCCCTACCGAAAGTGGGAGAGCTGAAAGAGAACCTCTCAGGGATCATAGGACTCATAGGGGTGGGGAGTGTTTTCCCCTACCTAGACCAAGAGACCACGCTAGAACCTTGAAGCCTACTCATTTGGTGAAGGCCATTAACAATTGTGTTGATGGATCAAGAGACCCCTATGAGCACGTAGAAGAATTCAAGCAGGTGCTAAAGGCTGAACAAGTTGAAGACATGTTTACCCAATTTAATGCTTTAGGACTCACTTTAAAGGGTGATGCATTGGATTGGTTCCAACCATTGCACCAACACCAATGTAGAGACATCCACCACATGATGGAGTCCTTCATTACACACTTTTCCAAGAGTGGAATCAGACACAACAAGTCTTCCTTAATACACACCTTCAAACAAACCCCTCAAGAGATAGTGAGGATGGCTGGTCGAAGGTTCAGATGTTACATAGAGAGATGCCCCCCATTGGAAGTACCCACTCAAGACAAATTGATAGCTTTGTTCATAGAGGGCCTCCCGAGTGCTAAGCTGAGATCATACGTCTTCTTGAAGGAGCCCAAAACCTTGGATCAATGTTTACGTATCTATGTAGACATAGAACATAACTTGGGAGATGAGCTAGAACTGCCTAAGGCTCACAAAGATTTGGAAAGCACTACAGAGACTTCATCCATATGTTCCAATTCGACGTAGCGGAACAAGTGGTCAAATGATTGGGAGTCTCTAGCAAACCAGACATCAAATTAGCCCCCCCTCGAAGGTGTTATACTTGTGGAGGTGACCATATGGCAAACATGTGTCCACATGCAATGCAACCCATAGGAAACTCCAATGGAATATACTGTACCATAGAGAGCAGATACACTAATCACACTGCTCAGGATTTTCCATACAATAAACAAGTGGTTAGGCAGAGTTACCCTCAGCAATATCATCCAGGTAGATACCAAGGATAGTACCAGCCACAACAATATTATCGTGCCCCCCCTCAGTATCAAGCACCATATCAGGCACAACCTAGACCTCAACCTGTCCTAGGACAACAACCTCCACCCTCTACTAATGTAGTTTCTATAAAGTACGCCATACCAGAGGAGAATTCCAACATGACACTAGTACCCATGACCCCTTTGATCACAGATAATGGCCCTAATGCAAACAGTTTTGACTCCACCCATGTGGATAGCCCACCAGCATATTATACGGAATCACCAGAAAACTTAGACCCTTACTATGAGAACCCTATGTATGAGCAAAATTTGGAACCAGATTACACTCAAGTCATGTATACAAACCCCAACCCTAGACCACAGACTAGACAACCAAGACCAAAGGTACCCAAAGGACCATGTTTTAAATGCCAAGGAGGTCACTTCATACGAGATTGTCCACATCCTGCAACTGTCGTGCAGTCGCAATACTTCAATATTCAAGGCTTTTGCCCTGGATGTGGAAAGGAGCACTTTATAAGAGATTGCCCTAAGAACCCTACGAACACCTCTACAAAGGTGACACCCATCAAGGTGATAGGCATAGTGCAACATGCTGAAGGGTCTATACCCTAGTACATACCCATTTAGGCAGTAACCAGAGCCCAAGCACAAAGGCAAATACAACAAAAAAACCTCAGCAAAATAGTTGAAGCTAACAAAGTAGGAGAATCAATAGGAAAGAAAACAAGAACTTGGAAAGATTCATGAGAGTGACACAAGAGAAAGTGGGGAAAGAAGATCAACGAATTGGAGGAAAGCCTAAGGGAAAGCAAAGCTAAAATCTTAGAAATGACATCACAGGAGGCTGGGCCACAGGTAGTTACCTCTAAACTAGGATCAGTATTAGCAGATCCCACCCCAAAAAACCTTGACATGATGTTCAAAGCCTATCAAGCGAGAATACAAGAAGGACCACAAGTAGGAGAATCTAGCAAGAATTACGCGAGAGTCGACTTAGAAATTGAGAGAACCAAGCTGTGCATGAAAATGGTGGAATTAGCCCAGGCAATGTTTGAGGCATCACAATACCTCAATCGGGAAATTATGGCAAGGCCTGAGTTACACTTTCAAGGACTACTAGAAAGACTAGGGCAAGTAGTATCTAACCCCAAGAAAGTCAGCTCTAGCACACAAAATAGCCTAGGGGAACCCTTGAAGATCACCCCATTCGAAAGGGCTAGGTTAGACTTAGAGAATCACCAAACGAGCTATATGGATTCGTTGAAGATAAATATACAAGCTCATTTTCATATGAGCCATGCTTGGATAAATTTACCAAATATAAAGATAAAGAAAAAGTTGAGGAAAAAAGGAAAAAATAATAAAAGAAAAAGTCTAGTCAAAACTCATGATGAGTAAGAGATACAATATCTTGCCTTGTAGTTAGTAGCATGTAGTGGAGAAAGTGGTGAGTCAACAAGAAGGCACAAACTTCTTCACATGCTCATTGGTTATAAAAGTGAAGTGCGAGCACATTCAAAACAAGGAGAGAAAGAGGCAAGAGCTCCGAGTAGTCGGATCTAGCCATTTTGTCATTTTGTCTTCCCTTAGACTCCTTCAAGCCGCACGTCAGTTTGTACATAGCTCTGTTGCAGAGCTCATATCTCAGTGCATATGTAACTATTTTGTGCGTTTAAACATTCATTGGAAAGCTTATCTTGGTTTCTTTTTTGCATGTCAAATATCTCTTTGAAATCTTATGTAATTTGGGAGATATCAGTGAAAGAGTGAAGTCCAGTTTTTTAGTATACCTGTGTAGATAGGTAGTCTATTTTGGTCGGTTAAGTTTCCCAACCAAAAAATATTCAAATTGCATGATTTTTGTCTTGTTGGAAAGCTCTTGAAATCTACTTTCAGTGTCCCAAATATCTCGTTGATATCATTTATATTCTGTGAGATATCTATTAGAGAGTAAAGTTCAGTTTTATAGTGTACTTATGTGTGCAGGTGGTCTGATTTGGTCAGTTGAGTTCCCTGACCAAAACTCATCCAAATTACTTGTTTTTTAGCTTATTGGAAAGCTATTTGTGTCTAATTTCTCTATGCCAAATATCTATCTCAAAGGATATATATTTATAGATTTATCAGTCCGAGAGTGAAGCTCAGTTCTTCAGCATACCTGTGTGGACAGGTAGTTCATCTTTGTCAGTTGTGTTTCCTAATCAAAACTTGTCCAAATTAAGTTATTTATAGCTTGTTAGAAAGCTCTTCTTGTCTACTTTGATTGACTAAAGGCTGAAGTCCATTTGAGTTTTGTATTAAGAGCAGCAAGCTATCTAAGGTACAGCTATTTGTCTAAGTGCTGGACATACAAGGGTGGTTCACTACACATTTCCGTTGGGCATAGGAGAACTCATTCTCCATAACTGGTATCAGAGCGAACTTGGTGCTGAAGCTTCATCATCAGAGATAGAATTGAAGCAAAGCAAAAGAGGAGCTACAAAACAAGAGGGAGCTTCACAAACGCAAGAGCAAAGGACTATAAGTATTCGAGGTAACTCTCAAAGTCTTTGATACTCTTCAATGGCTGACTTGGGTCAAAAAGTAGAGAAGTTGGATAAGGATAACTATCCCGTGTGGAGGTTTAGAATGATCAAATACCTAATGGCAAAGGCTTATGGGGTATTGTGAGCGGCGATGATGCTCAACCTCAAATCAATCAAGCTATGGCCAACGAAGTCCAAAGGAGGCAAGCAAAAGAATGGGAAGAGAGGAATAGGAGAGTCATGTTCCTCATTTCGCAAGTCATTACTAATGCCATGGTAGGGCATATTCAACATCTAGAGAAAGCTAAGGATGCTTGGGAAGCTCTTGAAAGGATGTATTCAACAAATACCAAAGCTAGGAAACTTCAACTCAAGAATGAGTTGAACACAATCAAGAAAAGTTCAAGTCAATCCATAGCTGAATATACTTTGAAGATTAAGGAGCTAAGCGATGCTTTAGCTTCTATTGGCTTAACGGTCGAAGACGAAGATCTTGTGTGTTATACTCTCAATGGCTTGAGAGAAGATGAAAGATGGAAGCCTTTTATAACTTCCATTAACTTGAAAGATGCATATCTAGGTTTTGAAAACAACTAATCCCTCATCTTGTCACAGAAGAGCTTAGCTTCGGTGGTCCCAAAGGAAAGGACAACCACAAACAAATGTTATATGTAGGTCGAGGTAAAGGAAGAAACTCAAGAGGAGGCTCAAGAGGAAAAGGAAGAGGTCACAACCACTCCACCTACAATCAAAACAATTCGGAAGACAACAAGGATGCATCAAATGCCAACGCACAAGGAAGAGGTGGAGGTAGAAGTAGAGGAAGAGGCTGAAGCTCCTACAATTCTCATAAAGGTATAACATGCTATCATTGTGGTAAAGTAGGACACTATGCTAGTGATTGTTGGCTGAAGAATGAAAGACCAAATGGAGGCAATCAAAAGAACCAAAGCAACTATGCAAGCACCTCAAGTGAAGGAAGCAAGGACACACTACTTGCAATAAGACATGAGTATAGAAGCTCTTGTGAAGATGACAGAAAATGGTACATTGATTCAGGTTGTAGTAACCATATGTCATGCCAAGGAAGTTTGTTCACTAATCTACAGGTACCAAGTGGAAAAGGATGTGTTGAAAACAGGTGATGATACTCAACACATGATTGAACATATTGGAGATATAAGGCTTGGAGATACAAGTAGAGCAAAGGTACTATCTAATGTTCTTCATGTTCCTACAATTTCAAAGAACTTGATTTCAGTAGGACAAATGGTAGAGAAGGGTTATCATGTCATATTCAATGAGAATGGGTGCTTCATAAAGAATCCAAAGGAAGACTTCAAGGTCATTGCTCGAGGTAGAAGAGAAGGAAGGATGTTCACTTTGGACGTCCAACATCCACATGGAAAAGTCATGTACATTCAATGTGGGAAACAAGAAGATTTCAGAGCTGGACTTATGGCACAAAAGAATAGGACACATCAACATTCCAAAACTGAAGGACATGAGCAAACATGAAGTGGTAAGAGGTCTTCCAAAATTTAATAGCATTGGACTACATGAGTTATGTGAAGCTTGTCAACTAGGAAAGCAAACGAGGCAGCCATTCAAGAGGAGCAATTATGTGGCTCCAAATGTCTTGGACTTGATACATACGGATGTATGGGGACCAACCCAGGAGGCATCAATGGCCGGTAATAGATTTTTTGTCACCTTCATTGATGATCACTCAAGAAAGGTATGGCTGTTTTGTATGAAGCAAAAATCAGAGGTGTTTTCTATATTCAAAAGATTCAAAGTTGAAGTTGAAAAAGAAATAGGAAGGTCTATCAAAACCTTAAGGTCCGATGGTGGAGGAGAATACTTCTCCAAAGAATATTCAGATTTTCTACAAGAGAATGGGATCAAAAGGCAATTCACTTGTAGGTATACACCACAACAAAATGGAGTAGCTAAGAGGAAAAATAGGCAAATTGCTGAAATTGCAAGATGCATGCTCAACGAGATGAAGGTACCATTGTACTATTGGGCTGAAGCTACCACAACTGCCATTTACTTGATGAATAGGTGCACAACATCGGGCATACATCACTTGACTCCAGAATAGGTATATTCCGGTAAGAAACCTGATCTTACACACCTCAAAGTGTTTGGATGTGTTTGCTTTGTTCACATTCCACAAGAAGTTAGAACAAAGATGGAACCAAGGTCAGAAAAATGCATTTTCATCGGCTACTCGATGGAGCAAAAAGGATACAAGTGTTACAACCCTAGAACAAAGGAATTAAGAGTCTCGCGAGATGTGGTCTTTGATGAACTAAGACCATGGTATGAAGATAAAGGAAAGGAAAATATTCTTGAAGAAGATTGTGATGATTATGCAAGAACAAATCAAAGAGAAGTTCAACAATGAAGCACAAAGGCTTCAGGTCCAGAGGCATCTACATCAAATGAAGAATGTTCAACATGGAGGGGGAGTCATTCCTTGTCTCCAAATTCAGCTCATAGTAGAGCCGAAGAAGCAAGTGCTACTCCAAACAGTGAGGAAGATGCAAGTGAAGAAGAATATGAAGAGGTAATCACTCCGATGGTAAAGCTAAATAGGTTAAAGAAGCAACTCTCTAAAGGCAATGAAAGAAGATCTTCAAGGACAAGGTATCCAACTCAAAGGTTGAGTTATGATAGTTTTATGGCGACACATTTTGCATACATGATGCAGGTTATCAAAGACAAAGAGCCTGAGACATATGAAGAAGCTTGCACACAAAAGGAATGGAAGCAAGCTATGAAAGAGGAGATCAAAGCTCTCAAAGATAATCACACATGGGAGCTAGTGCCAAAGAAAGAAGGTATGAAGATTGTTCCAAACAAATGTGTGTTTAAAGTAAAGAGGAATGCTGATGGTTCACTAGCTAGATATAAAGCTAGATTAGTTGCCAAAGGATTTAAACAAACACAAGGCATAGATTATGATAAAGTTTTCAGCCCTGTTGCAAAGATGGGAACTATCAGAACATTAAGTGCAATTGGTGCTTCAAGGAGATGGCCATTATATCAACTCGACATCAAAAATGCTTTTCTTAATGGAGAACTACAAGAAGAGGTATACATGAGTCAACCGGTTGGATTTGAACATGAAAACCATCCAGATTTTGTTTGCAGGTTGAAGAAGGCACTTTATGGCTTGAAGCAAGCACCAAGAGCATGGAATCAAAGATTGGTAGAGTATCTAACTAAGTGTGGATACAACCCAAGTAGTGCAGATCCTTCGTTGTACATGAAGAAGGAAGAAAATAGTGAGGTATATATTTGCATATACATCGATGACCTCATCATAACAGGAAATGATGTTACAGGGATTAAAGATATCAAAAGGAAGCTTGGTAAGGAGTTTAAAATTTTAGATCTTGGAGAGCTGAAAATTTTTTAGGAATTGAAGTTGTTTATGGAAAGAGTGGCATCTACTTGATGCAAAGGAAGTACTTGTTCGATGTTCTTTTCAGATTTGGAATGAGTGAATGTAAACCACTCACTCAACCCATGGACACAAATACAAAGATTTGTTCAAATGATGGAGAACCATTGGAAGATGTAACGACATACAGAAGCATTGTAGGATCATTGATCTATGCAAACATTACAAGACCTAATTTGTCTTATGTTGTTGGTGTATTTTCTCAGTTTATGCAAGCCCCGACAAGTGAACACTTAAATTCAGCCAAGAGAGTGTTGAGATACATAAAGCATACAGTTAATCATGCTTTGTTTTATAAGTTTGATGAAGAACTGCAGGTCAAAGGCTTTAGTGATGCTGACTGGGCAGGTTCAAAGGAAGATAGGAGATCAACCTCAGGTTATGTGTTCATGATAGGAAGCAAACCTATCACATGGAGCTCAAAGAAACAACCTACTGTTGCACTTTCATCTATGGAGGCTGAATATAGAGGATTAGCATTTGCCACATGTGAAGCAATGTGGATTAAAAAGCTTTTGGATGATCTTGCAGTGCAAGTTGGAACCATCCCTATATACTGAGATAAGATGTCAAGCATTTACTTGGCAAGCAATCCTATGTTTCATGCAAGGAGCAAGCACATAGAGGTCCACTACCATTATGTAAGGGAGAAGGTATTGAGCAAAGATATGGAGATAAAGTTCATCAGAACCAAACAGCAGGTTGGAGATATGTTTACAAAGTTCTTGGATGCTTCTAAACTCAAAGGTTTCAAGGATGTGATAAATTTGCAAGACATGGATGAAGATAACTCCCAAATGAGCTTGAGGGGGAGTGTTGAAGATAAATATACAAGCTCATTTTCATATGAGCCATGCTTGGATAAATTTACCAAATATAAAGATAAAGAAAAAGTTGAGGAAAAAAGGAAAAAATATTAAAAAAAAAAGTCTAGTCAAAACTCATGATGAGTAAGAGATACAATATCTTGCCTTGTAGTTAGTAGCATGTAGTGGAGAAAGTGGTGAGTTAAGAAGAAGGCACAAACTTCTTCACATGCTCATTGGTTATAAAAGTGAAGTGGAAGCACATTCAAAACAAGGAGAGAAAGAGGCAAGAGCTCCCAGTAGTCGGATCTAGCCATTTTGTCATTTTGTCTTCCCTTAGACTCCTTCAAGCCGCACATCAGTTTGTACACAGCTCTGTTGCAAAGCTCATATCTTAGTGCATATGTAACTATTTTGTGCGTTTAAACATTCATTGGAAAGCTTATCTTGGTTTCTTTTTGCATGTCAAATATCTCTTTGAAATCTTATGTAATTTGGGAGATATCAGTGAAAGAGTGAAGTCCAATTTTTTAGTATACCTGTGTAGATAGGTAGTCTATTTTGGTCGGTTAAGTTTCCCAACCAAAAAATATTCAAATTGCATGATTTTTGTCTTGTTGGAAAGCTCTTGAAATCTACTTTCAGTGTCCCAAATATCTCGTTGATATCATTTATATTCTGTGAGATATCTATTAGAGAGTAAAGTTCAGTTTTATAGTGTACTTATGTGTGCAGGTGGTCTGATTTGGTCAGTTGAGTTCCCTGACCAAAACTCATCCAAATTACTTGTTTTTTAGCTTATTGGAAAGCTATTTGTGTCTAATTTCTCTATGCCAAATATCTATCTCAAAGGATATATATTTATAGATTTATCAGTCCGAGAGTGAAGCTCAGTTCTTCAGCATACCTGTGTGGACAGGTAGTTCATCTTTGTCAGTTGTGTTTCCTAATCAAAACTTGTCCAAATTAAGTTATTTATAGCTTGTTAGAAAGCTCTTCTTGTCTACTTTGATTGACTAAAGGCTGAAGTCCATTTGAGTTTTGTATTAAGAGCAGCAAGCTATCTAAGGTGCAGCTATTTGTCTAAGTGTTGGACATACAAGGGTGGTTCACTACACATTTCCGTTGTGCATAGGAGAACTCATTCTCCACAGGATTCACACGCCATCTTGAAAGAGATTCAGAAAGAAATTTGGAGGCAGGAACAATAATCACAACCACCTATACTCGAGATTGATGACTCAGGAGAACAATTCCCTACAGACATCCCATCTATTTATGGAGATCAAGTGGATGATTGGCCAAGCGAGCATACTAGTTTTGAATCTAACTCTTTACAAGAGTTACCTCACTTCATGGGCCCGTGGGAAGACTTCTCAATCCAGGTGAAAGCCCCCACTATTCGAGTAAGGGGTGAGAACTCAATTCTTCCTAGGAACAAAGAAAGCTATTAGGAACACTAAAGTGCAATGCAATTTGACCTTGGATGAGTTATTGAAGATCAAACCAAAACTATGGAAACATGTGGCAAATCAGTTCTCGGAAATAGCCGCAACTTCCTCTAGACTAAGTGCATGAGGAAAGGTGCCTAAAATACCCCTAGATGAAGTGGGATATGCGAGTGAAGGAGAGGAAGGTAACACTTATTTGTGCATTACGTACAGAGGTCACACTACCAAAGCCATCCTAGACATATGTGCAGGAGTAGCTATCGCAACCACTTCTCTGTGGAAATGTTGGGGAAAACTAGCACTTAGACCCACTAGGATGAAGTTGCAGATGGAAGAAGGACATATAGAAAGACCCTCAGGATTGTTTGAAGGAATTACCCTATCCATTTGTGGAGTAGAATTCGATCACACCTTTGCAATATGTGATTTTGGAAAGAATCAAGCATACGAGATGCTCTTAGATAGACCTTTCATGCGACAATTGTAGGTAGTACAAGATTGGGGAGCCAACTCTTTGTACTTACGACACCTGGGAGTGACCACAAAGGTGAACCTCACAGACTATTCACATAGGGATGTACCACCTTTGCAATGGAATACAGTACATAGGAACGAAGAGGAGAAGGAATCAATACATTCCTTAACATCAGATCCATCATGATTGCATGAGGATACAAACCTTTGGATGTGTAAAATCACAACCAAGGAAGAGGAACATGCAAAAGCAAGAACATCAAGAGTAGGACACATCTCTAGACCCGTGGAGGACCCAGCATACGTTCCGGTAGTATTCCCAGATGAGGAATTCAAATACTATGACTGGGCAGAGATTCTAGTGACTATGGATATTGCAATTAACGAACAACAATGTGTTGAGATATCAAGCTCAACATGTGATGATCTAGGATGACACGTATCAGTTTTTCGTTTCTCTGACATGTATAGTAGTCACGCTGGTATATGTCGGGGATACTTCATTGAGCTTTATTAGATTTATCTACCGAGAGTGATGGCATATTTGTTATTTTCTAGCTCACTCATTTGTGGACATCAGGTTTCCTCTTATGTACTGATCTTTATATATTGCACTTGTTGTATTCTTGTTTTTAGTTCATTCTTGTACATTCCTTTTTATGTAATAGAAGAAGAGGAAGATCATTCTTCCTTGCCTCAATCTCAGTGTGTGCTTCTCTTTGATTGTGAGAGTGTGTGTGTGAGCTCCCTTCCTTATCTCCTTCCTTGTGACATGGTATCAGAGCCAGTGTGGCTGTAGAGAGCTCGTGGAGAAGGTCGACGGTGAAGAGCACGCAAGAAGGCATGGAGAAAGTGCGATTCACAAACGACCTCAGATTGCTACAAAAGTTGGCATGAAGGTAGAAGACCTCAAAATATTTTCGCGAGTTATCCCTTTAGGGTCACTCTTTTTGTCAAATCAAAGTCTTGGAGCCATCTTGACCTTTTTTTTGAGCCCGCAAGGTGGGGCCCATAAAAAAACCAGGTCAGTCTCAAAAACTATAACTTGCATCGTGGAAACACTCATATATTCCAGATCCAGAATTTCAAGCAATTCTGTGTACAATTGATACACGAAAACTGTGTTTTTTCTGAGATCGAACTCTCACGTCATAGTGCAACAATGTTCAAGCAGAAGTGCTGCTTGTAGTGTTGTGAATAGTTGCACAAATGGCAAACATAGATGGAATGAGTCAGCTTATGAGTGATAAGCTGGACAAGAACAACTTCCATGCTTGGAGATTCAGAATGACAAATTTCTTGATGGGAAAAGGCTACTGGAAGTACATCGAAGGAGAGAACGAAAATGCTCTGCAGTTACTAGAGAGGAATCAGACCACAGACCATTTAAGAGTGTATGAAGAAGGGAATCAAGGAGCATGAAAGGTAATGTACTGGCTATCTGTTAGCATACATGATAGCATGATTGGGCACATACAGGATGCCAAGACTCCGAAAGAGGCTTGGAACAGTTTGGTCACTTTGTATGAGACCAATACAAAGGCATGGAAATTGCAACTCAAGAACGAGCTGCATACTTTGGATAAAAAGAGCATGTCGGTAAGTGACTACATCTTGAAAATCAAAAGCATATGTGAGTCACTTGCATCTATTGGTGTGAATGTAGATGATGACGATAAGTTTGAAGTGTGCCTTCATGGTCTAGGAGCTGCATATAAGTAGTTCAGAACTTCCATACAGACCAGGGAAAATATTCTGAATTTTGCTGATTTGGTGTCCATGTTGATTATTGAAGAAAAGAACCTTGGTGAGGACTCAAATTCCCAAGGAAAATCTAGTTCTGAGCAGGTATTCTACTTTGGCAAAGGAAAAGGCAGAGGTAGAAGTTTCGGAAGTGGAAGAGGAAATAGGAACCAAGACCAAGGTCAACAACAAAATCATGCAAGAGGAAGAGGACAGTTTCGAGGCAGGGATAGCCAAAGAGTTCACAAAAATTTTCAAACAAATGATTCAGGTAATGACAGTAAAGAATGTTGGAGTTGTGGTAAACCTAGACACTTTAACGTGATTTCAAGTTGAAGAATCAAAATATCAGAAGGCAACAAAACAACTATGCATCCACAAGTGGAGATGATTCTGAAAAGTTGTTCATGGTTCAACATCACATGATGAATATGATGTCTACTGGCATTTCAAAATCAAATGGTAATATCTGGTATGTTGATTGAGGTGCTTCAAATCACATGACCAGTCATGCAGAATGGTTTAGTACTTTGCTAAAATTGCCAGTTCCTGGATATGTTGAAATAGGTGATAACACATCACACCCTATCAAGCATACAAGAAACATAGCATTGTCTACGGAGGATGGGAAGGTAAAACATCTTGCTGATGTGCTGCATGTTCCAAATATAACAAGAATCTAGTTTCTGTTGGACAAATGGTTGACTAGGGATTACAAGTCAGGTTCAATGTTGATGGGTTATATGTAGAAGAATATAAACGGGATGGAATATTGATTGCCAAAGGAAACAAAGTGGGTAGGATGTTCACCTTAAATGTGAAAATTCTTGAAATGAATGCAGCCATGTTTGCAAAAGGTGCAGGAATCATTGCTGATATAAAGATCTGGCACAAACAAATTGGACATGCAAACTTGCAAATGCATAAAATGATGCAGTCAAAGGAGATTGTCCATGGACTACCAAATTTCAAGGTTGCAGAGATGCAAAAGGTATGTGCAGCATGTCAATTTGGAAAATAGTCAAGGGCATAATTTCCACATGACAAGCATGTTAGTGAGAACATACTAAAAACAGTACATACAGATGTTTGGGGTCTTGCAAAGACCACATCTATGAGCGGTTGCAGGTTTTATGTTACTTTCATTGATGACCATACATGAAAAGTATGGGTATATTTCATGAAAGAGAAGAGTGAGGTGTTCACTCACTTCCAAATTTTTAAAGATATGGTGGAAAAGGAGACAGGGAAGTATATTCAGACATTAAGATCTCAATCGAGGAGGTGAATACATGTCAAATCAGTTTAGCAAATTTCTAAAAAATCATGGAATTCGGCATTAGTTTTCATGCAGGTACACACCACAAGAGAATGGCATTACTGAATGCAAAAATAGACATATTGCAGAAATAACAAGAGCCTTGATGGTTGAGAAGAATATGCCTCATTGTTATTGGGCAGAAGCTGTGCATACTGCCGTATACATCATGAACAGAACTCTGACTTCTGTTTTACATCAAGATGCACCTGAAGAGAAGTTCACAGGTAAAAAGCCAAACTTATCACATCTGAAAGTTTTTGGATGTATTGCATATGTACATGTTCTAGATGAGTTGAGGATGAAGCTTGATCCAAAAATAAAAAAATGTGTCTTCATTGGGTACTCCCTTGAGCAAAAGGGATATAAATGTTATAACCCACTCACACAACAGGTGAAAGTGAGCAAAGATGTGGTATTTGATGAAATGTCAAGCTTCTATGTAGATGCCAAAGAAGGACTAAATCTTGAACCAAATGACAAAGAAAATACTGAAAAATCAAGTGCAGAATCTCAAGCTTTGAGTGGACCTGATGCATCACCAAGCAATAGTTCCAACTCAAATCCATGGAGTGGAAGATTGCGTGGAAATTTCAGTCCAGCAAATTCATCAAATACATCCCAGAAAGGTAAAGAAAAGCTTTCTAATAGTCATAAAACATGTGCAAGTTTTGAAGACGTTGATGGAGATTCAAGTGGTTCAGAAAAGAGTCTTGATGAGGAACTTGGATTGCCCTGTTTGAAGACTCCATGAGTTAGAAAGGCACATGTAGATGATACAAGGAGAAGTTATCCAGGACCAAGAAGATATGCGAGGATGCGGAATTCTGTACAACGATTAACATATGATAGTTACATGGCTCGTCATTGTGCCTACATGACAAAGGTAATACAAGATGCTGAACCTTCTTGTTTCAAAGATGCAATTGCAAATGAAGATCGGAAGAAAGCTATGGATGAGGAGATGGCTGCACTTTATGGAAATGAAACATGGAAGCTGGTTCCATTGCCGCAAAGAAAGAAACCCATAGGCTGCAAGTGGGTTTACAAGGTAAAGCACAATGCTGATGGTAGCATAAGTAGGTACAAAGCACGGTTGGTAGCAAAAGGATATGCACAGACATATGGCATTGATTATGAGGAAACATTCAGCCCTGTAGCTAATATGTCTAATGTTAGAACACTTGTTGCATTAGATACAACAAAAGGATGGACATTGCATCAGATGGATGTGAAGAATGCTTTCTTACATGGTGAGTCACAGGAAGAAGTATACATGGACTAGCCACAAGGATATGAAGATTCAAAGCATCTTGAATATGTTTGCAGGTTGCAAAAGGCTTTGTATGGGCTGAAGCAAGCTCCTCGTGCATGGCATGCAAGGATTGTTGATTACTTAACCACCATTGGGTTTTCTACATGTGATACAGATCATTCACTACATGCAAGGAAGGGTGATTATGGCATCACAATTGTGTCTATCTATGTTGATGACTTGATTGTAGGTGGTGATAATGAAGAAAGCATCAAAGAGGTAAAGCAACTTCTTATGCAAGAATTTGACATGAAAGATCTTGGTGTACTATGCTATTTCTTGGGCATTGAGTTAATACATACAGAAATAGGTATATGGATGTCACAAAGGCAATATGCCTTGAATATGTTGCAAAAGTATGGTATGGCTGATTGTAAGCCAATTCTATGCCATTAGATCATAATTTGAAGTTGGATACTACATGAGCTGAAGCATTGGAAAATGCTACTATGTACAAGAAAATTGTGGGAAGTCTGATATATCTCACAATTACAAGGCCTGATTTAAGCTATACTATTGGATTTGAAAGTCAATTTATGCAAGTTTCTAGGAAGCCACATTTGGATGCTCTGAGGTGCACTCTACGTTATGTGAGTGCTACTTTGGATTATGCATTGCTTTATGAATCTGGTGTTGATTTGTAGGTTCATGGATACACCGATGCAGATTGGGCTGGTAGCATTCTAGATAGAAGATCTACTAGTGTTTTTCTATTCTCACTTGGAGGTGCAGCTATTACATGGAGCAGCAAGAAGCAACCCATTATTGGTTTGTCGAGTACAGAGGTTGAGTATAGAGGTGCTGCAATGGCAACATGTGAGGCATCATGGCTGGAGATGCTACTTGTGGATTTAGGTGTGGAAGTGCAAAAGCCTATCACAATCTATTGTGATAATCTTAGTAGCATACAGTTAGCATGGAACCCTATTTTTCATCCTAGAACAAAGCATATCGAGGTACTTTATCAGTTCATTAGAGAGAAGGTATTAGCAGGTGATATTGATCTTGTTTATGTGAGAATAGATGAGTAGGTTGCTGATATTTTCACTAAAGCACTTGGAGCAGAGAAGCTGAAGAAGTTTGGGAAGATGCTTGGATTAGAGGACATGGCGTTGAGCTTGAGGGGGAGTGTTGAGATATCAAGCTCAACACGTGATGATTCAAGATGACACGTATCAGTTTTTCATTTCTCTGACGTGTATGGTGGTCATGCCGGTATATGTCAGGGATACTTCATTTAGCTTTATTAGATTTATCTACCAAGAGTGATGGCATATTTGTTACTCGCCAGATCACTCATTCGCAAACATTAGGTTTCCCCTTATGTACCGATCTTTATATATTGCATTTGTTGTATTCTTGTTCTTAAGTCATTCTTGTACATTCCTTTTTATGTAATAGAAGAAGAAGATCATTCTTCCTTGCCTCAATCTCAGTGCGTGCTTCTCTTTGATTGTGAGAGTGTGTGTGAGCTCTCTTCCTTATCTCCTTCCTCATGACACAATGGACCCTCCATTGCGATGAAGACGATTACGATGTATCCATCTTCACTGTAAACCTAGTGAAGGAAGAAATAGAAGAGGATAATCTTGAAGAGAAATCTCTGAACGGAGTAAGCAAGTGAACGATGAGGAATGGGAAGTGATTTGGACAAACTTGAATGTTCATCGGAAGAGGAGTTTCTAGGTTGGGTAGAAACCATGTCCCCAGACCTCACCACCCCTAGGAAGGAAAAGGATAATTCAAGTTATAGTCAACAAAATCAAAAGACGAGGAAGGAAAAGAACATGAAAACTGAGGAAGAAAAACCATTCATGGAAGTGCTAGAAAACTTTAGGAAATATGCAGTGGAAGACCAAAAAATCATAATCAGAATGCCAAAAAGAGACAAAAGCTCGGGGGAAGCTTATGACAATAAGGAAACCACAAAGTTGTAGTGGCAACTGAGGAAGGAGAAGTCCGATGCACGTACATAGGACATGGTTTGACTAACAAAGAGGAAGAAAGTTTGATTGCTTTATTGAAGAGGTATAGGGATGTGTTTGCATGGAGTTAGAAAGATTTGAAAGGAGTAGATCCTGGTATATGTTCCCATGATATATCCATGACCGCCGAGGCAAGACCCAATAAGAAAAAGCCCTATATGTATAATGACAATTACGCATTGAAAATTAAGGAAGAAATAGGCAGACTCATAGAAGCCAGATTCATTTGCGAAATAGAACACACTGAGTGGGTATCACCCATCATAGTAGTGCCTAAGAAGAACGGTAA
This sequence comes from Ceratopteris richardii, assembly GCA_020310875.1. Lineage (NCBI taxonomy): Eukaryota > Viridiplantae > Streptophyta > Polypodiopsida > Polypodiales > Pteridaceae > Ceratopteris > Ceratopteris richardii. The sequence continues at coordinate 33,120,111 of CM035406.1, forward strand.
GTTAAGAGTGTGCATTAACTTAAAGAAGGTCAATGCTGCTACCATTAGGGATAGCTACCCTTTACCCATTACAGAACACTTGTTGGAAAGAGTCGCAGGCAAGAAAGTGTATAGCTTCCTTGATGAATTCTGAGGCTATAATCAAGTTGCCATTGCCCCCAAGGACCAGCATAAGATGGCATTTACCATTGAGTGGGGTATCTATGCATTTAGAGTAATGCCTTTTGGGCTGACAAATGCACCTACAACTTTCCAAAGGTTGATGTGCCATGTGTTCAAAGAGTTTTTAAGAAAAAACCTAGAAGTGTATGTGGATGACTTGTGTGCTCACTCAGTGCATAGGCCATAGCATATCCCTGAGCTTGAACGCATCTTTGATAAGTGTCGGGAATATCAAGTCTGTTTAAACCCTGAGAAGTGTGTTTTTATGGTCAGACAAGGCAAGATACTTGGTCATATAATTTCAAAAAATGGAATCTCCACGGATGAAGATAAGGTACATGTGATCAATGAATTACCTAGTCCAAAGAACATAAAAGAAGTACAAGCATTTATAGGCCATTGCTGTTATTACCGACGATTCATACATATGTATGCAATCATCATGAAACCACTCTACAACCTGCTAACAAACTTTGAGTGGACAGAAGAATGTGATAGTTCCTTTAATGAGCTTAAACAAAGATTGTGTTATGCACCTATTCTAGTTGTGCTTGATTGGAATAAACCCTTTCATGTACATGTAGATGCTTCTAATCATGCCATAGGATGTGTGTTGGCACAACCCACAAATGAGGGAAATATAGATTTACCAATTGCATACGCTAGTAGGTAATTGAACGCTACAGAGAGAAACTACACCACTACTGAGAGAGAGGGTCTAGGAATGGTCTATGCGGTGAAGAAGTTTTGCCATTATTTATTGGAAAATAAGTTTAAATTTTTTACCGACCACCAAGCTCTCTTGTATTTAGTAAATAAACCATGCAACACAGGCAGGTTGATACGTTGGTTCTTATTATTTGTGGAGTATGATTTTGAAGTTGTAGTCAAGAAGGGTAAGACACACTTGAGAGCAGATCACCTCTCTAGGATAACTTCCAGAGAGGTAGCTATTGGGTAGCAGATGATAATGCTTATCTCTTTAATGTCGAGATTATCCCTGAATGGGTCAAATCATTAGTTCCAATACTAACATACGGACCTAAGAACCCTCAAGTGAGAACCCAAGAGAAAGAGGTAGTGAGAGGGCAGAGATACCAACTTCTCATAGGAAGTATCTATAGGCAAGACCATCAAAATATCCTTACCTATTGTGTAGAAGAACATGAGTATAACAATTGGTTGCATTAGCACATGTAGGAGCACTAGAGCAACACCATTCTAAACAAGCGATGTTGTTGAACTTGAAAAGGTTAGGTGTGTATTGGCCGTCAATGGAAAAAGATGTCCGATGACTGTGTGACGAATGTCCGAAGTGTTGTAATAGACCCCCTATAGAACATGCCACTTTATACCAGGTGACCCTAACACCATACTGGAGTGAACCTTTAGTAACTTAGCTAACGACAAAGACTTTTTCCAGAGGACATGACTGTGGCACGTAGACGAAGCCTAGAACAAGAGGCCCTAGACTACAAGAGGCCCTCCTCAAGGATAGATAGAAAGAGTAAGTAACAAGACTCATTGGTTCCAAGGGCTTGTAGGACCCTAGGTGAAGCAAAGTTCATATACGAAGCCAACCTGACTTACAGTGTAAATGTGTGGAGGCATTATCAATTCTTCTCACAAGAGTTCGAGAACCTCCAGAATAGTGAGGACCTCGAACCCTTATGGCAGAAAGCATGATTCGCAAATTACTTCAGTGGACAACTCCCAAAACCCAACTTTTATCGATGTTACTATCTAGTGGCATCTATTAAAGAGCAAGAGTGCAAGGAGTTGGACCTTGTCTTTGTCCTACCATCATTGGTCAATGATCCCCCCTTCAATAAGTTTACCTTGTCTTTGGACCTAATCAAGACCGTGCTTAAGATTCACGGCAACCATACGCCCATAGAGAAGGAGCATCTTATCCTAGAACCTATGAAGCGAAGTGATGTTGATAAATGGTCAGCCATCTCAGCCATCACCCCTCAGTTGACCACTCCATTGAGAATATGCCTACAACATTTTGCTTTCCCTGCATAGGAACGATTTACGATTCCGCATAAACGACTATGGTTTGGTTTGTACCTTGCCACTATAGGGCCTCAAACAATTGATATTGCTACTTATATTCAGGATCAACTTTTATTGGCGGGACATCGATGGGAGAAGAAAAAGGTTGTTCATGGATGTTGTGCCCTTACACACATCATATACATGTGTTTGGCTTATAATATTGCTATAGAGAGAGCCCTCCCAGCAATGCAATTAAAGCAATACAAAAGCTCCAACAAAGGCACTAAGAAAACCACATGACCCCCCAATACCCACAGAGTCAAGCGCATGCATGGCACAATCCCCTGCTTACAAGTTTTGAAGTCGCCATCACCTCAGCCCACACCCAAAACCTTCCCCCAATGACCTCCAATTCAACGACAACCAGGTGTCCCACCACTCTGAGTTCGCTTGAACCGATTTGCTACACTCCGTGAGGTTTCACAGGCAGAGACTGCTATTCCTACCACCCTAATGACTACTGCAACCACGACTACAAAAGCTACCGTGGAAACTTCTATGTTTGTTTCAGACTCTTTTACCTTCCCGGTTACTAGCTTGGGCACTGAGGATATCAACACTACGTTTGATTTCAAGATCCCGGATGTATTGTCTAGCAACTTTCAATTTTCGGATACCCATGTTGTTTCTCAAGAATTTGAACACCCTGCTTACCCCACTACGCCCTCAGAGGGAGAGCACACTGATTCAGAAGACGAAGACAACGATCGTATGGTGATAGATGAAGGAGATGCTCACACTGAAGCTAGTGAAGAAGAAGCACAACAATCGGAAGCACATGCCGACATTCAAGGGGAAGCTAGCACGTATGAGGAAGAAACAACAAAAGCAGCAGCTTACACCATTTCCATTTGCCAGCTCCACAATAATATGAATAAAGTTTGGGCACGAACCAGATTGATGGACGAACAAAGCCAAGCCGTCTTGCAAGAGGAATTGATCAACAGTGGCTTCGAGGAAACTTTTATCTCTTCCATGCATGAATTGGTTAAATCTGTAGGTGTGCCAGAAGCATTACAATATTTGCTAAGGAAGCCCCTACCCAAGTTTGACCCTCCACGGGTTCACATTCTTGAATGACCCGGTACATATATTCGTGTCCCCACTGATCCTCTCACATCAGCACCCCGTGTGGGTTCCTCCACTATCAACTTAACTGCTTAAGAAACTTCCCATGTATCTACGCTTAGTGAAACCCTCCCTTCTCACCCGGTTCCCACCCTATCCTCCCCTGACATTGTAGATAGCCCTGATGTCCATATTCCTTCCCCAATTTCCATTTGGCCCTTGGTATCTAGCCCAAGTACGACTACTACTCCCATTCCCCCTGTTTCCATTCCACCTATTATGACACCACCCATCATATCCCTACCCCCTCATTTCCTCTCATATACCACTAACCTGCTATACTCCTTTACCATCCCTACACAGCCGACCTCCTTCTATTCCTCTTTCACATCCTTTTTGCAACCCGAATCTACACCTTTTCCAATCGTAAGACCCTCTCAAGAACTTCGTCCACAAGTCCCCTTCTTATGGCCACCAAGCACACCAGCTCACTCACCTCTCACCACACAACTACACCCATCAGCATGCACAATCACACCTACATCACTCTTTCACATTGCGATCACTGAAGGTACCACGAGTGACATGGACATCTCACCCACTACACCAGACATACAATTGCATGCATCCATCATATCATGTAGCACACTCCATAGGTTATCTATTTGCACATCTCTTTCGTCACTTGCCATGAAATCCACCATCCCTACCCCTACTCCCACTCCCATTGCATTACAAACCACCCTACATGTGTCATTTCCCACCCTTGCATCATCATCATCATCCACTGTTGATGCTGCTATCCAGCAAATGATAGAGTGCCTGCAATAGATTAATGTAGAATATTCATCACTAGGGAAACATCATTCTGCCCTCCAACAAACTACACAGGATTTACAGGCACGCTTAGATGCACTCACCTTGCAAAACCAGGACCTTAATATAAAGTATCAAAACTTGGAAACCAAACATCAGAAGTAGCAGCAAACTCTTGAAGCTCAAGTACAGGGACGCATCAAAGAAGTTGAATCACAGTTAAACGTTTACTTGATGTACAATGCTCAACTGTCACGAAATATGGCGCTTCTTTGACGCCATCTCAACATAGCAAAGGAGGAAAATCAACATCTACAACAGCAGAATCGCGAGAATTTTGAAGCCACCTTGAACAATCCAGAAACACCCCTTAGTCCGTCTCGCTTTCACGTCGTTCCTCCTGAGTCAATGCAGATTCTACTAGAAGACCACGCACGAGTACTCGAGGATTATGATCGCTTCCAAGAAGAATGTTGCACGCTTAAGGAGACCAATAAGAATTTGTTGCTCAAAGACTCCTTAGGACCTAGTATTGTACATGAAGTAACCCCATCGGCTCTCTTAAAAGAATTAATTGCGCTGCCTATGAAAGTACAAGAGTTACAGACTCAGATATCCAATATGACGGAACCCCCTTGACCATATTCGCCACCCGACCTGCGAACCTGATGAAATGATACCCATACCTATTGAGGAAACATTGGAAGAAGAATATGTACCCTTACCTATTGTTGGCAGACGCTCATCACTCGAAGGATATGACACATATGAATTACCTCCGCCAGCTTGGTTAAGATTGTTGAAGAACTAGGCAAGACACACTCTGCACGAGTTGAGGTGCAACTTCATGCGATGGCAAATCTCGAAGAGGTTATTTTGAAGTCGCCCTGTTTTGTTGCCATTGCCCCCCGCAGAAACCTCATGAGAAGCAAACTACAATATAAACCATATTTCTTTATGCTCGAAGAATACAACTTCCACATTGAGAGCATCACTTAGAAGCGTCACACAATTCGAGCCCGAAGCTGTTCCACCAGAAGTAGAGTGAGGCCACATATATCAACCAACATGGCGCATGGACTTACTACAAAAGTACCCCGAAATGATGCACACATGGATGCATGCACCGACGCACTTGAAGTATAACCCATGCTATGGACTGATTCCATGTAGACTTACCTGGAAGGCATTTGCTATTAAGGTTCAAAATAATCATCAATGCACAGATTGGATCAATTACCCCTATCTCTCACCTCCCACGAATAATACTCTAACTGTTGGCTTCATGATGACCACTATTCATCATTGGTTCCAACGTCTACACATGATGACTGATATTGCTTCTCAAATGATCGTGAAAATTTTTTGTATGATGCAGATGGTGTTAAAGACCTTCCAACGTGTCAAGGCTCCCACTATAAATACACCAAGATTTGAATATGGGAATTTGGACTTAATTATGAAATGAGCACAACAACGTCCCTCAAAGTATGCTATGCTTGGCACTGCAGACTGAAATACATGCCCGCGTGCTACAAGTAGACATTTGAAGATATGTTCACCACCGGTTTCTGGGAATACCACTCAGAGGTATTCATCAATCGTCCCACACTGTTGCTTCACTTGTTTGTTTGCAAACATATTATGTATTCAGAGCATTATATGCGCCCACCTCCTAAGTAACCCCAGCCCATTGATTGGGAGAAACTAGAACCTTATTCGAGGACTTCGCATTACAGAACATACCTTGGCAACATACCTGTTCACCAGCCATATTACTCACGTGAAATCAGGTTCTATCACGGACGACAGAAACAAGCAGGAGGGGAGTGTTCAAGGCAAAGGATCGAGTACCGGTTCTTGTAATAGAAGAAGAGGAAGTACATAAACTACTCAGATTACTTCATCATAGTAATAGTGATTCTTATCACTAAAACAATGTAATATATGTATATACATCCAATTATCACAAGTGCGACTCCATTTTGTGCAAGCTCAGGAGTCCTCAAGGTTGAGGAGTCTAAGTAGAAAGCTCACACCAATTTTTGTAATTTTGGGAAGCCATTAGATAGTTCAAATTAGCAGTAGAACCTATTTTTTAACTATGGCGGTCACTAGATGTGAAACCGATCAAACTAGGCAAAAACTATAAATAGAGTTAGAGAGCTCACTTTGGGAGTTTTTGAACTTATGCGCTAGAGCTAGAAGAGCTATTGTAATTAGTTGATAATGAATATGAGTATGAGTTCTTTCATTGCCTTCCATTGATCTCCATTGCGACTTTCCTTGTGTGTGTGTATGCATGTGTGTGTATGCTCATTGCATTTCTTGCCATCTTCTTCATGCACATCACTTGCTCTTGATCTTCATGTCGGCCTAAACTCTCCACGGATTGACAATTACGAGGTGGAGCTCCTCACATTGATACTTTCCATTGTGCTAGAGTGATAGGAGGTGGACGAATTAAGGAATGTGGAAAATGAGAGTGCACAACACCTTGCAAAGCACCTTGTTTCGATAGAAGAATATTTACAAAAAACAACAAATCACGTGGATTCTTCACAAAGAAGAGTTTGGAGATAAAAGAAAAATTGATTGAGGAGGTCTTGAAGACATGGTTTGCGCAGTGACGATGAGGCTACTGAAGTGGAGCTTGACTCACCTCCTGGAGGACATTGTGGACAAAACTAGGTGGGAATTTTTGAGGATGCTAAGATAGGGAAATACAGTTTGGTAAGCCCGTTTGCCATTAGTCGACTACGTCATATAATCCTTATGCCCTAGGAAGTAACACTAAGAGAAGATTGATCTATCAGCTTCCACGGAATGTTTTTCATGTTTTTGTGTATGCATGATGTGCGGGAAGGGTGGGGTAGATGCTCCTTTCTATTTCTCCTTAAGTCTCAGGACATGGGAAAGGAAAAAAAATGATGGAAAAAAAACAAAAACAAAAACAAAAGCAAAAGTGTGTATATATGTGTGCGAGTGCACTATGATGGGTTAGTAGGTGAGTGGATTCATCCTGGTTGGGTGGTCAGGACCACGAGCTAACACTAGCTTCATCATAGGCCTAGACAGTGACGTGTTCATATCTATTTTGTGCTACATGCCATAGTCGCTTGATAGGTGTGGAACCATCTTGGTGGGGCAGTGGAGACCAAGAGCCGCACCCAGCTTCACTATGGGCTAGCACATGTATATGTATGTACATTGTGTATATGTTCATTGCACGCTATGTTGTTTTGGTAGACGGGTGGAACAAACCTAGCCGGGTGGTCAGGGCCATGAGCCGCATCCAGTTGCAACATAGGCCAACTCATGAATTAAAACAAACAAAAAGGAAAAAGAGAAGAAAAATTCCCACTGTTGAGGCGAGAAATAGAGAGGAGGAGGGTGATGATCGCCCAGATGGATGTGTTTGTATGTATTTACACCGATGAGATGTTGGTTGTTGATGGATCGAGGATGGCTGTTGGATGTGCTGGAGCTCAAGGTCTATGGAAGCATGCGAACAACACAAGGAAGAAGAAGAAGAAGCTTGGAGCACAACATAGAATGCTAAATGTATTACCACTAGAATGTACAAAAATAAGTAACCTGTTACAGCTCTAGGCATACAAGCTGGGGGAAAAAAAACCTCCTAAAGAGGGAAAAAAGTGCCCCAGTGGTCCTAGTGTGTTCACACACATCACTACCTAAATATATCAACAAATCCCCCTAGGAGTGATGCGGTGAACAAGGAGCTAGCACTCGTGTATAAGGAAGTGCCAAAGCTATGTGGAATCAATCCACAAAAGGAAGTAAGCCCAAAGATTTGCGAAAAGCTTCAAACTTCTCCCTAGGAAAAGCCTTTGTGAAAAGGTCTGCAATGTTCTTCTATGTGGGCACATATGCCAAACTGATCTCTCCAGCAGAGAAACATAATGATAGTGCACCTCAATGTGCTTAATGCGAGCATGTGAAGATGGTGGTGGCAAAAGACTGACCAACACCTAGATCAACCATAAGGCATTTGAGCCACACACACTCAACAATCACTATGAAAGCTTCCCTATACTCAACCTCACAACTCGAAGTCGCCACAGTAGGTTGCTTCTTGCTCAACCAAGATATGCATGATCTACCAAGCATGAAGCAAAAACCATAGAAACCAGCCCAATCACAGTAAAAAAAAAAGCATGTAAATCTAGCAGTAGTGATCCCCCCATGGGATAAAACAATCCAAGTAGCCAGATAGCACTCAAGTAGCAAAAATGTGCTTAAGTGCCTGCTAATGCTTGACACTTGGGCAATGCATAAACCTGCTCATCTATGAGACAACAAACTTAATATCTGACCGAGTAATGCATAAGTAAATCAAGCATCCAATAGCTTGCTAATAGAAATCAACATCAAATGCATCTCCAACATCATGAAGACTCAATTGTAAACCTGTCTCCATAGGATTGGTAATAGGTTTACAGTCTTCAAGGCCAAAATGCTACAATAATGTGTCAATATATTTCATTTGACACAAAGCTATTCCACCATCAGCTTGCATAAACTAAATGCCCAAATAATGATGCAAATGCCCCTAAATTAGACGTCTCAAATGAGGCATGCATATTAGCCTTAAAATCAGCAATATGCTTCCGTAATAAAGCGAGGTTGCATCGAAGCTTGAGATTGTCTGTTATCTAGGCATGTAACATGTCATCGAGTTGTTGTTTTTCTTTAGTATCTGACTGGGGTGGATTGGCAACTAATTGATCATGTTGTGCTTGCAATGTAGTATACTCCTATTGTAATAGCCGCTTCTCCTTCTCTAAATCAATGAATCTTGCTTGGAGCGTTTCATGGTCTCTGAAGAGGCTCGTATGTTGTGCGTCTAGGTGCTGGTAATGCTGTTGTAGCTAAGACATACACTGGTACATATTATTAAATACATTATTAATGGGAGTGGATGCGGGAAAAGTGTTGAATGCAGAAGGGACGAGAAAAGGGAGTGGGAGCGTGTATGCTGTGCTTGAAAAGGGTGAAGTTGGTGTCGGGGGAATGGGAGATTGTGGACATATGGGGGGAGGGAGAGGTGCGGAGGTGGATGATATGTCCATGAAATCAAAAGTGGATGCAGTCGTGGGAGTGATCGTGAACATGGGAATTGTGGGTGCGGTGATGGTGGTGAAGGTGTAAAGAGGTGTGTGTAGTTGTGAATATGAACCGCCAGGAACTGTGATCGGGAGAACGGGGTTTTCCGTCACTACAGTTAGAATTATAGTGTCAGTGGTAGTGTATACAAGAGAGGTGGTGATAGGTTGTGCGGGTTGACTGACGGTTTGTGCTTCAGTATGGGAAGTGGACCCTAAGGCGGTGACAACAGTGGTTTCACTGGTAGTGGGAGGTGAAGGTGGTGGGGTTGGAGGGAGAGGGGGTAAGGGGGGTGACGGGGGTGCACTGGATGTATGGGCTTCCTCAGTGTCATGAATGGTATGAGTTGTGCCCGTGGTTGTGGATGTGGTGCCCTGTGGTTCTGATACTAATACATTCATTTGTTTTCCTGATCGAGGGGGGCGTCTTCCATATCTTCACTCTGATCTTCGCGAGTGTGCAAGGGCGGTATGCACCATTTCAGGTACCCCCAATGCATCAGCAATCATATCAAGGGTTGCCCTGTATTGCTCATCTACGCCTTCGTCTTCCAGGATCTGATTCATCAGGGCCTTTCCTGCTGCCAAGGATAATTTGTGTTGTTCTTGAACTTGATTGATGGTATCATACAATCTCTTTAATTGCTTTGTATAAGCAGGGGCTCCTTCAAGTTCCTGTACCACTTCTTGCTCATATTCCTACTCTTCTTCGTCGGATGGTCCTTGTTCATCCTCTTGCTCTTCTTCTGCCGTCTCTTCTTCATCTTGATCGACTTCAACTACTTCTGGTTGGACTAGATGGGGTTGGTCGGTGACTATCTGTTGCCTGCTTGCCTGCTCTGCTTCCACTTCTAAATTCGTAGCATTAATTATCCTGGCCACCTCCTCATCAGTTAGATCTTCCAATGTAAATCCATGAGGAAACTCTAAGTCGGTTGGTATAGGTGGAAATACTAGATTCGGTCCTTCCGCGCTATGCCTCGGCAACCTGATAGTGAATGGCTGCACTCGCCTTGGAAGCCATGGAGTGGTTTTTGGTGTCAGTGTAGCACCTCGGGCCTAGGCACAAGGCATCTGAACTACTCCTCTCATGTCCCTGCAGTTGATAGTCTGCGTTGAAATTCTTGCACCCTTGTCCAAACAAGTGCCCGTTGAATTGGCACGTCATAAGCCAAGCATCAGTAAACAATCCTTGTGAGAGCAGAGCATCCATGAAGCACTGGCTTTTGCTTCTTATACCACCGTTGATGCACTAAGTGTATCTGGTCAATAATCCAATGTGGCATGTTGATTGTCAACTTGAAAGCATCTGCTAAGTATAAACTGAACCAGATCTTCTTGGGTGGCATTGTGAATCTCTCTTGAGCCGGGAATGCAAAATGTTGCATGCACATTCGAAGGTGAATGGCAATAGTCGGCATCATTGCCACCATGTCCTTTAGTTTCATCAGATTCCGGTTCTTCATGTTGTCGGAGACCATAGTCTCTTTCTCGGTGGGGATATGCATGCCTTTCATGTCGAGAGCTTCTCTTACCAAATTGTTCGTCAACTTGAAGCGCTTCAGCTCATTACCTCTTGTGAGAGATGGTAAGACAAAGGTGCTATACCCCTTTTTCTCTTTACTAGGAGTGAGGGTGCTAATCAGATATGAACATCTTAGAAAGTTGGGCTTCGGTAACTGGGCTTTGAAGTACTCATATAAGCCCACCTTCTTCCATATCGGTTTCAGCCCGTCATTATTTTGAAGTCTCTCAAATTCCTTGGTGAAGAAGGGATACCTGCCCCAGTGCCCGTTGAACTCTATCTCTGCCTCCCACAGGTAGGTGCCTTCTCCCAGAGGTCCTACCACCTCATTGAACCAATGTGAGTTTTTGTTGACTGGCATTGTGTGCCCCTGTGGAGGATTCTGAATCGGTATGGCATGTAATGCTCTCAATGCCACTGGCCGCTCCTTCAATTCCTCCTCAATGGGAAGACTTTCAATGTCCACGATTTGAGGGCTGGTGCCTGCCTGGGAACTAGGTCCTGTTGTATCTGCCATGTTACTTCTTGCTTGCTGACTCTGTGAGAATATAGAAACATGTGTTAACATTGTAATGGACATGATAAAAAAAATTTTGTCCCCGTTACAACATCAACATGAGGTTAGTGAGAGGTCAGTAGGTCAATACGTGCTAGGTGATCCAGTGTGCCATTAGTGGATGGATAGTCTTGTGAGCTAAATGGAAAAGTGCAGTGTAAGGGTGATGCAGTTAGTCAGTGGGAATGAATTTACAAATGGGGTCGGGGGGTTTGTTACACGCTTTGGGCTGCCAAACAAACTGATTGGCTGTTGGTCTTGATTTTGTGGAGACTCTGGAGGGCTTTATAAGAGTGTCCGCTTGGAGATGAGGCTTTTTAGGGACCCATTTACAAGTGATTCTGCTCGTGCTCATGGGCCAATGTGTGTTCGTGCGTGTTGAATACAAGTGGGTATCGGTTGTGTGAGTGAGTGAACCATGTTGTACAAGGTGTGGTCTCGATGTAGCTATTTGAGCTCGCAAGCAAGCCTTAGGCACCCAAATTTGTCTTGATTGTGGGCTAGCCTTCATCGACTTCTTGGGTACCCAAATAGACTTCACTTTCACAGAAGGATTTTTGGAGGACTTCTTATTAGTGTCGTGTCATTGATCACTAATAGGAAGTTGAGTCGGTTGGTGTGGCTTGACCGCAATAGGATGCTCTCTTTTCCGTACCCACACTTGTTTTGGTGGTTGAGACACCATGCGTCGTATTTTCTTTGTGCCTCGAGCATAAGTCGTCTTCTTCTTCTGCCTTTTATCTGTCTTTGGTTGCTGCATCCCGATGGCCTTTGGAAAAGAAGGGAGTTCCATTGCATCCTTGACTTCTATGTTGCGATAATCATCCTTCTGCATCACATAGTTTTGGACAAGAATAGCATGGTCATCTTCATGTGTACTCCTGGAAGGACCAGGAGTTTGTGCCTTTCCTAGTTCCTTGAGTGCTTCATTTTCTAGCTCAATTGTAATACGATTTTGATTTACCCAGACCTGAAGAAGTCCACTTCTTAGGTTTAGGTTGACTGCATGATCATAGATCCAGTCTTGACCCAAGACAAGAGGTTCAGTGAGATCCTCATCTTGACACACTAGTACTTTAACTGTCATTAAAGAATCTTGAATGTAGAGGGGAAGTTCCACCTCGCCCATGCAAGGGGTTTCCACACCTCCCAATCCTATGAGATAGGCTTCTATAGGATTGACACTTAAATTCAACTCTTGACAGTGCAAAAGTTTAACAGCACTAGTGGCTGCACCTGAGTCAATCAAGGCTCTTATAGTCCTTGCACTCACTCGTTCCTTGTCCTAACCCTAAGGTCACAAAAGGACGTCGGTCAATTATTCTATGAGAGCTACTACCTGAAACTTCACACATAGCCACATGATATTCTGGGTGCACATAGTCACCTGTCCTAGGCTGATCTCTACCCTGTCTTCTCAACTTCATTCTTCGGATGTGTTCCAACGCTTCTGCCTGAGCTTCTTCTTGAATTCGTTGTTCTTCTTCCTTGCGTTTCTTGGCAGTGTTGAGTCTATTTAGCATCTCTTCAGTCAGGGGTTCCTGATATAACTTGACTTTGCATCCGCTAATGTAACTAGGAAGAACATCACCTTCTAGTGTAGCTAATTGAACTGCTCCACTCGTTGAGATCCTATTGATAATCATGGGTCCATAGCCTCTTTTCTCTAATTTTCGTGCATGTTGTTTCAGGGTATACACTAAAACTAAGTCTCCGGCCTTCAAACCTTTATCCTTAACATGGGCATCAAAGTACGCTTTCTGTCGTTTCTTAGCTACATATATCCCTGCAGCAGCCCTCAGTCTTGTTTCTCCTAATCGTTCAAGGTCAAAGAGTCTAGAGGAGAGTTCATGACTCGTCCAATCATGCTTATGTGCTACTCTCAATGTAGGTATCAAGAAGTCTAGTGGTAGCACAACATTTTGGCCATATACCATCTGAAAGGGTGTGGCTTGGAGTACCGTTTTATAGGCAACTCGGTATGCCCAAACAACATGGTGTAGCTGTTTGTCCCAATCAGAGCGTTTATTATTCACTAATTTAGTGAGCACGTTGCATAGAATCTTATTGGTGCTTTCAGCTTGCCCATTAGCTTGTGGGTGATAGGGGGCTGACTTCTTATGTATTACCAAGAATACTTGGAGCAGATTTTCAATAACTTCATTCGAGAAGTGAGTGCCTCTGTCACTAACTAACTCTATAGGCAATCCGTATCTAGTGAACACATTCTCAAATAAGAACTTGGCTGTTGTCTGGACATCATTCTTAGTCGTGGCTTTCACTTCTACCCACTTGGTTAAATAGTCTATGGCCACAATAATATACTCTGCATGCGAACCCTTAGCTGGGGGATTAATAGGACCTACAAAGTCTATTCCCCACTTAGAGAATGCACATCCACCCATCATAGGTTTCAGGGGCATCTCATCTTTGCGGATAGGATATTGAGTTTGCTGACAGACATCACACCTCTTCACATTGGTATGTGCATCCATGTGAAGGGTCGGCCACCAAAGTCTTGCAAATAGGATTGCCTTGATCACCCGATCTGGTCCAAAGTGTCTTCCTGCTACACCTTGGTGAGCAGGGTTACCAAGATCCTAAGATATTCACTCTCATGGACACATAATATGAGATAACCATCTTTATCACGCTTGTATAGATTATCACCAATGAGTGAGTAATCTAGGGCTTCTTGTTCTAGACTTCGTTGTCTGGCCAATGTCATATCTTGTGGGAATGTTTTCGTCCTCAAGAAGGCTACTAGTGGTTCACTCCAATCTAGCACTATGGTCACTTGATAAAGAGTGGCATGCTCCACGGGTGGTTTAGTGCAGCAGATTGGGCATTCTTTGCACAACTTATGGACATCAGCCTCCATAGTCGGCCAATGCACTCCAAAATCTCCTTAGTGTCTGTAAAGTTCTTTGCCTCGAATGGTGTTGCTCTAATGCACCTACATGTGCTGATTGCAACCATTTTGCATACTCGTCCTCTTCCACACAGCAAGCTAATATCCCTTGATCTATCTGTTTGTACATGCTTCCTGCCATGATGTGGTACTTCTGGGCTTTTACTACCTCTCTATCTTGAGTGTTTATGATTGGGTGGTTAGGCCCGTATGTCAATACTGGCACTGATGGCTTAGCCCACTGAGGTACAACTTCCAAATTAAACAAGTAAGCATCAAGAAGGTCATCTGATACTCCTTGTGGGGCTTCTCCAGATGTGAGCCTAGAGAGATGGTCTGCTCTCAAGTGAGTCTTCCCTTTCCTCACCACAACTTCAAAGTCGTATTCCATTAGTAAGAGAAACCATCTTACTAATCGGCCTGTATTGCATGGTTTGTTCACCAAGTACAATAATGCCTAATGATCGGTAAAAATTTTAAACTTATTTGCAAGCAAATAGTGTCTAAACTTTTTAACTGCATATACCATGTCTAATCCCTCTCGTTCAGTGGTGGTATAATTTTGTTCAGTGTGCGAAAGACAGACGGTGGGCTGTCTTCACTTGGAGGCCATCCTCGCACGTTGGTCGATGGTGCTGCTTGGCATCAATTCAACTGTCTACTAGCATAGGCAATTGGAAGATCCATATTACCTTCACCCGTAGGTTGTGCAAGCACACATCCAATAGCATAATTGGATGCATCCACATGAACATGGAATGGCTTATTCCAATGTGGTGTGGTTAAGATTGGTGCTGAACATAATCGCCGTTTAAGCGCATTGAAGGAATTCTCACATTCATCATGCCACTCAAAGTTAGTCAAAAGTCCATACAGAGGCTTGGCAATGATGGCGTACATGTGTATAAAGCGTCGGTAATAGCCACAATGCCCCATGAAAGCTTGTACTTCCTTGACATTCTTTGGCCTAGGTAACTCTGCTATGGCTCTTACTTTCTCTTCATCAGTGGATATGCCATTCTTTGACACTATGTGTCCTAGAATCTTGCCTTGCCTGACCATGAAAACACACTTTTCTGGGTTCAGGCAGACTTGATACTCTCGACATTTGTCAAAGATTTGTCTGAGTTAAGGGATATGGGTTTGTCTGATGTTGGAATGAGCACAAAGATCATCCACATAGACATCTAAGTTCTTCCTCAAGAATTCTTTAAATACATGGCACATCAATCTCTGGAAGGTTGCAGGGGCATTGGTAAGCCCAAATGGCATTACCCTAAAGGCAAATATGCCCCATTCTATGGCAAAAGCAGTCTTATGCTGGTCCTCGGGAGCAACGGCTACCTGATTGTAGCCAGAAAATCCGTCAAGGAAACTGTATACTTCCTTGCCTGCTACTCTTTCTAAGAGATGTTCTGTGATAGGAAGCAGATAGTTATCTCGAATAGTGGCTGCATTAACCTTCTTCAAGTTAATGCACACACGTAGCTTTCCATTCTTCTTGGGCACCACTACAATGGGGGATACCAACTCAGTGTGCTCAATTTCATAAATAAATCCAGCTTCTACCAGTCTATCTATCTCCTCTTTGATCTTAGCAGCATAATTATCGTTATATGTATATGGCTTCTGTTTAGAGGGTTTCGCGTCTGAGGTCATGGGAATTGTGTGTGAGCATATGTCTGGGTCAACGCCCTTCAAGTCCTTGTAACTCCAAGCAAATACATCTCTGTATTCTCTTAGCAAAGCTATTAACTCATGCTCTTCTTCCTCTGTTAGGTCATGGCCTATGTACGTGCATCTCTCTTCTCCTTCTTCCACGCCTACAATTATTTTCTTGGTGGTTTTTTTGTTATCATAGGCCTCTCCTGATTGAGCCTCACATTTTGGCATCCTTACCATGACTCTTCTATCGTCTATCTCATACTTTTTAAAGTTTTCAGGGACCTCAAACAAAGATTCTACCTCTTCTGGTGTGACTTCTCTCTTCTTTCTTTTCTTTCCTTCATCCTTAGGGGTCACGTGTGGCTAACCTTACATCATTTGTAAGCTCTCCGTGCCTCTGGGGTTGAAATTCTACTTCATAGAAGTATTCTTCATTTGATGCAAAAGGTGGGTCCATAATGATTGACTCTAGATCGGAGTCACTTGCATCTTCAAATGCATCAGGGCTAGGTTCGCATTCTTCTAAAACTGCATCTCCCATCATTGGCTCTATGGAGAAGACTGAAATGTCATAGCCATCCTCATCACAGTGGGGTGTCCATTGTTCTTCATTGATGGCTACATCCATTGTTGCTAAAATTTCTGCCCAGCCGTGAGGTTCAAATTCTTCATCAGGGAATACTACAGGTGCATAGGCTGGGTCTTGAATTAATCTATGTCTCTTTCACACCTACCTCTCTGGATTTTTCTCTCTTCTCCTCTTCTACTACCACTTTGCACATCCATAAGTGTGTGTCTTCGTGCATCCATGAGGATCCTGATCCTATGGAATGCACTGACTCAGTATCATCTTTGGCTTTAAGGATGGGGTTCCATTGAATGGGGGGTACATCCCTGTGAGAATAATCCTTGAGATTGACTTTGGTCGTAACACCTAAGTGTTGCAAGTGCAAAGAATTGGTTCCCCAATCCTGTACCACTTGCAACTGCCGCATAAATGGTCTCCCCAAAATCATCTCATAGGCGTGGTTTTTGCTAAAGTCACATATAGCAAATGTATGCTCAAACTCTACACCACATGTAGTGAGAGTTATTCCTTCTAGCAAGCCTAAGGGTCTTTCTATGTGACCATCGGCCATCTGCAATTTCATTCTCGTCAGCCTGAGTGCTGGCTTGCCCCAACGCTTCCATAGGGAAGTGGTAGCAATAGCAACTCCTGCACCTAAGTCTAGAATTGCCTTGGTTGTGTACCCCTAATGGGTAATGGGAAGATAGGTGTTTCCTTCTTCACCTTCACTCATATCTCCTATCTTGTCTAGAGGAATTTCTGGCACTGTTCTATGAGAACCTACCTGGGAACGAGGTTTCGCTACTTCTGGAACTTGGTTAGCTACATGTTTTCATAACTCTGGCCTAACTTTGAGTAGCTCTTCTAAAGTGAGGTTGCAGTGCACTTTAGTGTTTTTCACTACCTCCGTATTCCTAGGTATGACTGAGTCTTCGTTTCTTAACATGATCGTGGGTGCTCTCATACAAGTAGACTTAGCTTCCCATGGGCCTGTGAAGTGGGGTAATTCATGTAAAGAATTGAACTCAAAGTCTAATCTCTCTTGAGATTGTGCACTCTCCTGCTCTCCATAAATGGAGGGAATATCTTGTGGGAATTGATCATGTGCGTCATCGACAAGTTCAAAGGGAGGAGGGACTTCACTTTCTTTACCCATTTCTCTTCTTGAATCTCTCATAGGAATTCGGGTGAGTACCGATTCATAGAAGAAGATGTGTCTGGCTCTGTGGAGTTGGGCACATAGGCTTCCTGAGTGGGAAGGCTTAGCCTTTCACTTGGCTTGTCCTTACTTTGAGAGGCGGGTTCCTTTTCTGATTGTGCAATTAGCCTCTCCAATCTTTCTAGCATTCCATCAAAGTGCAACTGCGTCTTAGCTGAACTAGAGATGTTAAAGAGGCAACTGGCTTCAAACATGGTTTGAGCCAATTCCACCATCTTAGCGCAAATTTTGGTTCGTTCAAGCTCTAGTTCTACTCTAGGGTAACACTTTTCATGATCGGTTACGTTTGGCCCTTCTTGGATTCTGGCCTGATATGCTTTGAGCATCATATTTAGGTCCTCAAGAGTGGTATCTGCTAGAACTGATCCTACTCTAGGGGGTGGTTGGGTCGCATGAGGCGGGTTAGAAAGTGGTGGATTGGATGGATCTGGGAATGATGGCGGCGCAGTAGTGTGAGAGGGAGGTTGAGATGTAAGTTCAATTATCTTGGCTCTCGTTTCTCTTAGGCTTTCCTCGAGTTCGCTCATCTTCTTGGCCCATTGCCTTTTCATTCTTTCTCGGCTATCTCTCCAAGCTCTAGTTCTCTTCTTGGATGTGCTCTCATTTTCACTAACCTCAGCACTTTTTTGCTGGCCTAAACTTTGGTTCTGCTGCAAGGCTTGAGCTCTAGTGACCACTTGCACTGGTGCAGTGGAAGTCACACTCCCTGTGGGGTCTACAACTAACCCAATCACATTGATGGGAGTAATTTTTGTTACATTCTGTGGGTTCTTTGAGCAGTCTCGTAAGAGGTGCTCCTTTCCACAATCTTGACAAAAGCCTTGAATGGTTACAGATTGGGGTTGTGTGGGGGCAGGCATCAGGCAATCACGAATGAGGTGATCTCCCTGACATCGGTAGTATGGCCCTCTAGGGAATGATGGTCTTACCTGCCTAGGTTGGGGTTGCGAGTTGGGATTGGTGTACATGACATTGGTAATACTCTGGCTCCCAGCTTGGTTCACTTGGTTCTTCATAATAATAGGCCTCATTATGCTCAAGTGACTGCATGTAATATGCTTGGGGGCTATCAATATGTGTAGAATCAAAGATATGATCACTGGGGTCACTTTCTGAAAGCAATTGGTGTTACTGGCACTATGGCTCTATTCAGGTTCTCTTCTGCAGCTGCGTACTTTACGGGAATCACATTGGCTCGAGTTGGGGGTTGTTGTGCTAGCACTGGTTGAGGTCTTTGCTGGGCCTGATATTGTGGTTGATAGGTTTTTTGAGGTTTGGCATACTGTTGTGGTGGGTACTGGTTCTGGTATCTGCCCTGTTGTGGATATGGTTGAGGGTAGGTTTGCCTAACTGCTTGCTTATTGTAGGGGCAATCGTGGGCAGTGTGATTTGTGTATCTCCATTCTATGGTGCAGTACTGGCTACTAGGATTCACTTGGGGTTGGGCCATGATGGGACATACGTTCGCCATATGGTCACCTCCACAAGTATAGCACCGTTTAACTGGGGCAAATCTTGGGATTTGTTTGCTAGAGACACCTAGTTTTTGAGCTACCTTCTCAGCGAGTCCCTCAATGGAGGTGGATTGCGAGGAAGAGAGGCTGGTAGAACTATTTGAATCTCTGTAGATTTTTGAAAGTTCTAATTGCTCCCCTAGGTTATCCTCGATGTCGATGCACATGCGTACATATTCTTCTATGGTCCTAGGGTCCTTCAAATACACGTATGATCTCAATTTAGTACTTAGCAATCCATCCAAGAATAAAGCCACTTGTTTGGTTGGAGTGGGTAACTCAGGAATAGGACATCTCTCTAGATATTGTCTAAATCTTCTTCCTGCAAGTCTCACGGTCTCTTGAGGGGTCTGCTTGAAGCTATGAATCAGTGAAGAAGTGTTATGCCTTATGCCGCTTTTGGAAAATTCAGTAATGAATGCCTCCAGAAGTTGGTCTATGTTCTTGAAGTGTCACTCATTCAGTGGTTGAAACCAAGTAAGGGCTGTGTTCCTTAGGGTTAGACCAAAGGCATTGTATTGTGTGAACAGGTCCTCAACTTGCTCAGCTCTCAATACTTGCCTAAACTCGGTCACATGATCGTAGGGGTCTCCGGTGCCATCGAAGTAGTTCTTCATGGACTTAATCAGCTGGGTTGGCCTCAAAGTTTTGGTGTGTTCCCTGGGCCTTGGCAAAGGAAAATCATCAGCATTTCTTAGGTTCCTTGGAACTCTCGTTCTCTCCGTTTCTTCTCTATCCGTCTCTGTTCGCGTTCGTTCTCTTCCTATTGTGTTGGCAAAGCTTACCTCAGGTCTATCTCTACTCCTGTCCCTTTGCACTCCATGAGCTTGGGATGTTCTCGCTCCTTGGTGGCCAAAAGAGACATTAGATCTTGGTTGGGGGAAAACAAATTCACCCTTCCAAGTGTAGGCATGCCTACCATGCTCTGTGACCACAAAGATCCTTTCTAAAGTGTGATCAAGATAGGTCACTTTGCCTGGGCTATTAGGATCTTTGAACTCATAGATTGTGGTCGTTCCTATCTCATTAGGCTGATTAGGCTTATACTTCCAAAAGGCTTCATCGGTTTCTCGGTTTAAGAGTAGATCTATGCTTTTATTGTCCTGGGGAATCCACTCTGGCGTGATAATTCTAGTGAGAACTGATTTGCCTCGAGGAGTCTTAGGTTGTATTCCCAAGTTCCCTTGCTCTAGGTCACCTAAGTCCATTTCTGGGATCACATTTCCGAATTCATCTGTCTTGTCTGGGTGATTGGCAACTACATATATGGTTCCTTCTTTGTCCAAGTATGCTCCATTTTCAAATTTGACTGCTGGACGTTCTAGTCCAATGGGTTGGTCAGGATTTTTAATTTGGACCACGGATCTTCCTAGTCCGTCCTCATAGATGCTAACACCTAATCGGTTGGCCCTAAGGTATTCCAGCTGCGTCTTGTAGGGGCCTTCTACCCTATGTAAGTATGGCACACCTGAACTTCCTGTGGGTCTCTCCATACCTTGAGACATCTCTGACTCACTAGTCTCAGAGCTAGGATAGTATGAATGATGGCTCAACTGCTGGGCCCAAGACCTAGCAGTATGATTGACACTAGCCTTTGAAGACCTAAGACTCTGCCTATCTTTCCCTAGGTGTCGTCCTGATCTAAGGTTCATATGCTTAGCTGAGCAATCCCAATTTTTACCCAAGGTACAGCCTCGTTGCCGATCAATTTGTATAAGTCACTTGGTTCTTTTTAGTTGATTATCGTGTTTATGGTCTTGTCAGGCATCACGTCGTTAGGAATACTTAAGTTAATTTCCGCACTTTAAGTTGATCGTACCACATTAAGTTCTTTTCCCTTATAGTTATCGGTCACACACAGGTTATCTCTTGACTTGAACTTGATTTCTTAGATAGTCTTTGACTTGTCTTGTGCCTATCATTGCCCCGACTTACTTCTAGCACTATTCACATGTAGCCTAAGCTAGGAATTGAACAAGGGAGTTGAGAGTATTCCAACCTCACTTGCAGATCCCTTGCTTTTTGGTGCTCAAGAACCCCGTTCTCAAGCTTGCGGAATGCCCTTGCTTTGGATGCCTTCTAGTGCTCTCAGTGGACCTGTAAAAATCCAAAGGTCAGCTCAGGACTTAGATTCAAATGACACAAAAAAATCACTTTCATTCATGTAATTCACATGTCAATTTGCACCATGTCTCTATGGAACACAATTCTTGAGATCCCTGAGTTTTCCTCCCCCTGGATATGATCCACTTAAAATTACTATGTCTAATAATCCTGATATTAATTTTACCATAATAATCCCCACGAGCTTTCCAACAAAACAAGAATCACAGCAAACGGATTTCGTATGGGGAAGTTATGACAGTTCAGGGTTTTGGAGTTAAAACAGGGTAAAACAGGTTAACAGTTCACAGGATTGTTCTCAAAACACACGTGTAGGGACCTCACAAATCACTAATTCCTTGATAAGTATGCCTAAAATTTACCCCAAAAACTTGGAACAAAAACCCCTAAAATTTAGCAGAAAAAGCCTGTTAATCGCGATTGACAGAGGTGTCCGTCGGGGCGTGTCCGTCGCGATCGACACGTCAATCGCGATTGACAGTGTCAATCGCGATCGACAGAGTCGGTTGTGAGTCCTGTCAATCGCGATCGATGGTGTCAATCTCGATCGACATTTTTTCCGAGATTTTCGCCGTGATTTCAGTCGATCGGGGATGTGTCCGTCACGATGGACACGTGGCAACGCGAGTTTTGGTGTCGATCGTCAAATTTCAGTCGGTCGCGATCGACAGTGTCAATCGCGATTGACTGCGATCGACAAGTTTGTCGATCGCGATTGACAGGGTCTGTCGGTCGCGATTAACAAAGGTTGTCGATCGTGGCTGTCAATCGCGATCGATGGTGTCGGTCGCGATTGACAGAGAAACACATAATTTTTTTACTGTTTTAGGTGATTTAGAGTGTGCTCATCTTGTGTGTCATTGTGGTGTGCTTTGTTTTACCAAATAAGCGATTTTTTTGTCGATCGCGATCGACAGAGTCTGCGACACAGAGACAGGGCCGAGCTTTTCCGTACCTGCGTAGCCTGCTAGAGATGGTGGGATAGCCAGATCCTGCAAGAGAACTCAAGAAACATGCAAAAAGAGTGCACACAAATCACTCTCTCGCTCTCTCTCACAAGTGGAATGAGGGAAATGGAGGGGAGAAGGTGATATGATCAAAAACTAAAATTTTTGCGATGATGGAGATGGAGGTGGGAGATGGTGAGGATGATGATGGTGATGATGATGGTGAAGTAAAAAAGAGAAAAGTAAGAAAAATAAAGAAATTACCTACAACGCCAACATCACAACTCTACGTCTTACCATCACACGCTCGTCCTCAAAGCTCGATCCCCGGCAACGGCGCCAAAATTTGGTGTAGCTCAGTGATGAGTAGCACCTCCTTTAAAGTCAATCCGGGAAGACGTGAGGATGGTATGAAGACCTCGAACAAGTGATGGCACAAGTGCGTGAGTGAGAAGCACACTAACATGCACACACATACACACACACGCGCACACACGACAAGACAAAGAGAAAGACAATGGAGTTCTTTTAGATTACTTCAAAAGTGCTCTTACAAGTTCAAATCTATTACAAGCTAACCTCAAAAATGAGCTCTCTAGCTCTATTTATAGTTTTTGACTAGCTTTTGGCCTTGTCCAGACCTAGTATCCGACCTAGTTAAAAATTAGGTTCTAGGGCCTATTTGGGGGCTCAAACGAAGTCTAAAAATTATGAAAATTGGTACGATGCTACTTCTAATACTCCTCAAGCTCAAGGA